>OY720454.1:24294917-24374917 GCA_963082715.1 Harpalus rubripes | reverse complement strand
CATACATACATACATACATACATACATACATACATACATACATACATACATACATACATACATACATACATACATACATACATACATACATACATACATACATACATACATACATACATACATACATACATACATACATACATACATACATACATACATACATACATACATACATACATACATACATACATACATACATACATACATACATACATACATACATACATACATACATACATACATACATACATACATACATACATACATACATACATACATACATACATACATACATACATACATACATACATACATACATACATACATACATACATACATACATACATACATACATACATACATACATACATACATACATACATACATACATACATACATACATACATACATACATACATACATACATACATACATACATACATACATACATACATACATACATACATACATACATACATACATACATACATACATACATACATACATACATACATACATACATACATACATACATACATACATACATACATACATACATACATACATACATACATACATACATACATACATACATACATACATACATACATACATACATACATACATACATACATACATACATACATACATACATACATACATACATACATACATACATACATACATACATACATACATACATACATACATACATACATACATACATACATACATACATACATACATACATACATACATACATACATACATACATACATACATACATACATACATACATACATACATACATACATACATACATACATACATACATACATACATACATACATACATACATACATACATACATACATACATACATACATACATACATACATACATACATACATACATACATACATACATACATACATACATACATACATACATACATACATACATACATACATACATACATACATACATACATACATACATACATACATACATACATACATACATACATACATACATACATACATACATACATACATACATACATACATACATACATACATACATACATACATACATACATACATACATACATACATACATACATACATACATACATACATACATACATACATACATACATACATACATACATACATACATACATACATACATACATACATACATACATACATACATACATACATACATACATACATACATACATACATACATACATACATACATACATACATACATACATACATACATACATACATACATACATACATACATACATACATACATACATACATACATACATACATACATACATACATACATACAGACATCATCGTAAAAATAGTAAAATCGTATTCTAGGGACCCTAAAACGTTCTTATTCTTTAAAAACTCATCATCGATTTTTTTGACCAAAGACAATACTTTCCTTACCTAAAGGTGACGGAAGGTAAAAATGATGAAAAAGATGCTAAATCAATTCTTACTCGGAATGTTTTTATTTTTTAGTTAACCGTGCTAGACAGTTTCCAAGGTATTTTTGTGTTGCACTGTAACACAAAAAAATATAAAAACTGCAAATCATTCTATCAACTGCAAACGTCAAACTGACAGCTTCAAAGATAGACGTAAAAATAGATTATTTAATAAGTACAGAAAAGGGATAGTTTTCCAAAGAGTATAATATAGATATTTACGTATGAAGGTCAGTAAGTGCTTCCTACCGGTTGAGGATGATCTTGGAGATCGAGATGAAGTTGAGATTTCCAATACATCCGATACCGGTAGAAGAGCACTTACTGATTGCAATGCTTAGTACGTTTTTTGTACGATCGACGCAAATAAGATTTGAAAATTATATTGACATATTCTAAATTTTTGGTTGTTATTTTTAAAGTAAGCTTTTATCGTTGTTTTTATTTACTTACCGCCACCGCCTCGTGATCGGTAAGTGATACACATCACTTACTGATCAGTAAAATATATAAAATAAATAAATATATCATCACGGCATATTATCCAAAAAAGTATAATACATGAGTATATCGAACTTATTTTTATTTATAATATTATAATACATTTCCGTAATTTCTGTAGGCTTGTTACCTGAAGAAGAACATGATATGAGAATGAAGACTTATTTTTACATTTCCTTGTCATTCAAATTATTTCTGTAACTCACTTACTAAGCAAATAAGGAAATACACTAATAAGAGTATTGAAAAAGACTGTTGTCGATAATGTAATTATGAAACGCAAGAAATATAGACGGTAAAATGAAACAAGGAACGTAATAGATATTAAAAAAATATTTGACAGATTAACAGAACAATACACGCCTATGAATTGCACGCAACTGCTAATACTTGTGTCCGCGGAGTAAAATATTGAGAAATACAAAGTCCACGTGACTATCAGATGGTTTTGATCACTCTGTATATTCTCTTACCGACGTTTCGACTATTACAGTATTCTTCTTCAGGGTTAGAAATCAGTTAATCGTCGCTTCAAAAACTAGTGATTATTCATTATAATGAGAATACTCGGAAAATGTATTATAAAATATTTAAAATTATTTATAATACTCTAAATTATTATAATTAGTTCCAAATTTGATTACTGATTTGGTTATTGGGGAATTGGAATTAAATTTCAAGATTCCTTTCATGTTACGAGGCGAATTACTGAAAATTGGGTCTTAGACATTTAGGGCGGTGTTAAATTATTTGACGCATCGAATATGACCGAATTAAAGTTGTTCTTCCGGCGATCAATATCATGAATAACAGGCTTGAGATGCGAGATTTAATCCGTTAAGTTAATTATTATCTGTGTCGAAGTAATGAAAACATGTAGTCAAGTCTTGAGGAATGAATTTCCACGCGATATATTTACCCCTCGTCTTAATCCAGTTCAATATTAAATCAATTTGCATAGATTTCCAAGTCTTACGATGAATTTCCATTACAGAGGATTCCGATGATTTTTTTATTCACCATCAAACTTTCTCTTTAAAAATGAGTTTGAATATTTTAACGCGTATTCGACACTGACGAAATTGTCCTAATGAGAGGACATTTTAAACATTTTGCATAAATTTTAAACAGAAAATTTGTAATAGAAAAATATATAATCAAGTACTGTACTTGCAAATAATGAAACAAGCAGAAAATTATGTTAAAAGTTAGTCGTACAGTTTTTGGTTTGTGCTAATACAATTTCTGATTCATTAATCATTTCCCTCAAATTAACTAATTGAATTTGTCATTTGTCTTTGTTCTTCATAATGTTAAGCCTTAATTAATTAAAGATCATTACAGTTAATGCTTTCATTTCAATGGATTTTAATATTAAAAAATAAAAATCCGATATTATTATAATTACATATAAATACAATACATTATTAATACTGGAGGCTGATGATAGAGTAAAAATAAATTTCATATTTGTGCATATGGTCGTTATTCATTTATAAATAAGGAAAAATTAACATTTGGGCAACTATTACGGCATTCAAACAATCAGAACTTTCAAAATATGCTTGAGAGTAAGATCATGATAGGTACTGAATGTTTTTCATAAAGCACACTGCACAATTAAATAGTTATTTATGTGTTTTGTGACAAAATGATAGTGTTTTTACAAGAAAAAATAATGAATTCACATGCTAACGCTCATTGAAAGATATGTCAATTTAAAGCACTAATGCGAAAAATTATGCCATTTTCACAAAAAGTTGATATTATGAAACGGAATTAGGAAACATAATTTATATCAAAGTACATATTTTCTTAAAATTGGTTTACGAACTGCAAACATATCAGCGGTTTAGATAAAGACAACATTGGAATAAAGATATGCCATATTTAGAAGTTTATTATTACTTCCGGTTCCAGGGTAACGCGTTAATAACTATGAAATTTCTTATAGAACATGCTACAATTTTATGTTTTTGGAAATTACATAAAATTTGCTTTACTATAGTGGGAAATAACAAGTAGGTATGTTAAAACATACTGGTTGGACTTGCATTGTCTTTATTTTTTAAAATATTACAACGTTTCGACTGCTGCAAATCTACAGTCGTCGTCAGGTTACAAAATAATTATAATATATATTATTATTATTATATATTATTATATAGTTATTTAACAAAAACTAAACCATCTGGCATCTTAGATTCAAAAAATTTGTATTTACCAAATTCCATGTGAGTGTGGAAAATTTTATATAGGTGAAACTGAAAGACCATTAGAAATTAGGGTAAAAGAACATAAAATGCATACCAAAAATGGTGAAGTATCAAAATCTGGGGCAGCATATCATTCATGGGAGGAAGGGCATCATATGTTGTGGAAAGAAGCTAAAATACTCCACAAGGAAGAACAATGGAGGAAAAGAAAATTTAAAGAAGCAGTTTTTATATTTTCAAATGCAAATAATATTAGTAAACCTAGCGTTGAAATTAGTAACCTGTGGAAAACATTATTATGTCAAATAGAGGACGTCAAAATTTGACTGAATAGTTTTATCAAAGTCTATATTTTACAATTTATATATTTATTATTTATTTTATGTTTTATAATTTTATTATTATAATTATTTTGTAACGTTGTAATATTTAAAAAAATAAAGACAATGCAAGTCCAACCAGTATGTTTTAATAATTTAACATTTTCTACAAACTTTAAACAGAAAGTAGGTATGTTGTTTTATGAAATAATAAAATGGCTGAAATATTTCATAAAATAAATTTATGTGTGAGATTGTATTGTTTTTTGTTCATGGATTGTATTTTTTCTTAAATAAATTTATTTATGTGTATATCATTTATCATTACCTACCTAAATATTTTGAGTTTTATGAAATATTTCCTGTTTGTTATTTTATGTAGGAACCTATGCTTATACACCAGCAAATACAAAGGAAATTTTATGTAACTTTCAGAAATTAAAAATGTGGTATAACGTGTTACTTTCTATTGACACCCTTTCGATTGCTTTTACTTCACGGCCACATTTATTTAATTACTTTACGATTGCTACTACTACTTGCAGCTTCATAAATTTAAACGGAATATTGGAAAAATCGTTGTCGCTATCGTATCGCTCATTTTCCTGCTAACGAAATTATTTGATGTATGTAGTTATTTTAGGTTTTTGAGTTATCCAGGTGATAGCACAGTACTCTTCATAAGTGACAGTAATCGGTCAGGTATGAAATTTGTTTTTAAATAAAATTTATAACTTTTGTGAAACAATTTTGTGTACACCTCGGCGTAACAATTTATTTTTAGCCTCATCTTTCGCCTCTGCTGCAAACTTCAAATTCAACTAAAATCACTTTTACAGACTTTTATGTGTGATGATAAATATTTTAAAATAATTTATTTGGGTTTATTTCGATCCGGAACTGTTACCAAATAAATAGTTTCTTTTTCTTTGATTTTATTAAAAAGACGTTGTGAATATGAGGTACTGTTTTCGTCTGTACTATTCTTGATACTTGTACATATACTCGTACTTCTTCAGTTCGTCTATTGTTTTGTTTAATATACTGATGTCGCAAGTGAACTCAACTGTCGTTTACATTGTAAAATATTTCAGAGTATATTTATTTATAGAAAATATCTCGATAGAAACAATAAAATCGCGCACGTTTCTAGTTTACGATTGAAAGCCAGTGTCGCGAATAGGGCGAGAATAAGCCCCCTATGCCCCAGTTGCACGGCCATGCCACTTATCAGTATCACTGGTGCTCGCAGTAAAATGCGTATGATATTTTTATGTGGGAATATACGAATACATCGAATATCGAACATATGTTTACTAAACCCTATCATTTTCAAATATATGATCTTACTGAGCAATAAACTTCAGGAAATGTTGCTTTTAGCTGAATACATTTTACGCAAAATGAAATGATGGCCTACCGCATTAGACATACTTTCGTAATTATACTATTATTTATTTCTAGTGTCATTTTGTACATTTCATTCTGTTAAGAGTGTTCCTTTATTCGTACAGTGGCTTTTGATTGCCATTGAAATTAAAAGAGTGCCAGAGGAACTCATGTTTTCAACAGTGCCGGATTAAGCTTTTGGCGGGCTCGAGACAAAATTTACTATTTGAGCTCCTCCTCCACTTATAGAGGATCTTTTCAAGATTCTTTTGCTAAGATTATTTTGTAAGCAAAATAAGAGAATTATCACAAGAATATATAATATTTGTAATGTGCAAAAAGGAGAATCATTGCAGAAATTATGACGTGGTGAACCAAGAAAAAAAGAACAATTCTGGCTTTCAGAATAATATGTATATAAAATGTTCGTTTAAATTTAACCAAATATTTATTTATGATAGTTATTTATGTAACAAGTGCAAAATTTACATACATATTGCACGGGAAGTGTAAGTTGCTTGACAGTTGAAAGTTGCTCGACAGTGCATTAAATGTTTCCTGCAAGCGTTATATGCACTTATGCAGTATAATTTTTTTAGAAAAATCTAATTTTTCTTTTATCAACGTCTGGTCATTTTATAATGAACATTTAAAGATTTTCACTTACAACATACCTAACCCCACACACAAAAGGTACCTATATTTACAAATTGGTAATTAAAATAATTGTAGAGCAAGTATATAAAGAGCGCAATTACTGGCATCTTGCATTATTCCATCTTTATTTACCTGCTTATACTTCTTCTACTATCGAATTGAAATCAACAAAAGTACCTATAGAAAAAATGAAAATAGTTCGGTTATCAACTGTCAAAGTTCAACTTGGACGGTGTTATTAGAGATTCACGGGCTTGGCGTGAAGCTTGAAAGCTTGCTTGGCTTGAAAAAGCTTGAAAAATCAAGCCAAGGCTGCCGTTCAAAAAAGCTTGACTTTTGAAGCCAAGCCAAGCTTCTGTTCCACCAAGCCCAAGCCAAACCAAGCCTAACATTTTAAAAAGCTTGAATTTTCAAGCCAAACCATGTCTTCGACTGTCAAGTAGTTTGATTGAAAACAAGCTTGAAATGTTATCGAGGCCGACAAAACTGTTATTTTATGGTGGTAACGTACTTTCTCATTGCTTCGGCACATTCTAAGAATTGGAGTTCCCAAAAGGACCAACCTTCATTACCTGCCAGTGTAGTAAGCTTAAAAAAATTGTAAATAGGAAACTATACCCTTCATCATTCTTATTATGCAAAGACCATTTATTTTCTCAATCTGAACCAACTAATCGCACATTGTAATTCGCGAACACAATCAAGTATACAAAATAAATTTATAAAATGTTGAAGAAGTTTTAAATACATAATTATAAATGATAATATAATTTTATTGTTTTATCCTTTACCTACATTAATATAAAATGTATGATGAAAAATGATAATACAAAATTTATTGCAAATGTTAATCATTACATATAGAACTATTTTTTTTAAATACATATTATTGTCAAGTCAAACGTATTTCGTATAAAAAATAATTAATTAAATACTTAAATTTTTAAGTAACTGGAATTAATTATAAGCTATGAGGTGTCGTGGCCATGTGCCTGAGTGTCAGGTTGCGAATCTGGGGAACCGGGTTCGATCTCGACCAACGCCAAATATTTCGAATTTTAAATGGCACAAAATTAACCCTTGTGGTGCATTCTCCACGCCCTCAAAGAGTGACCGTTAGATGACGCCTGGTAAGCGCCCGCACGGGACAAATATTTCATCATTACCGATATATGTGTGCAAAGCAGATTGGCACATCCAGCAGTGGGTAATAAGCTGTGATGGTATACTTATTTATTTTATTTATTTAATTATAAGCTCAAAGCTTTTGATTTGATTTTCAAACAAAAAAAAATAAATAAATTTATCTGATTACATTTTACATAAACCTACACTCTATCTGTTTTAACTATAGAATGGTGAGAAGATAGGTGCAGTTTGATCTTGTTGTTTGATTGGATAATATCGGGATATTAACCAATTTTTCCACCACTCTACAGTTAAAACGGATAGAGTATAATCAGTATTCATTTAAATTTTAACTAACTTGATTTTAAATACCAAACATCAAGTTTCAACACATAATGTTTATTACTCGTATTTATTGAAATGCTACAAATAGATAATTTTGCTGCAGAATAAAAATTATAAGAAATAATATACTCTACACCGCAAGGTAAATTGAGTGACAGACTACATATGTTGATAATTATTGCATTTTAAAGTTGCATTTTGTACAATGTTTTGTTCTGGAATTTTCGAATCATAGAGACGAGGCAATTTCTGTTTGTGGATATGTATATTTATATTTAAAGATTTTCAATGCTATTTTTAGCTCAACCTCTAATGTATCCCTAATAAACGGATCTTTTCTGTGACAGGTATAATATAGTTAGGACGATTTTACTTGGCGAGTAGAAGTAATAAAGATTTCTCTGCGGTTAGGGAAAAGTTATAAAAACCGTAGGCGCGCCAGAAAAATTTCTATTTCATGAATGTACAAACATTACAGAAATAATAATAATTTATTTATTTATTACATTTAACAAAAAAGTATACAACAATATCAGGTACGAAATGCAGATCAAAAAAAATACATAATATGTACATTGCACTGTATAAATACCGGGTGTTTCTATATACTTATGGATCAAACTTTAAGGGGTTGATAATAGAGTCAAAAAGCTTTAATACGTTAAGTCCGATTCTCAAAAAAAACAGCTGATTGTCATATTTTGAGAAATTTTTGGAAAATTGGAAACAGATACGAGAAGACCTCTTAGAGATAAACAAACATTCTTATTTGACCAAAGTTGTAACTCTTGTAGTTTTTAAGAAAAAAGACGAAATATCAGTAAATTAGATGATCTATATCTCGGAAATAGTTGAGAATTGGACTTTCAGCAATATTATCATCCCTCAAAGCTTGATCTATAAGTATAGAAACACCTGTATATCTGCAAGTCATAGATATTAAAAATTAATGAAAAATATTAAACAATAAATACATACAAAGCAAAAATGTAATTACTCACTTTCTACATCATCCTCACTACTTGATTCTGATTCTTTTGTAGAATCATCGCCAACATTTATTATAAATGTAACGAGAACTTCCTCGATTTGTCCATCTGTTTTCCAGTAATGTTCTTCTATCGATGTTGTGTGTTTGACATAATTTTTCCATTTCTCTTCGGTAATATTGTCAATAGCTTCTCCAGTATTCTTTTTTAAATTTTCTGAATTTAGGACGCCAGAACTCAATTGGATTCAAACCACACATATATGGAGGCAGTCGCAATGGAATATGGCCGCTTTCTTTGATAACGGTATCAAATTCGTATATAGTTTCCTTCGGTCGATGTTTATCAAGAATATCCATTAAATCAGATTTCCGGCATGATGGATCATATTCTATATTATGATGATCTAACCAGGACATCATCTCAGCTTTAGTTGAGTATTTTTTGGGACATTTATTTTCTATTGCCGAATGATATGAGGCATTATCAAAAACAATTACAAAATTTGCCTCAATATTTGGTAATAATCGTTCTTTCAACCATTTTGTAAAATTTTCTTTGTTCATTTATCCATTAGACAAGCCGGCTTTAAATACCGATGCAGCATTTTGAACTAATCCTTTTTCAGAGCCAGCATGTACGACCTAAATAATATTAATTGAGAATTATGAAAATTAACATAAAAAAATTGTATCCATACCTGTAGAACGTATGCCAGCAGTAACTCCAATGATGTCTTCGCTTTGCCAACATCTTTGAACCGTCATGTCATTATCTACCCATGTTTCGTCAATATTATATATTTTTCTCTTTTGTGCTTTATATGTTTTTAAAGTTCTCAGATATTACAACGCCATTGCAATATTTGTGGTCTTTCCATAAGAATTTTCCTTTTATTCTGGCACTTCCGCCAGACGAAGCCTTTTGATTTTAATAAAAGTCTTAATGACGATTTGCTATTATAAGGAAAATCAATTTTTGTTTTTATTTCATTTAATAATTGCCTGCAAGTGGAAACTTGCTTCTTCGCCAAATAAAAATCTTCTATAGTTCTTTTAATAACATCAAAAACACTAGTTTTTTCGCAAATATTCAATCTTTGTCTCTTTGCTCCGGGAGTAGATAACGATGCAGAAGGATTCTCTAAATTTCTGATTTTGTTCTCTTTCCTTATTCTAGATATTGTCCTTTCTGAAACCCCCGTATAAAAGGTTGCACGTGCATTTGATGAATTTATTGGAAACTTAAATTCTTTATTATTGGCTTCTGAATCACAAGCCTCAATAACTTTGTAAATAATATCCCTTCCATCACCACTTATAACTTTGTTCAATTTAGCCATTATATTATTAAAAATTTTTAAACACTCAAAACAGATTCTGACTTTAAACTGAATGTTAATTATTAGGAAACAGGTATTTATAGTAAAATTTAATAGACTAGGGGTTGGAAAAGAACCATTTAATCTCAATCTATCTACAGTTATTTGTGTGAACCGACCTACATACCAATCCCTTGCCAAGTAAAATCGTCCTAACTATAGACAATAACAATGTACCGCCAAAGAGAGCATTCTCTTTTAAATATTATATTGATACAAGTTTTAATTGTTTCCAAAAATATTAATTAATAAATAAGGCCAAGCCAAGCCTAACAATAAAAAAAGCTTGAAGTTTCAAGCCAAGCCAAGCTTTTTTATTTCAAGCCAAGTAGCTTGGCTTGGTGAATCCCTAGGTGTTATGCAGAGAGGAATCAATCAGCAAAATGCTAATTGTGAAATGATTACATTTTAGTTTCATTATAACATATTCAAATTACATGTAATTTTTTCAAATTTATATATTTACGTACCTATAAGTTCGAATAGGCGTATATAGTATTTTTTAATATGGAAAATTAATATGGAAAATAAATACAATTTATCATAAATATTTAGTAATTTTGATGGTTGATTGTGTTTTGCAATATTTTGACCAGACACTCACGCACGCGGCTACGAGACCACAAATATTTGGAATTTTAAATGAGTGCCCGTGATGTGATACCTGGTAAACGCCCACACGGTAATGTCATCATCATTACCGAAATTTGTGTACAAAGCATATTGGCACACCCAACAATGGGTAATATGCCATGATGATATATTTATTTATTTATGCATCAGATGCAATTAGATGAAGCATGGATTGTATGTCAGTTAGTTTTGCAGGAGCTGTTGCCTTTCCTTCTGGCCACAAGGGTACTAGGTCTTCAAAAAATGTAAAACGCGACGACCACGACCTTTTTTCTGGATATCCAAAGCCTTTTCTTCCTAATCAAGAGCTTCTTTGAAAAATATTAAATTTGGTTCCGATTTTCTTAAATTTATTTTTTCTTTAAGCCAATTTATTTTCTCATTATTTGTACATATTTTCTGATGATAAATTATATAAATAGAAATAAACAAATTTACCAAACGAAACCAGTCCACTTGGCTGTATATTGCAAAATGAAAAGTTGAGAATTTGAAATACACAGATTAATTCTACTGCCAATAGATGGCAATATATACACCAATAGGTTTGGTTGATTTCTACATAACAAGAAATTGAATTTCTTCACCCGATTTCGTCAAAAACATAACACCGTCCTTTACTTAATAATTGGCTATTTACTGCAACTTCGTATTTGATCACGAACTTCCTGTGATCATACGGAAATAGGGTATGTTCTAATTTTGAAAGTAATTTGCTCCAAATTTTGGCAAATTTTATATATATATATATATATATATATATATATATTATATAGTCTACATGAAAAAATAGGAGTTACGTATTTTTTATTTTTTCTATAAAATACTTATCAATTACTGATTACTGCAAAGAAAAAAAATTAAACAGCACCGGAAGTATAAATGCAAACCAAGAATATGTTTCTATGACGGAGGGCCAAATATAATTCTTGAAGTAAAATATCATATTGGCATCTGTCATATGTCAGTTACTGCATTTAACATTTTATTGTGAATCATTAAACGTGTATTCCATGATTCTCTTATTCGACATTTTTATTTTGTCACTTTGCTGATGTGTAAACTTTACGTAAATATAAAATTGGAATTTAGTTAAATGGTAAGTTTTCTTATGTTAAAATATAATATAACCAGGGCCGAATAAATCATAACCGGATTTTTATGTGGCTACCGTTTTGGAAATGTGATACTCTTAATTTCGATTTTTAATTACAATATAAATTTTACTTTTATATATTAGGCTACTTATATCATATACTTTTAGTATACATTATCAAAATATTAAAATTTCGCTTAGTGATAATCCCCTTTTGTAGCAGTTAATATTGCGTAGAATACGTTTATGAAATGAAAACGAAATAAGGTGGAATTGCTGATACAAAGACGACAAAATAAAAATATGCTTAAGTTGGAAACAATAAAACGTCACAAATATTTGACTGTGTAAAACGTAAAAAAATTATCAAAAATTATTATGTAAAAATTAAAATATTTTTATCTAAATTTAATTGTAAATATATTATTGAGTAAAACAGGCTCGAATTTATTTACCAATATTAAACAATTATTTCACTTTGGACTTTGTTTTTTTTTCTTTTCCTTTATCCCAAAGAGACATTCCGGTTTGGTGATTCTTTGAAATTTTATTTATTTGACCTAAATAAATTTCTTTAGTTCTTGTGATGAAATATTTATTTCCTAATGAAAAGTTGTTGGTGAAATGACGGTGTTTTGTTTATGTTTCTTGTTGAAAGGTTCTCTGCTGATTAGATGTAGGAGTAATGAATCCATTTGAATTTGTTTGGGGTAAAAGTCGTAACGTTCCATTAACAACGACGTTAAGAAAACCAGGGATCAAATTTCCAGCTATAAAAATGTTACCCTTAACATTTGCGCTCACATTTACTTTTATGTTTCCTTCAAGTTCTGAAGGACAAATGTTCACTCGATAACCTACAGCATACGATGCAAAAAATGTCACCAAGAACAACTATTTCCGTACAGTTTCTCCACATTATTTTATATTTTCAGTTAAGTTTCTTTGTAAGTGCAAAGTTTTGATTTACAAATCACACACTTAAAATAATATTAAAAATAAAGTATCTGACTGTGTCTGAGTTGGTTTGGGATACATATAATTTATTTATTCCATTTCTTTTACTTTTTTATGTGAAAATGTTAACTAGATGAACGTAAAAGTTTTTTCTATATTTTCTGTTATGTTATTCATTTCATGTTTTGTTTCCTCATGTTTTCTTCAATTACAGCTTGATGTTAATTATTAAATTAAATTTTTCACATTTTATATTGTGGCACTTGAAGAATAGCATGCGACATTAAAGGTATTTTAGGGAATTAAATTAATGGCGGCCCATAGCACCTATCAAAAATGTAAACGTCGAAAACCATTGTTTCGTCTAGCAGAAAAATAAGTTATCACTTTTTGATTTTATAAACGGGGAGTTTAGTCATGTCATGTAAAATATAATGATTTTTTGTATGTATAAATGACATTAAATTTATCGTTAGTTAGATTGGTCGCAATACGATGACGCATGCGACATCTTTGTTCGGCATAGTTGTCCTCTACGAACGCTAGTTTAGAATGAAAACGTGACGGTATGTCTTCTATATTTGATATTCAAACGTCAAATTCAATATCAAATTGCAAAAAGCAAATTATTTGATTTCAAATATGTAAACGTAAAACCTAGAAAATACGATAAACAGAAATTAAATGGTTAAGTGTTAAATGTAAACATAAACAGGTAGCCGTATTCTTTCTCTTTCTACGAAGCACGTATTGGGCACGTATGTTGAGACCTAATTCGCGGCTCCGTATAGCTAGCAGTTCTCTATTAGCAGACCCTGACGAAAACCATTGCATATTTTTTTGCTATTTATTTGCCAATTAATTACCACAATGCCAATTTAATTGCCGCTTAACAGTCAAGTTAGCAGTCCCCCTTGGCTGTAATGCGTTACATTCTAAAACATTAGTGTGTAGGAATTGCCAATTAATTATTGACGATTTAAATAAATCCAGACAAAAAAAAAATATATGAATTACCAATACCATTAATATAAGAATTATATTTTCTGTATTCACCTGAATTTTAAATGCTGCGTACCCTATTTATTAGTGTAAATTCATGCAGTTTCCATCTAGGATCAATATGGATGTGCATAGGTTCCATTTGGATCATTAAGGATCCATATTAATCCATCTTATTTTTATTCAATAATTCCAAAACTATCTCAGCAGAAACATATAAAATGTATTCTAACATAAAACTTGGACTATAATAAACGAACATAAACTTTTCAGCTTTCTATATTACGCCGACTAGGCAGCACTTCTACACCCATTAAGGCGCGGGTATACTAAACGAGCGATATTTTGACCATTTTCAGTATCGTATATTTCGTTTGATATGTAATATATTAAATCGTTACTTCAACCAGTTGTAGTATATAGATTCATAATTTATTCTGTAAATTTTCATATTATTATTAATAAACATATTTGGTAAAAAAATTGTACAAACAATCCTTTTGGTGCAAAATTTTATTGGATTACATTTGTGTAAATAATACAACAATGTAATAAATTTGGTACTAGCATATACATAAGTCTATATTTTAGGGCATGACACTTTTTAATTTCCAATTTTTCTTTCCAAATTGAAGTAATTAAGTCTTTTTTATTTCTACATTTTTAGTACTTATTTTACATAAATCAGTAATAAAAAATATGTCATGCTCTCGATAATGACTTGATGTATCTATTTATTTTTAAATTATTTTTTTACTTTATATTGTAGGCGAATGTAATACATTTAAATATATACTCTATAATCTAGCATTGCGGAAATGTTTCTCAATCTCCTCAACAGCGGCGCTGGAAATTGAGAATATCTTGGATTTGAACCTTTACTGTAGGCAAAGACAACACTAGTTGAGTATGTCTGAATATAAGCAGACACTTTCACTCATTATTGCCGTTTTCCAAGAATTTCGAACCCTGTACAACCTACTGATATTTGTTTACAACCCAGGGGTCTGTATCGTTTGTCTTTCACACTCACAACTAAGAATTTTACAGTGGATATTGGTATTATAGGAAATATTTATGAAGATAATATTACTGAAGTATCAACAGAAATGCACATTACTAATAAAATTCAGTTTTTGAATGAGGATGCAGTGAACGAGATTGAAAGTCACAAATTATTTATTGAAGATACTGATAAAATAGTTGATAACAGAGACGTAATCCAAGGATAAAGTATAAATATGTATCTTTATAATATGATTGTATCTAGGCTGACACTGAAAAACGGGCACTCAAAATAACTTTTTATTTATAATATTTTTTTAATTTTCATAAACGGCTGAGAGGCTCACAAATCATGGTATTTGGTATGATGATAATGTTTCCGGAAGTGACATTAATTATCGTATTTCAAATGGGACATCCTACAAATTTTTATATATTTGAAATCTACGTAAAATTACGAGTACAACTATATGTTTGAGTGCATTTGTATTGAAGAAATAAAATTCAAAAACGTAAGAGAGAATTATGAATAATTAACCTGGTAAGCCATATCAGGTAGGCTGTGATAACAGATTGATATTTTTTTGTAAAAAAAATATAGAATCACAAAAAAGCTTACTATTTGAACAATTAACTTAAATATTACTCAATATTATCTCAACTGTTTTCACAGCCTGCCTTAAATCATGGCTTAGCAGGTTTATTATTCATAATTTTTACTTCCTTGTACATAGTAAAGGAAGTATTGCAATCGCGAAAAAATTTCGGTTTTCAGGTTTCAAGGGAAATATCCATTTTGACCATCCCTGAATCCATTTTGACTAATTTCGTCGTGACATACGTACGTACGTATCTCGCATAACGGTAAGCCGTAGAAAGTTGAAATTTTGTATTTAGGACTGCTACTATAACTAGGGCTGTCAATGAAATCCGGATATTGGGATTTTTATTTTTAAAATATCCGTTTTTTCTCTATCCGGATATCCGAATATCCGGATTTTTCAATCCGGATAGCCCAGTATCCGGATATTTCAATCCGGATAACCGAGTATATGGATTTTTCGGATTTTTCAATCCTGAAAATCGGATAACTGAATATCCTGATTTTTCAATCCGGAAAACAGGATAACCGTATATCTGAATTATTCTATGTGGATATAATTTATAATAATGATTACTAATTTTTAGTTGGTGTATGTTTTCTGCGTAAAAAAGTGCCTGTAGAATGTGCAAATTAGAAACTTGTAATAATTAAAAAAAAAAGGTTATAAGTAAAAAACTAAATCGGCCAAAATTTGATTTTTCACTTTATCTAGTCACCTATGTATTTTTTCGGAAAAACACATCATTAAAGTGGTCTACCAATGCGACAACTTTCCCCAATTTAACCGACTTCGTATTTCTTACGGTTTCAGAGATTCCAATGGTTAGACTCGAAAAACGGGCACCCTGTAATACATATTTTAGCCAACCTATTCAAGGAACTGTAATATAAATACGTAAATTAAATACTTAAGTAGGCACTAAATAAAATCATGTTATTACTTATATTTTTTCCAATGATTACCTTTGTTCTTGTTGATCTACAAAATTACGTATAAGTAATAGGTATGCATATAGTTAATATTTGTAAGTTGTAACTTATATTGTAAGTATTAGGACCTAGGGGTATTTGGTTTTTACCTTTTAACAATATGGCTTATATGAATTTCTGTTATCGGTTTTCCGGATATATCCATTATCGGTTTTCCGGAATTATTCGGATACCGGTTTATCCGGATATTCGGGTATCCGGATACCGGTTTATCTGTATTACAAACCGGATACCGGTTTTTTCGGATACCGGATACCCACTTATCCGAATATCCGGATTGGTATTTTTACGGATATTGACAGCCCTAACTATAACATCTAGTTGTGCACCTTCCTTTTTGGTCATTACATAATTTCCAGAAGTGGTACTTTACTTGAAGTCTATAAAATATTTTCATGTAAAACTATTTTAAAATATAATCCAAAACTTTTCAAATTTGGTATATCAGATTTTTAAGTCAATGGGAATAACAGTAGATTTTGGTTAAAATAGGCTAACCGGCAGTGATACTGAAGTTGTTAACAGTATTTCTTGAATAAAATGGTTATAATGGATTAGTAAATGTTAATTAAACGTATATGGTTTATACTTGTTTATTATCGTCTAATCATTATGGTAGAATACAGGTTGTCTGATTCTGCTGGGGTAATTAATTTACAAAGCTCTACATTAGTTGAAAAATACTGGATATTGATTCATTCTCAAATAATATTGTTTTCATCGGTTAATAACTGATAATTAAAACAGATATTATTTATACTAGTTGATTAATGTCTAACCATTTTGGTAAAATGCCATTTGTAGGGTTCTGCTGAAAAAATTAATTTACAAAGCCCAATTTTATATGAAATGTAAGGTAGATTGATTCATTCTCAAATAATAATGTTTTAGTCGATTAGTAAGTGGTAACTAAAATCGATATGGTTCATACTGGTTGATTATCGTCTAAGCATTATGATAGATTGCAATTTGTAGGGTTCTGCGGGAGCAATTAATTTACAAAGCTCAATTTTTGATGAAAAGTAAAGTGGATAGATTCATTCTCAAATGATATTGTTTTAATCGGTTAGTAAGTGGTAATTAAAACGGATGTGGTTTATTCTGGTTGATTATCGTCTAAACATTATGGCAGAATACAATTTGTTGGGTACTGCTGGTGTAATTAAGTTAAAAAAATTGTGTTTTTCTGCATTCAAATTTTTTTCAAGATTTTTATACTTATAAAAAATGAGTAATCACGTAATCCTAAAGTTGCGTAAATACAACATTATGTAAAAGAAAAACTAGCTGTAAAAAAATCAGTCACAATTTTTATGTCTTCTTTGATGTAATTCTATAAATAATAAACATTTGCAATAAAAAAATTCAAATTATTTCAATGCTTGGTCATTAAAGGGTGAAAAGTGCTGTCTGGTCGGCAAAATACAGAAAACTGAAAAGTTTATGTTGGTTTATTATAGTCCAAGTTTTATGTTAGAATATATTTTATATGTTTCTGCTGAGATAGTTTTGGAATTGTTGAATAAAAATTAGATGGATTCATGTGCATCCTTAATGATCCAAATGGAACCTATGTACATTCATATTGATCGTACATGGCAACTGCATGGGTACATATAGTTACTGATAGGTAAGCGCACTAATAATTAGGGTACGCAGCATTTAAAATTCAGATGAATACAGAAAATATAATTATTATGTTAATGGTCGTGGTAATTCATATATTTTAATGTTTTTTCCTGGATTTATTTAAATCGTCAATAATTAATTGACATTTAAATGGCAATTAATTCCTACAGACTAATATTTCAGAATGTAACGCATTACAGCCCAGGGGACTCCAAACTTGACTGTCAAGCTAGCAGTTCCCCCGTATTTTTAAAAATATAAATGGCAATTAAATTGGTATTGTGGTAATTAATTGGCAAATAAATAGCCAAAAAATATGCAATAATTTTCGTTAGGGTCTGCTAATAGGGGACTGCTAGCTATACACAGCCCTAATTCGCACATAGTTGATGTTATGTACGCCGTAATGGCGGGAAGAAAATATTGCAAAAGTTTAACATTTTATCTGGTATTTTTTAAAATTTTACAAAATATAAAAGTAAAAACGCTTTAAATTTAAAAATAATTTAACATATAAAAAATATGAAAACTCTCCCATTACATTTGATAATGTATGATATGTAAGCAAATTGACGACAATCAAAAGGGCTGTGCTAAAAGATGTTAAAGTACAACAAAACTTCAAGACATATTCCATTATTTTTGGCAAAGTAGAAAAAGTTGATTGACTGAACGGACAAGAAATTTAAATACCCAATAGTTTTTTTTTTTTGCTAAAATGAGCTGAAGAATTTTATTTTTATTTTTATATTAATACCGAGTCACATGTATACTGCAACATTCTATCGATAAATTAAGACATTTCCGTTGAGACCTGTTGAAGGACAGATTTTACATAATGATGATGATGATCAATAAATTTATTAAATATGTCTTACCTATCTTAGTATACGAAAAAATACTTATTTAGCATTTCATATACAATATCGTGAAAATTCTTTTAAAGTTACTGATCACAACATTTATTGACCCAAAAGAAATATATATTTCTCATTTTTGTAACAAATATACGTATTTTACATTTTCACATAAAATAAATTTATAGTATCCGGAAACTTTCGGTGTGCAATGTGTATTTTGAAATAATATCAGACAATATTTTAAAGCTATTTACATATGGCAATAAAAAGTGCACTACTCTGGAATTAATAACTGTGTTCTAGGGAGTTACCGCTATATTTTTAATATTAATCTGTTTTGAGTCTGACAACGAGAGTAATGGCATTGGCAGACGTAATTTTCGATGAAAATTAAATGTAGAAGTGTACATAGTACATATAAGTATAGTAACGTATTAAATGGAATAAACTAGAATGGGGATACGATGTACTTTTAGCAGTTTATATATATATATATATATATATATATATATATATATATATATATATATATATATATATATGTGTGTGTGTGTGTGTGTGTGTGTGTGTGTGTGTGTGTGTGTGTGGGTGTGTGTTGGTGTATATGCGTGCGTGCGTTACGACTTTTTCCTCCACGATAACTCTTACAACAAAATTCCGAAAATTTCTATTTTCCGTATTTAAGCTTTCTACATTCATATAAAGAGTTTTTCAGATTTTGGGTAAAATTAGACAACCGAAAATGGTACTTTACTTGAAGACCATAACAGTTTTTAATGAAAAACTATATTAAAATATCCAAAACTTTTCAGTTTTAGTATTTAGGACTTTCATATCAAGGGGAATAACATATAAGATTTTGGCTAAACTTAATAAACCGGTAGTGAAGCACTGAACAGATTTTATAATTAAAAACTTTATAAATTCAGTATTTAAGATT
Source organism: Harpalus rubripes (assembly GCA_963082715.1). Taxonomy (NCBI): domain Eukaryota; kingdom Metazoa; phylum Arthropoda; class Insecta; order Coleoptera; family Carabidae; genus Harpalus; species Harpalus rubripes. The sequence goes on along the minus strand of OY720454.1, from coordinate 24,354,765 downwards.
TTTATATGAAAGGGAAGAACATATTAGATTTTGGCTAAAATTGATATACCGGAAGAGATACTTTACTTGAAGCTCTGAACAGATTTTCGTGAAAGATATTTTATGATTTAATCCAAAACTTTTTAAAATTGGTATTTAAGACTTTTAGATTAATGAGAACGACATATTAGATTTTTTTCTAAAATTGATAAACCGGAAATGATATTTTTAATGAAAAATTATATTAAAATATCCAAAACTTTTGAGTTTTAGTATTTAGGACTTTCATATCAAGGGGAATAACATATAGGATTTTGGCTAAACTTAATAAACCGGTAGTGATACTTTACTTGAAGCTCTGACCAAATTTTCGTGAAAAATATTTTGATATATACTAAAATTTTACAAATTTGGTATTTAAAACTTTTATATTAATAAGAAGGACATATTAGATTTTTTCTAAAATTGATAAACCGGAAATGATATTTTTAATGAAATATTATATAAAAATATCCAAAACTTTTCAGTTTTAGTATTTAGGACTTTCATATCAAGGGGAATAACATATAGGATTTTGACTAAACTTAATAAACCGGTAGTGATACTTTACTTGAAGCTCTGACCAAATTTTCGTGAAAAATATTTTGATATATACTAAAATTTTACAAATTTGGTATTTAAAACTTTTATATTAATAAGAAGGACATATTAGATTTTTTCTAAAATTGATAAACCGGAAATGATATTTTTAATGAAATATTATATAAAAATATCCAAAACTTTTCAGTTTTAGTATTTAGGACTTTCATATCAAGGGGAATAACATATAGGATTTTGACTAAACTTAATAAACCGGTAGTAATACTTTACTTGAAGCTCTGACCAAATTTTCGTGAAAAATATTTTGATATATACTAAAATTTTACAAATTTGGTATTTAAAACTTTTATATTAATAAGAAGGACATATTAGATTTTTTCTAAAATTGATAAAGCGGAAGTGATACTTTATTTGAAGCTCTGAACAGGTTTTCGTGAAAAATATATTGATACAATCCAAAACATATCAAATTTGGTATATAAGACTTTTATATGAAGGAGACCAACATATTAGATTTTTTCTAAGATTGATAAACCGGAATTAGTACTTTACAGAAAGCTATAAACAGATTTTCTTGAAAAAATATATTAAAACATGATCCAAAACTTATCAAATTTGGTATTTAAAACTCATGTATAATTTGAAACAACATATTAGATTGTGACTATACTTATATGATAAACCGGAAGTGGTACTTAATTTGGAGCTCTTAACAGATTTTCGAGAAAAACATAATAAAATATAATCCAAAATTTGGTATTACAGACTTTTCTATTTATTGGAAAAACAAATTAGAGTTTAAAGGATAATAATAAAACACTTGGTTATAAGTTTCAAAATAATAATCTTTAATACTTTATACGTATTTCGGCAGTGATACCATCATCAGAAATACGCGAAGAATGAAGAAGAACGGTGCCCATAAAGTTGTCGATATCCCAAGTGAAACAAATTCCACGTTTGTTACCAAAGTGCAGAACAACACAACAACTACATTCACCTTAGAAGAATTAAAACTCCTCAACAAGGGTTTACGATATTCACCTAATTTACCGGTCAAAGAAGCAGATTTAGAAAATGTAGCTTTAGATTGTGAAATAATTTTCACAGACTTTACTAAACCTAATTGCAATCAGGTAGAAAAAACTATGTGTGCTAATATTTTAAAGAAAAATTATAAACGTTTGAATAACACCGTATTAAATAACCAGGAAGCTAGTATCATTCGAAATTTAGAAACAAAATTAGAAACTAATGATTTAATTATAAGTAAAGCAGATAAATCATGAGGAAAAGTAGGCCTTAGGTTCCATTTTTTAAATGATATAATATATTTATTATATAACTTTATTGGACGTTTCGGACTTAATATTTGTCTATCATCAGCTGGATAATTTTTTTTTACAAATTAATGACATGTACAATAAATAAGTGAACAGTTTCGACTTACCATATAAATTACAATAGTGTATAGTGCTTTACTTTGTTTCGTTATGTGGATGATATTTTGTGTTTTTGCAAAGGTACTGATAGGCAGTTAACTTCATTTCTGAATTACTTAAATTCTTTTAATAAAAATATTCAGTTTACTTTAGAAAAAGAAATTAATAAGAGTATTAATTTTCTTGATCTTACGATAACTAGCGACAAAAACCAATTTTCTTATGTAATTTACAGAAAACCTACTTACACGGATACAGTAATACCAAATTCTTCGTCCCATCCAAATAACACAAAATACGCAGTCTTTCATAATTTAATTCATAGACTTTTACACATGCCGTTGTCAGAAACAGAGTTTATTAAAGAACTCAATACCATATACCAAATAGCCCATAATAATGGATACAAAAAGGAGTTAATAAATAAGATATTATACAAAAAACAAAAAAACTTCTTGGTACATCAAATTTATAAAGCAAATAAACCTGATAAACCCACAGAAATATATAGAAAATTACAATATATCCCAAATATTAGTTGTAAAATTAGAAATCATCTAAATAATAATAATAATAAAAATGTATCACTGGCATTGTACAACAAGAAAACTTTAGGCAACCTTTTAATAAATAACAAAAATGTAAAAAATTGAGATAACTTAGATTTAAGTGGTGTTTATGAAATTAGATGTAATAACTGTGATTTTGTTTATATTGGAAAAACCACACGTTCTTTTAGAATTAGATTCAAAGAACATCTCCGCGCTTATAAGTTAATCAAACCAGAATGTTCAAATGTTGCGAAACATCTGTTGGAAAACAACCACAGTATGTCCAGCGATAATATATAAATCTTACATGTCCAGAACAAAGGACTTAAACTAAATTACCTAGAAGCTTTGGAAATCTATAAGGCGGTCAACTGTAATAAAAACCTTATGAATGAACAATTAGATTTATTTTCTTCACCCTTGTTAATACCCCTATTCTGAACGTTTGGTTTCTCCACATTTATATGTTTATGACTATTCTTGTCGGTATATTATTTTTTTAAAATCCTGTACATTGTTGAACCATCTTAGGTATTTATATAGTAACTTGATTATGTCTTCTTCATTCTTCGTGTACTTCTGATGATGGCATCACTGCCGAAATACGTATAAAGTATTTAAGATTATTATTTTGAAACTTATAACCAAGTGTTTTATTATTAACCTTTATTTAAAATGTTTCAACGAGTGCCTACAGCAACTTCAATTAATATTAAAATTAGATTTTGTTTACAAAACGATCAATCGGAAGTGATACTTTACTTAAAGCTCATTGCTATTTTAAGCATGGAATTGACGGGAGGTTATGTGTTGGCCACATCTATTTTTTTTGTATATTTTGCTTTATTCTCCAAACATTTTTATATTAATTTTAAAATATATGTATAATGTTTTTTCGCATAGAGTGGGACACCTTTTATAATTAAATAAATAATTTTCTTATTAAAAAATATCACTTTTTGGATTAGATGAATTTCATTTTATATTTTGAGAATATAGGTTGTTATGTACATTTACTGCGCATAGCCGGTACTAATATTATTAGGTCTGTGTATTGTTTTGCGTCATGCGGTTCCAGAGCTAACTTTTTAAAACCATTTGACAAAAAAGTACAATTTATACCTCTTGAACTATGAGAAAAATTTCATATGTAGTTGCACACTTTTCTAAACCGTTGTGGTAGTGCAAACTGTATTGCGGGTAAATGAAATTTCAGTTTCAAAAGTTATTTCAATTCCGCCAGATATTAGTGAGAAAAGTTAATCTTAAATTTCGAAACATTTTTTAAACGATATCTTACTGATGTTCACGGCTCGCTGTCACACTGATTGCATTTTTATATTTTTAAAAAAGATGGAACTAGTGTATCTGATGTCTACTCTTTTTCTAAATGCAGGAAATGCATTAGTAGTACAAATTTTCATTTAGCGATATCTCTTTACGTATTAATCTTAGAGCAAAAAATGTAAAGACAAAAGTTGTTGAATGGACGATTCCACCATCTTAATAACACTAATACTATTGTTGAAAATCCGGTGAAAATAATCCTTTTAATAAGCAAGTTATGGTCCCACAAAGTTTGAAAACACAAATGTGACGTCTCGAATATAAATTTTCATGTCAAACTGTTTCTTCGTTGGCCTAAATACTCTTGAAGAACATGATATTTAAAAATTATACTTATAAAAACTAAATTAATATCACAACTTACAACACTGTATAATAAGTCTACATCCTTTATAATTGCAAATGTATTTAAATAAAAAATTATCTTTAGTTTTATGTACGTATTTTATTATCTCTGCTACCTTTTGACGACATATTCATCTTTACATTTTTGATTTTGTAATGTAATGATCTTATTTTTCCAACTGTACTTTAACTATCGCTGATGATGATTCATTTGGAATCGAAACGTATGAAAGTTAATCAAATTACTATTTAATATACACTGTTTACCAGGACTGCAGCTCCAATTATTTCTCATCATCCCTAACATCATACTAACAGTCAAGTAATACCAATAAATTTAAATAATAAAGTTTATTACAAGAAATTTATAATCAAATAAAAACTGTTTGAGAATGTCATTGTCTCAGCTGATGCTAGCTCGTCGCCTATTTGAATCATTTACTTCCATTAGTTAAACACCTTGTAGGCAGTTTTCAGTTGCCAATCAGAATAATTCGCATTCGTGATATAACACTATAACAAAACATCTCCTTATTTTCAAAGTATTTTAATTATATTATTTTATTCCTTTATTAATATTCATTATTTCAGTTTTAGTTTACTAATTTCTCTTAACTAGATTGAGATGGAATAGCCTATTAAAGATTGCGTCCGTAGTAGAGCTCAAAATTAGTGGTCAAAAATAAATTTATCGATATCATGAAAAATGTTGAATAATGTTAGATAACAATTATTAAGTAATTTTCAGACATCTTTACATTTGGTAATCCAAACAATACTATAACTAACAGTTATTTTGCAATAGTCAAAGAGAAAAACTCGAAAATCGTAATTTCTTTTACTTTCCATGGCATTGCTAAATTGGTCAAGAGATATCGCTAATTGAAAATTTCAACAATGTATTTCCTGTTCAGAAAAAGACAGTCGGTACATACACTGTGCAGAGCAGTTGTTTTATGACTGGTAGAACTGGACTGGATTTCATTTTCATTAGTTTGTGTTACATTACCACTACACTACATGACTCAGCTACAGTCTGCAAAATTGACTGTCGCTTTCAGCAATAAAACTATAATTATCATAATTATGACAAAGCGGCATATAAAAATAGTATGTATGGTAAAGGAACAGTAAGAATACTTTACTATACAGACCACTCAGAATAGGTAACGTAGCCGTAGCGTACCCTAAAGATTTCATGCAATGCATGAATCCAATGTTATAATGCAACTAGTGAGCTATATGCCGGTTTGACATGATTACGATATTTACGATTTTATTGCTGGAAGCGACGTAGTCAATTTTTCTTACCATATGAATTTCTTATCATTTTAATCAACCACAGACAATATGTGAGACTGATACTATTTTTATTCTGGATTCTGGATTTGAGGTGGAGGGTGAAGAAACTCCACGCGCACTTAGGCCTCACAAATGGGCCCATTGTACTACCTCCTAGAGCACAGCTTCCGAACTACCGATCTTGAAGCCATTCTACGCTCAGGAAGAAGGCTAACAAGTCAGCGGGGGGAGTTGAGCTAAGTGCGGCCATGGAAGGTCAGAATTCTCCTAACATGGATCCTCTCTTTAGCGCTAGAGCGGGACACTCGAGAAGAATGTGTTCCACTGTTTCGTCATCCATCTCACAGCCTCTGCAAAGAGGACTGTCGGAGATTTTTATGCGGTGCATGTGTTTGTTGAACCGACCATGTCTCGTACGGACCTCAACGAGAAATTTAAGGTTGTTCCTCGAAAGTCTGATGAGATAATTGGCTAACTTATAAGTTGGTTTAGGAATAAAATTCCTCGTTTGTTTACAGGTGGATATATTTCTCCAACCAGCTGAAAATTTTTCAAGGGTGATGTTTCGAGTAATATTGTGAAGGACCGATTTTTATTAATATTATTTTTCATATAAATGTGTTGAATTGTATTTGGTTTGTGTGAAATTTTGATTTGTCTCCTTTAATAAAGCTCTTGGCGAGTGAAACTGATACATTCCATCTAGAGACAGAGACACGTATCCGAAATATGTAATGATATTTCACAGTTTGTAGCGAACCCTCCGTTTCGGGATTCCTTAATAACATTGTGGGTCTCCGCGGGTCAGAGAGGCCTTGGCCTCGTGTCTTAACCAACTTGGAACTCACGCAACAATGCCGCAACTACCAACACAATCAACATGCAAATCATCCAACCAACATCCACCCCACCAAACACATAAACAGAAACAGGCATCTTAGGGTGAGGGACTAACAAGAATTATTAAAATTAATCACTGACTAATAAACGAAAAAATGTGAACCACGTGGCGCCCGAAACGTACAGTTTGATAAATCTTCATTGCTGGTGAGAAAATACTGTAACTTATTACTTTTAAGAAACGAGTCTTTATTTAGGAAGTTGAGATTCGCTAAAAATCTCATAATGTAAGGTTAGACATTTAGACGCCTCGTAACTGTCATTTTGAATTGTTATTTTGTAGTCTCTTTTCATATACTCCTATTCCTACCTAAACATGCTACAGAAACATAAGTTGTGTTGTTCATTTAATAAAAATCAATTATATAATAAAAAAATAAATGGAACACATTTCTTGGAAACAATAAATAAACTAGGTAAATTAAAATACCATTGTGCAAAAAAATTAGCTAGGTTTACGATACATTAGTCCCAATAAATTTTATAATACATACGAGTAAATTATATTTTTGTATGAAGCTTAACGTTCGATCCAAACTCATAATAGTTTGTCCGGTTTACATTTTCACTAATTTATAAAACCTACAGAAATGGTTAGAAATTTCTACAAAATTCTTTCGGCTATTTTAAACATAAACTTAAAACTTAAAAAAAAACTGTGGGTCAAATGACGGGTGACATTTTAAGGGTCACCTTCTAATTCAGACATAGCTTCTACGGATACCCTTTACTTTTGGCACAATGAAAAACAACGTCGAAAAAATCCAGTGCGTATGGTAAAACTTACCTTGCAAGACATGTGGGACAATGCTCATAGAAACATTTTCAGGGTTCAGTATACAATTCAAAAAATAAAGCAATGTTTCCACTACTTTTTAATTTTTTTATGTTATTCTTCATAATAAGTTATATGTATTAGAACAAATAAAACATTTTTATTATAACAGCCTTTCTGTAAAACAAAATATTGAAAACAGTATTTTTTGTAGCTCGTTTAAACGGCCAATTTTTACCGCCACTAATTACCATGGCTACCACTTAAAAATACATTGGTATGAGTATGACTAAAAACTACTGAATGCCTACCAGTCATGACTGGTAGTATATACTCAAAGTTTTAGTCACCCTAATTACCATGGCTATTACTTAAAAATATATTGGTATTATCTAAAAACAACTGAAGTTTGTAATAACTAGTAATCTTCAATATTTTTTAAATATAATGTAGCAATTTGAATGTGCTGCCATCTATTATCACATAGTAAGATATTGAATTTATTTAATGTATGTAGGTAAAATCAAATACTGTAAACTACTCACATCACACACACATGTTGACAGATAACACAGACACTGTAAAATCAAGCCGGCATGTGACGTCATCAGCCAGCAGCGTTTCAAACGCAGTATGTTTTCATGCATTTAAAAAAATGGAAACATATTAAACCATTTAGTTATTGTTTTCATAAATGTTTTATTATATATTTTAGTGTAATTGTGTTATTATTCATTATTTTTATTACGGTGGAAACCCCCATTGCCTCTATGAAACAAATATGAAGTTTAGGGGAAAGAAAATTTCAAACAAATCTCAGAATAAGATGGATGATATTTGAAGCCGTAGTCAAAAGTATCTTACTCTACGAGGCGGAAATATACGGATGGAGAGAATATAAACAAATAGAAGACATGCAAGTATGGTACATTAAGCGGATTTTGGGCCTGGATAGATGCACACAGAGTATATAGAAGAGATGAAAGCATTAAAAATTAAAGTAGAAACAGGAAAGAGAGCAGTAAGACACGAAGAGCGAATAAGAAACAACAAAAATTCAATTCTGCAAGAATGCTGGCGGATAATAAGACAAGGAGAAGAAAACAACAAACTAACAAAATGTGGGCAAGCAAGAAAAGCTTATTACGAAAGAAATGGATATTTCACAGTACAAATAGATAGGCTACCTAAATGGAGAAAACAATATTACGAGTATATCAGAGAGATTGGGACATACAACAGCAAGAACAACAATGTAAGATCAACAATTCAAATTACAATAAACTATACAAATCAATCTAAACGACGTCAATACCACGGTATTTACTGGACGAAAAGAAAAATATCAAGATGATTGCCAGATTCAGATGTGGAAATGAAGAGAGAAACAACAAGTACTGATTATCGAGCGAAGAGAGAAGGTGCAGGCTATGCGGGAGAGAAGAGGAAACATTTAGGCATCTAAGGACATCGGGCAGAGAGGTTCAGAAAGATACTAGAAGTGAAAAGGTTCTTTTAGACGACTTAGGTTCAGGACAAGACTAGATAAAAGAAGTCATCAAAAAACGGAGGGCTAATTTAACATGATGTATTATCAATATTATATATATAAGTGTAGATTCTAAGCCAATAATTAGGCAAGAATAAATCTAATCTAATCTAGTCCCAATGAATTTTATAATACATACGAGTAAATTATATTTTTGTATAAAGCAAAACATTCGATATATCTACGAGCCCAAGCTCATAAGAGTTCGTCCGGTTTACATTTTCACCAAATTATAAAACCTACACAAATAGTTAAAAATTTCTATAAAACTTTTTCGGCTATTTCAAATATAGACTTATTACTTTAAAAAATACTGTGGCCCAAATGACGGGTGATAATAGCTTCTACGGAGACCCTTTTCTTTGGGCACAATGAAAAACAACTTCGTAAAAATTCAGTGTGTACAGAAAAATCTATCTTGAATGACATAAATGGGACAATATTCACAGAAAAATATCCAGGGCTCTGTATATAATGCCTAATAGAATTAAGCTGGTATGACTAATAAAGGCGATGTAACCCATTAATAAATGGCGAACTACTTGAATAACATTTCCAGTTTTTGTAAGTTTAAAATATATATTTTAAACTAGTCGAAAGAAATTTGTAGAAATTTCCCACCATTTGCGTAGATTTTATAATATGTTTGTTAAAAATATAAACTGGCTGAAATATTATAGGTTTGGGTTCGTATAGAATAATGGAGATTTTCAAGGCAGCCTCTTTTTAAAAGATTTATATTGCATATATATGTATATTACGAAATACTCGTAAATAATTTTATTTAAATGACTTAATATTAAAATTTATTTAATAATAGTGTGACTTGTGGCATCATAATCCTAATATTGTTAACTTTTACACATCAGTGTGTATGCTCAGATGCTAATTTAATTTGCAGTAAGGAGCAAGTGAAATATATTTAGAATTTGTTTAGGACATCTGTTTGGAAAACAAGGTAAAATAATGAAAACAGTTATCTCTATTCACACATTTTTTTGTCTTATAGCGGAATAGTATCCTATCCCTCGATCTCTTCTGGGATTGTTACACGCATTTTCCAAACCTTTATTTTTTTATATTAATTAATTTTTAATATATAAAAATAGGAGTCTAATATTTTTCTTTCAAGATTAATATATAAAAATTTAAAAATCTTGAAATTATTTATTTTAATGGGCTTATTGTATATTCAAACGAACAAATATATAATTTAATTTTAAAGTAACACATTTATATTCCGGAGAATTTCGAATCATCTTGTTATTTGTTATTAAACAATTTGTATATCTATCAACAAATACAAAATTCAAATGGTTCTAACAATAATTATCGTATTCGCATTTAATATGAAATGTTAGTAAATTAGTAATGTCAACAATATGTTTAGTTGTTACTATGTTACTATAAAACGTCAACATACTATACTAATAGATTGTTACTCCCTAATCCCTAAGACTTTAAGCTATGATGATATATTTATTTATTAATTATGTACATATTTTAGTAGATATGTATGTATGAATACATGGACATGAAACCAGTTTAATGTTATAAATGAAATTTTAAACAGGCTAATTGCTTCATTCCAACTGCCAGTCATTAATTATTATGATATGACTTTGCATATACCACATTTACTGTATACATCGGCTAACGTTCTATATTTTTATACGACGAGTTGTAAAAAAGTTATGAACAATAAATGAAATTAGGTAAAGGAATAAAGAATAACTGCTGTAAACCAAACAGCACTGTTGAATGTCAACGGGTAATAACTTATGACTGCCAATATAAATATAATATAAATTAGTAATCCGACGTAATACTAGAATTTAAAATTAGGTTGTTAAAACACACTAATGCGTATACTCGTTTGAATATTTTCTATTTAAACACATTATGTACGAATGATTGACTATGTATTTATACATACTGTAATCAATGGAATACTAGGGTTCTATTCGCAGATTTTGGTAATGACGACATATCTGTACCCTAGAGAGTAGAGGGTGTTTGCCGAGCATCATCTCTCGTGCTCTAAAGGTTGTCGAGAGAGCGCCAAAGAGGTTACTTTTAAATTAGAAATAATTTTTAAATTATCAGTTAAACGTCGGTTAATTACTAATTGTTAATATTATAAAATGTATTTTTATCCGAATTGTAAATGTAAACTTTTGTACCGGAGTCAGTACAATTTTATATTAAACTATTTTTTTCGACAAAAATCCATTTTTAATTATTATTTAACTTACTAGCAATTGTAATTTATTCATTTATTTGAACCAACAGATTAAAACTTAAAAGTAAGATTTTATTTTTTGTGTGAACGAAGTTTAGAAACGACGCGAAGCGGTGTGTACCAAATCATCGAACAAAATAAAACCATTTTAAACCCGTATATCGACCACTATTTTTTCTACAAACACTAGTTATCAAGGTAACTAATTCACTTTTAAGGCTAGTGTTAAAAGTAACAATGATCTGTCACTTTTTAACACTGGTGTCATATAATGATATTTTTAACCCTAAAAACAAAAGTCTACTTCTAATAGATTTGTTGAAAAATTGTTATTTGTATCACTAGGTCAAAAACTGAACATTTGCGCCTGATTTTTTGTACCGACTTCATAAATTCTTCGTATATTTTTCTACATTTTATTTATGTTACATAACCTAAAAAAAATGAACATATACTCGTATTTTTATCGGGTTTGCATTGCTCGTTTAATTATAATTACTTACATTTGAGCTTAAAATGCGTAATTATTTTATATTTATTGAAAATATAACATACAAACATTATTTATATACTATATACTTTCGCATATACTTTAATGGCGAATGGCGGAAACTCATAATTGTATCACGTGAAATTAGTTGTAGTTTGTACTTACAAAACAAACTAGTCCTAAAGTTGGAACTTATAATTAATCTATACGAGATGTCAGTAATGACAGCATATTATTGTTTTTATGACAAAATTTAGTTATTTAAGTTAAAATAATTAAAGATTTAGCCCTAAAATTTGTAAACATTTTGCTAATTCTTGTGTTGAAAATAATCTTTAATTGACATATCACCAGAACAGTAATGCTAACGTCTTTTGCCGGCCAAGGTCAGCAACAGCGCATTTCTGGACGATTTTAAGTTCTGTAATACAAGTCAAATTAGACGGAGGAACTAAAATCATTTTTCGTTAATTTAAATTCGCTCCTTTGTTGTCACAAAACAATATTACTCTCTTTAGTAACGAACAAATAATAATTTAACTAAAATTACTAATTCAGGCAATAAATGTCTCGGTTATTAAAGGTTGGTTAACCGATTGTTGCCGCATTTTAATAGCCTCATCTGGTAAACGTTATATTATTTTTACTTCTACTTCTAGAGTTACATTTTTCTACTTGGAAAATAATTTCCATAAATCTCCAGGTATTCGCTTCCGTTAAAAATTAATATTTTTATTAGCACTTGGTGCTGCGACGCTTTCTCCGTTTTAATATAAAATTATGATTTCCATTTCTTCAGCTGCTCTCGTTAAAACTAATTGACATGAAGGTGAGATTTGAAATCCGCGTTCGACGTCACTTAAATTAATTACGGGCTGTCAAATGCATCGCTGCTCTGCAATCAATAGACAAGAAGTGAGTGTTTCCGAACCATTCCTAACCTAGACGGACTGTCTCATTCCTTTGCAGGCGTAATTCAAACTTTATTACCAAGTGACAAATCTGAGTATTCGCTGAAGGAGTAATATAACGGATATTTCATTATTACAACCACTAAATTCAATTATTATTCTTCATTATTCAGTTCCCAAATTAATCTATAAAATGCCAATGGCTTTGTTAACATTGATAAATGTCTGAGAACACCATATCCGTGTTTTGCCGTAGTAATAGTCTCAAAACTAAAATAAAATCATTCCATGCATTTGCTGATTAAGATATTGATTATAAATTCACAATAACAACGTACCTTATAACAATTTTATCTGATTTTCTTTAAAACCAGTAAATTTTACTGAATGACGTTTTTGTTAATTTTAAATAATATGTATTATTTCGATAAAATCAGATATTCTACTCGTATTTGGAATGCTATTTTTGGATACAACAAGTAACTCGTTATGGTAATAAATATGTACAGCAGATTTATTATAGTACTCTGTTCTACAATGAACATATCATTATATAACTCAAATTAAGTTTTATAAGCGCATGAATATTTATTGAAATTTTCTGTCAATTTTTACAACTTTTTGTTTACATTCGAAAACGGTTAAGTGTTAAAAACTATGAGGCATAAAAAGTCCATTAGATTTTCATTTTTAACCCATTCCATACCCTACTTCTAACCGTATACGTAGCTCCCAGATTTTCGGAGATACTTACCAATTGATGATGGAACATAAAATGTTTTCTTAAAGTTATATTATACACAAATGAATAATTATATCATCTGTCTGAGTTTATCTAAGTCATATTCTATTTGTGAGATAGCTGTTTAAGAAAGTTTTTTTTAATATAACAACTTCGCAATTGCTAAAAATATGAATTTCGTATATACTTAATATCAAAATATTATTGTTTCAATCCTGTAAAAGTAGTAAATATTGAATAATTGTATCACGATTTATTACCCATAGTTGGACGTGTTAATTTGAAAATATGAATTTCGTATGTACTTAATATTAAAATATTATTGTTTCAATCCTGTAAAAGTAGTAAAAATTGAATAATTTTATCACGACTTGTTACCCATAATTTCACTAATGACGATATATCTGCACCATAGAGGGCATATACTAGGCACCTGCCTGCTCTCAAACTGTCAAAACTGTTATGAAAAGAGCACCAAACTGATTACTTTTGTGCGGTTTAAAAATTGTAAATATTTTTCAAATTCTCCCCGGTTCTGGAACGGAGTAGATGCACAACGCACTTAACTACGCAATAAAAATTAATTTTCCATATTAAATCCCTATAACAATTTTGTAAACTTCATCCTTTAGATTTTAAACTGTAGCGTAAAAATCTATTGAAAATTTGTTCTATTCGTTTTTCACTATTAATATCTTGACAAAATCTTAATTGAAGTTTGAAAAATTCCATCCATCGTGTAAACACTATCTCGTATCTCTTGTAGCGAGTGCCTTAGGCTGGGAGTGGTTTGCGTTTGACTCGCTATGTAGACTGCGCTGTAGCTGTCCGTGTCAGCCCCAGTCAGCGAGCTGTTGACACTCCAGTCTACTGTGAACTTCAGCCTTCACAAGCTGAAAAATGAAATTTTATGGATACAATGACAAGTTTGAATGTTACACGCTGCTACAAATTCCGCGATTTCAGACGTAGAGAAATTATATTTGAGAAGAGATAGCTTTTGGAATCGATTGAGGAAAAATACTAACACGAATAAATGTGTCATCATATTTTTAACACATTTATTTGAAACTTTCTCAAGTATACTCGTATTTTAGTAGAAAAACTCAATTACACAATTAATTTGTTATATTTCCACCTGCAAATATAAATAAATATACAAATTATCGTGATCGTGAATTTGCTTAATATATTCGTGTAGCTGTATTTTTCTTAGGTCTTCAAAGAGTGTATATTTTTAATTTCATGAATTATAGAAATAGTTATTACTACTAGGCATACTGATTGTCCAAAATTATGTACTAAGGTTTTTTCACAAACGAGGGCTGTTCGCTAAACTTTTGAGCCTAATAAAGTAAAATACGGTATTTTACTTTGAAAATTTAAATTACATTTTCTAATATTACTCCCTATTGCCCATACGGATACGGTCAATACATTTTTGCATTCGAGGAAACCAATTTTTAAAACATTTTTCCATGTGTCTGGAGTTACATTTGTCTCTCTTTTGAAAGCATTGCCAGCGTCACTGGCTGAAATTTAAGCATTTATCGTATGTGGACGAACGTTATCATGATGCAGTTTGACTCTTCCACTTAGTTGATTATATGTATGACTGATCTTTTGAAGTACCGTAGTATACTATTCAAAATTGGCAGTACTATAATCATCCAGGGTTATAGTTACAACATGGCTAGTAATACCAAAAAAATAACGACTATCTACTTGATACGGTTTTTTCATGAACAATTTTTGTTGGGGCAGACTCAATTTGGGAAATCCAAACACCCAATTGCTGCATTTTTTCGAGATCATACGAATATTTCCAACTTTCGTCGCTTGTCACAACGTTTTAATTAAACCTGATGAAAGGATCTGTAAGCAAAATGTACAATAATGGCTTTACACCAATTGACACTATCTGTTATTTGAGCTGGTGTTAAATTATGTGGAATTCAGCGTACACGTAATATTTTTTCCATTTGTTTTTTTTTTATTGAACTGACAAAATATATAGTTAAAATATCGCAATATAATTTGTCAAAAAATCACTGCCTATTAATTAGGCTCAATATTAAGAGAACAGCCTTGGTATATAACATAGTTATAGACTCCAGATATCCGTATTAATCTGATATAATGAAATGTCCTCTGTAATTCTGAAACTATATCTGATTTATGGTATTGGCAGTGCAGTAAAAGTAAGTTAATCCATGGCCAACTATTCCCGGTAGAGCGCTTACTCAAAATTTCCAAGTGAAATTGGCAGTAATAGAAGTGAACACACGATATCTTAAATTATCTCGCGGTTAATAAGACAGCACAAGAACCGTTAGTCATCCAATTAGAACAAGCCGTAGGGGACTTCCCTAAATCAGTGGTGCAATTCTACCCCTCCAAAAAAGGCCCTTCTCAATTACAAATTAAGATGCAGTGAGCAGCAATACAGGGTAATCGCATGGTATATAAATTTTTATATTTTCTGAGAGCAATTTAAATTAGCTTTATACTGATGCCTTCCCTTTGCAATTTTTACAAAAATTAAGCTAGTAATTAATTCCTTAAAACTGTAAAACTTCTATGCATTATCAGTTTTCCGTGACATTTATACATACGAACATGTTTTTTGAGGAAATATTAAATAATATCCATATAAACATAATCCAATCTCGTCTCTTACAGGAGTACCAACATTTTGAAGATGACCCTTAGAGGTATTTATTAGGGTCTCTAATCTGAAAATAATTGTACATGATGAAACCGGATAAAACTAGGAAACCTGGTATATTTACATCAAAAGAATATTATTTGGTAAATTTTTCTGATTTTCACAACATTTCTTGATTGAATATTTTAGAAAAAATCCATCATTTTCGAAGTAATTGAAGTTAAAGAATTTTTTTGGTCATATAACCAAATTTTTTGTAGGTAGGAGCCGAGATAAAGCATACATTTATTAGAATTTTTGTGCTTAAAATTGTTTAGAGTATATGTGTTTTCAGATACTGACATTCTTTATTTTAATAAATTTTAGATATTTTATTATTGTTTAGATGAGAACTTCTAAATTTTTCTCTAGATATGTAAAAAATATTCATTTTTTAGGCAATTTTTGAATCAATTTCATAATTTTTTGATATTTTGTATTTTTATTCATATTTATTGACCGCGTCGCCAGAACATAGGACTAACATGTAAAATGATACTTTCGTAATTTCCTGCTTAACTAATTATTTTAGGTAAAACAGTTTCAAATAAATGTTGTAGAGCAAATTATTCTCCATTGCTAGTAATTAGGTATGAAAATGCCGAAAATCAACCCAAAAACTAAAAATTAACAGAAGTTGGCGATTTATCTGGTGAAGCTAGGTTAATTTTTTTTATTATTTGTAATTTCTGTTTATGTTAAAAATTATTTATTTAAGTTAATAGGTAATTGTTCACTTGACCATATGTTATAAATAATACCTAATGAAAAATATATTAACCTAAATTCAACTCTATTCTATGGTCAATTTTTAACAACTATCCAATAGATATTGATTTGACAACTAAAAATACAATTTATATATATATATATATATATATATATATATATATATATATATATATATATATATATACCTACCTATATATATATATATATATATATATATATATATATATATATATATATATATATATATATATATATATATATAAACATACGTGACTGATTAAAAAAAATTAACCTGTCGTTAAAAATTAACCACTGTGTTACAAAATAGGTCCGCTTGATAGTTAAAATTTCAAATATTTTATTAATTTACGTTTCAATTCCATGGCTATCACTATTTTGGGGCGATTTTCGACGTTTTCCAAATTTCTGCCGCGACAAAGCTTGTAAAATGAATTTTGCTTATTGATGCAGAATTTTAAGTTCTATAACTTATATTTCACTCATTTCTATACCTAAAATAATTAGGGAAGGAGGAAATTATATACAGGGTCTTTCAAAAATACTGTAAAAGATTTTAAGGGCATATAGTACTGAAAAATCGAAAACGACTGACAAAGATACTGATCGAACAAAATTTTGTCCTTGTCAGTAAATAGACTATAAAAAAACAATAAAATTTTATATCAAACGTGTTTCTCAATTCTAATAGTTACGAAGTTATTTGAAAATTAAATATTGGCCAAGGTCGCCACAACATTTAACATAGTACAATTATTTGAAAAAACAAAAGCACATCTAAGATGACCTCTGAAAAGTAAACAAAAAATCCCATTTAATCAAAGTTGTAACTCTTATAGTTTTCGAGATAGCAGACGTAAACCCTGTAAAAACTCATTGTTCACTGCCTGAAATCTCGGAAACTATGGAAGATCGGACCCATGTTGATTAAGCTCTTTTACTCATTTTGGTCAGTACCCTGTATGCTCCGGTGACGCGGTCAACACCTTGTTTGTATAAGCGTCGATGGTATAATGGGGATGAGACAATTTTCACAGTAACTTTTTGTATCGTTACAATTTTCCTTCGACACTAATGAAAATGAAATTGTGAAACACGCACACCACAGCTATGCCTTACCCGGGATTTGAACGCAGGATCCTTGAACTGTGAAGCGATAGCGCTACCACTACTCCACCTGGATCGGCTGTTTTTATTCATATGTTAGTAATTGTTCTGTTTTCCATATATTATTGAAAGCAGCGGAAAATCATATTCCTGTATTGAGAAAACTACCTTATCCAGTAAAATTATACATTCCAGACTTGATGCGTAATATAATTTGTTTCTTTTCTTGTTAGGCTTTACTTGTATTGTACTGCAAGTTGTAAAGTTATGGCCTTTGCAAAGGACCTAAATATTTAGTATACATTCCCAACTACTTAGACATACCAATGTTGTTTGGTTAATAGTTGTTATCCGATGCATAATTTAAACCAATTCGTGATGCAAGTGTAGATATTAGCTCCCCTAGCGGCCAGATCTTGACTACTCATACTCAGTTTGGCGTGGCGTGTAGTATAGTATTCTGTTTGCATTGTGTGATTTCACGTTATTAGCTTATTTTGATGATTTTAATTATTAAAATAGACATTGATTAATTACAAATGAATAAATCATTTTGAAATAGTAACGTATGCAATACCATTAAATGTTTTGGCACAATTTAAAAGCATTTTGTACGAAAGGTAATTTATAATATTATGGAACATAAATTGTAAACAGTACTTAG
Source organism: Harpalus rubripes (assembly GCA_963082715.1). Classification (NCBI taxonomy): domain Eukaryota; kingdom Metazoa; phylum Arthropoda; class Insecta; order Coleoptera; family Carabidae; genus Harpalus; species Harpalus rubripes. The sequence goes on along the minus strand of OY720454.1, from coordinate 24,336,362 downwards.
TACATATGTATACTAGTAACAGTAACACAATTTAATGCGCGGATAAAGGTTCATTTCTTTTATTGTACACAAAATTTAATGTGCACATTTCTTATTAGGCGCAGGACGTACATACATTAATTTCTCGAGGCTTCTTCACAACTGCTCTTCATTTTCCGCTTCTCAGCCATTATTGTATATTTTCCTGCTTAGCAGCACCGAAAATTATTCAATTTTCTGTATTAGAAGGAGTGAAGTATTTTTTATCATCCATTATATCTGCATTGTTTGAAAAATGACGCCTAAAAGATCTGCAACACCTAGGTTTTCTGTCTATTTGCGCAGCTGTATATTGTGAGCATTTTTGTATTTTTCGGTAATTTAGGTTATTTCTGGATATTGTTCTACTTACAGTTATGTGTGATACACGAATTGTAAAGACATTTGCAAGAGTTAAACTCGGAGGCTGATCATTTTTGGGAAGATTATGACACGGAATACCTACTTCGTAATACTTTATAGTTCAATATACTGTTTTAACATATATTGTAATTCCTATAAATGTTTAAAATATGTCATTCGGGCATTTGTTAAAATAAATTGTAAATACCTATTCATATATTTAACTTGTACGGCATTGCGTGTGAACTTATTGACGAAAACTTACGTACAGGTGAAAGAATATAAAAGTGTATTTATTTGCTTTCAATGATGATCGTAAATTCATTTTACACATAAGTAAGGAATTAAGCGATGATTTTTTTGTCAAAACTTTTGTAACATACCCAGGTTATAATTTTTTTATATAAAAATTTATTTAGAAAAAATAATAGATTACTCTTGTAATCCAAATTCTAATCTTTAAGTAAATACTTGTACAGTAAATATTGTGTAGATATAGAGAAACATATTAGTGTTTTCCATACTCTTACTTCTCAGTGTTCATTTTTTCTGCCCGGGCATAGCAAGACAAAAGAAAATATCACCATTACTGACACATTTTAATTATATGTGTCAAGGCCTTTACCTGCCTTGGAAATATAATTAGTGTCATCATTGGAGATATATGGACATATATTTACTCCCAACTTTCTTTCCAATTCGTAATTTTATTACTCTGGCTACATTCTCCCCAACTGTTTCTTCTAATCCTATTTAGCTAACAATTGACACTTTTCTTTTTCCGGACTTACGGAGTTACAACATATTGCTTTTTACCCTCGATTTATATAAATCTATTTAGGGGATATTAAATAAATTATAGAAACAACGTTTTTGATGCAAAATGCCGGGTTCTCATTTTTTCAAAAGTATTTTATATGAAAGTTTATACAGGTACCTACAATACTATTCCTAGTAATAAAGAAAAGGGTGTTGTTATTTTCGTAAATAATTAAATAAAAAGATTGGTACCAGGAAACAATCCCCCACTCATATGGCGCCATATTACATACAGCACGTCATTTATAACCAATAGGAAAAGAGTTTGTTCGAGTTTTAATGTCAAAGTTTAAATTTTCAGTTGCGCATCATTGTAAATGAAAAGTTGTACTACTGGAATGGAAAGATATTTTTTTTTGCCTTTTAACGATGTGTAATTTATTTATAAACTGTTATACGAAATTCGTGTAGTGATATCTATAATTCATTTTCTGATATCTACAATTGAATTTGAGATATCTGAAAATAAATAATGGGAGATATCTCAAATTTAATAACAGATATTTTAAATTTAATGAAGAATATCACTAATCGAATTATCGATATCACTAATTGAGTTAGAGATATCACTGAACGAATTATGGATATGTTACTTCAAAAATAAAAATACATATCCATAATTCATTTAGTGATATTCTTAAATCATTGAGTGATATCCATAATTCATTTAGTGATATTGTTAATTTATTTAGTGATATCTCTAATTCATTTAGTGATATCGATAATTTGTTTAGTGATATCCTTAATTCGCTAGTGATCTAACATAGTTCTTATGGGACATAGTCGTATTTAAATTTAAGATATCTGAAATTGAATTGGAGATACCTCTAATTCAATTGTAAATTTCTTTAAATTTAATTTGAAAAACAAAAATTATATTTGAGGAGATATCGGAAAATGAATTACAGATGTCTCAAATTGATTTGTAGATATCTCTAATTCAATAATTTCAAGATATCTTCAAATCATTTGCCGATATCGAAAATTGTATTAGAGATATCTTAAATTTAATTCGTGATATCTAAAATTTTGTAATGGATATGTAAATTTGTTTTAAGAATAAATGTCAAATTTAATTAAAAAGTATAAACGGTTTTTCATATAATACATGAATGAATTCATTATAAAATAAATATATCAGCACAGTTTATTAATTACCTAGTGCTACTTCTATTCGCAGATTTCGTGAATGTACCGTTCAAAGCATTTGCCAGGCGTAACCTCCAGAACTTTCAAAGCTGTAGTGTAGAGAGTACCACAGGAATCACATTTATGCTATTGGAAATAATTTTTGTGTTTGAAGTTTGACTCGGGCCGTCACCTAACGCACACAGTCACAATTACTTTTAACCTATAAATTTAATAATTATAACATTTTTGCTGTTTGAAACAAATAAGCTAACATAATTAAATTTTCAAGTGTAACTCTCCACCATGATGCCTATATATGAAAAATTTCATTTTTATTTATAAGTAACTCAAAAACTAGCCGTTATTAAATAAACTGATTATCGGCCTATAAATAGCATAAAAAGATGCTCAAACGAAGTGTAATTCGAAATCTTCTATTATGTTAACACTTGGAAGTTATTTGTAAAAATATAAAACTGTAAAAATTACATTATCGTCTGTGTCTAATCTGTGTCTCACACTCTAAATATTGTGTATAGTCTGTACAGAATTCTACCGTTATTGCTTTGACTTACTAAGCCTGTGGTAGACCAGGCACAGCGGGATGTAGCACTACCTGGCGTAAGGGTCGGACTCCGAAAAATTTAAATTTGCTAATCTTTGTTATGCATTACGAAATTTCAAAATTGTTAGCTAATGAATTCACAGAATCAAATTACGTATTTGACCATTGTTACAAATTAGGAACAAATAAGATTTGTTGAAACATGCTGTGACCATAGATTAAAATTAGGGAAAATAAGATTAGCAATGACGTACCAAAAGTATATAAATGAGTTTTCAAAATTTTGAAATCAGTATTACTTTACTTTTCGTACTGAGAGCAATTATATAGACACTTACTATGTGGCGACCATTTGAAGATGATAATGATAGTTTACCCGTTGAAGAAGATCGCTGTGCAAAACTTAAACGTACGTGTTTGCCGCTAGAAGCGAAAGAAATAATTAAAAATGTGTATAACTATTTAAAAGATAATGAAGATGAAAATTCGGCCTTAACCAAAACATGTGAAATGACGAAAGTGCCGTATAATACTGTTCGTGATATAATAAGTGGTGAATTGAGACCAAGAAAGAAAAGACGTGACGCGGGTAAGTCGAGAGTAGTGAATTCTTTTGAAGAAGATATAATTCGACGTAAAATATACACGATGTATACTGAAAAAACGTTGCCGTCTGTACGTACATTGTACCAGAGACTAAAAGATGATAAATGCGATATAAATTGCTCTGTGGCTACTTTGCATTCGACCCTTCGTAATATGGGTTTTCGATTTAAAAAAATTAATAAACGGCAAACTATAATGGAGAGTAGAAGAATACGTGAATGGCGCTTTAAATTTTTACGTGATATAAAGAAATATCGTGCTGAAAAACGTCCGATAATATATTTAGACGAAACTTGGTATGATAGTCACGACACAGTATCAAAAAGTTGGACAGACGGTTCAAAGGATTGTAGTGTCAATGTTCCACCAGCACGAGGAAAACGATTTATTATACTTCATGCCGGAAGTGATCAAGGGTGGATAAATGGTGCGCGATTTTTAGCTGGCCATAACACAAAAAATATTTTGTTAGACTACCATGACAATATGTCTGCAGATATTTTTGAAAAGTGGTTTAGTGAGAATTTATTGCCAAATTTGCCAAAAAATAGTGTTATTGTTATGGATAATGCTAGTTACCATTCGCGGCAAAGTGTAAAAATACCGACAAATTCTTCTACGAAGGCCGAGATTCAAGAATATTTAATTAAAAACGATCTCTACTTCGAGGAATCGTACAGCAAAAAACAATTATTGGATGTTGTAAAAATTAAGCCTCCTGTAAAACAATACGTGTGTGACAACTTGGCAACACAATTTGGACATGATGTACTTCGATTGCCCCCTTATTATTGTATTTTTAATCCTATAGAATTGATTTGGGGGCAATTAAAAAGTAATGTAAGAAGGAACAATGCATCACCGACAGTAAGTGATAGTGTTATTGAGTTAATAAAAAGTGAAATGGACAATATAACACCGGAAAATTGGGCTGATAGTGTGCGTCATGTGATTAATATAGAAGATGAATATATTAATGTTAATAATGTTACAAAAGATTTTATTATAAATATTCAGGACTCAAATGACAACAGTGATATGGACAGCTACAGTGAAGAAGATATTATTATCGATTAATTATGTATGTGTATATTATTTATTGTTACGTGCAATATTTTATTAAATGACAAACTGCTCCGCAGTGTATAATTTTAAGTAAGAATTTTCGTTTTTTTTTTTACTATATTATGTATTTAATTTTGTTTTTTATGTATTGTTTGTTCCATTATTATTTAAAAAAATAAAAAGATTTGTTTCATTATTACAAAATAAAGTAAAATAAAACAGGAAAACATTTAATACGTACCTGTCCTTTCCCCGCTATAAATCAAGCTTAAATCCCTAACAATAGACCTGCTGAGAGGGTAATAACGGTAGATTTCTAGACAGACTATACGTTTGCCAATTTTTCAATGTAATGTAATATTGAAACATTCATAAATTTTCATTGCAATACCAAAATTAGTTAACACTGTACAATTTAAGTTTTATGGGCGTCTCATATTTACACAAGGGCTTCTTGTATTCACCCGAAATTTGTCACAATTTATGACAGAAAGTATTCAAATATCAATTTACCGTTTTACTGGCAATGTAAATAGCAAAACTAAATACTATTTCTATTTCTTTATTATAACATGCAATTTTGGAATTTGATTTTGTAATCCATAAATAGGTAATTTGGGTATTAACAGACCCCTGCAGCTGTATAGCTCCCCATAGTGTTAATTTTACCAGTAAGTTGCAGTTTTGGTAAGTACATCTGTTTTTAATGACACAAAAATTTCTGATAAATACGATTAAATTTTAAATTCACCGTAGCAAAATTGAATTGTACAAGTTGAGGACAATTGTAAAATGTTCAATTATGTACAAAAATGTTTTATATTATTAGCTTTAAATCAGGGACTCGAACCGAAAAATTTTGGGGTTCGGTTACGGTTAACGGTTTTTACATTAATAAAAATTCGGTTTCGGTTATCGGCTACGTTTTTTTTGAAAATATATCGGTTTTCGTTTCGGTTAAAAAAACAAATAAATTTCGTTTTTGTTACGGTTTCGGTTCTTTTCGGTTTCGGTTTTAAGTACCTATTTCGTAATGTAATAATATTTTAATACCACGTTTTATTAACAACTAGTACTAATAGATATATTCGGCTTGTTCGGAATCCGAAATTCGAAAAGAATCTGTAATTATTTTAACGTGTGATCTAAAAATAAAAAATGCGGTTAAAAAAGTAACTATAAGTTAAAGTTTTCACATTAAAGTTCTTAAGTTTATTTTTGCAACAAAAATTAAATACGTTTCGTAAATTATTAATATTTTAAATTTAAGTTATAATAATAATTCTATTTCAATAGTAATGCGTAAACTAAATGGGTGATTGAATGGAATATGTCAACAAATGAGTATTTTTTTATTATAATTGCAAAAAATAATTTAAAAATGGAGTAAAAAGCCTTAATTTTTTTTAAAATAAGAAACTACTTTTTTATGAACTTGAAGGTACGCAAAATATTTCTACGAAAATGATGTGGGTTAATAAAAAATACCTATTTTTAAACTTATGGTTTTAGTACCGATATTATTTCGATTCGGTTATGTTTTCGGTTACAGAACGAATTTATTTTTCGTATCGGTTTTCGGTTTCCATATTTGAAGAAATAAAATATAGGTTTCGGTTTTCGGTTACGGTTTCATAAAAAGTCAAATATCGGTGCGGTTTTCGGTTACGGTTTCGTTACGGTTCGGGTCCCTGCTTTAAATTGACTAGAGTGTATATGTTAATTTATTTCATTTACCTATGCTTGTTATGTTTTTATACCCTACTTATATTTTGTGTAAATTATTAAACTGACCAGGTTGTTATTTAACTTATTTTTTTTCTTTTCATCTACACTGAAAATACACCCAGAATATTTCATCTCTTTGTGGGCATCTATTTTGCTCTTTCTATCTATAAATATGGCAATCCGGTATTTCATGAGACTCCACACTGAACATAAAGTATGTGACACTGTATAGTGACCTTCTGATATATTTAAAAATATACGAATGTTCGTGACGCAACGTCCTGATAAAAGCCCTATGTGGAAAAAAGCTGCTATGATTCATTTATTTATTGATCATGTCAAGTTTACTAATTAATAAAATCAAGGGTATGTTTCTTGTGGTTTATCTTCGGTCTCTGCTCGATTCTGAAACAAAACAGTGGGGAATCTATGGCATATCAACGCCTACTTGACCACGGACAGATCCTCCGGAATCAGCAGTCCATTGTTCTCCGCCTGTCACGTGTCCTCCCCCAAATTCAAGAGGACACTTCGTATTTATTTCTGCTCAACACGGAGATGCACTCAAAAGGTTTCACCCCCCATCATCACCAATAGGGGAGGAGATTTCATCCACTCCTATTCTTTACCAATCACAAGGGAATATTACTTCCGAAATATATATTTTGCTATTTGAGTTTACTTCTTTCAGAAATGAAGCGACATTTGTGGTTTTACTTCTATAAACCAAAATTACGTTAAGGACTGTTTTTCAACAGTTCATTCCTGTAACATTACTCATAGTTAGGTTTACGAAAGATGACAATTCAAGGTCATTTATAAGCTGTCTGATATTATTTGCAGATAAATTCATTGCATTTTGGAGGTGCTCATAAGCGTGGAAAATGACATACAAGTATTAATGGATACATTTTAACGCAAAAAAATTTGAGTATTTAAAATATTTATTTATGGTAAGTGTTAAAAGTGTAATTTTATTTAGCGAAAAAAGAGTTTGTGCACAACGCGTAGCGAAGTAATTCAACACTTTGAACAAAAAAAGAATTTTTAACACATACATCATACAATTTTATCTTTTATCTACAAACACTATTTTTTATTTGAGTTTGTATATCTAATAATTTTTTGACTTAGGTATGTCATAATTGGATTTGTTGTTCCATTCGCCATTACCAAGGTTACTAAATCACTTTTACTGCTGGTGTTAAAATTAACTATGATTTGTCACTTTTAACAGTGGTGTCATAAAATTACATTTTTTTCCAAACGTCGTAGAAATGACTTTTTTGTGATTTGATTCACAAGGTAGAAATAAAATAAATAAATATCCATAGAAACTACATAGAACTAGCGAATAAAAAGAAAAGTACTGCGTTTGAAAAAAAATTATTGTGTCATTCGGAATAAAAGTGTCTTTATGTGCCTCACATGCAATTGTCCGACTCGCTTCGTTCGTCGTGCAAACTTCCATGCTTGCCACACAAAGTATCACTTTTACTCCTAATAACACAATATACTATTTTAAGTCTAAAAACAAACGTTAAAAAGCCTATTTTTAATAGAGTTTGTACATAAAATGTTTCTTTTTAAATAATGCTTTTTGCAAAGTTTTATCTTCAGGTACGTTTATATACAAAACGAAAGTTTAGATTTGACATAAACTATTGAATAAATGTTTCATCACCTTTGTTTTAACCGACAACCTCATTGGATAAATCACATTAACACCGAGGGCAGAATAATGGATAGTTACATAGGAATCTGTAACTCTAGAACAATCGTAACTACTCACTAACTCACTACTATAGTATGACTAGCGAATGAAAGTTGATGTTTAAATTATTTTATAGATGCGGTTTCTTTTCACATTCAAGTATGAGACTTTTGCAAGAACCCATTCAATACCAGACTAGGAAATCCTAGAAATACATTAGCATATATTGCTCAAAATAAATAGGTGACTACGGTATTGTCTGTTCGCTCCTAGCTGAAACAAGCCGATATTTTATTACCCCAATAGATATTACCACAAACAAATAGAAAATCCTCAGGTAGTGTGGAACAGGGACGTATTCGAAATCTGCGTAAGTAAGGAAAAATGTCATTATTACAACTATACAGTTATACTCGTCATAAAATTATCAAATAATGGCAACTTTCCTTCACATTTTTTACAAGCTTAGGACTGTCAGGGAAATATATACAAATTTTTTCTTTGCTATAAATTTCGCTGGCGTGTGTAAAAGTTGCAGGTGAGCAGTTGTTGTCATTATTTACAAATAGCGAACTGTCCCTTTGTCATAATTTATATTTTCTTAAGAACTGTCATCTTCATCCAAAATGGAGTCGTCGCTATCAGAATTAACGTTGATTATGATAGATTGTGACTGGGTATTAATAATATATTTATTCTGTGTTTCAATTACATGTTTTTCACAGTTTTCCCAAGAAGCTGTAGTAATAAATTTTTCTTGTTGTTTTATTAACTCTACCACTGTTGAACTGAGATTTGGTGATTGATTATTTTTTTTAATATAATTTTTATATTCGCTCCATATCATTTCAATGGGGTTAAATATACAATAATACGGCGGTAAACGTAATACTGTGTTCCCATTTTGCGAAGCTAATTTGTCAATATAATAAGATTTAACAAAACTTTTGCTTCGTATAAGGTCTAAGAGTACTTGTTTAGTGACTCTCTCGGGAAAAGCAATAGTATTCTCATTTAAAAAAGTTATCATATCACCTTTTTTTGAAGACATTGTAGGGATTTTTTCCTCTTGCCTCGAGTGATAGCTAGCATTGTCCATTACTATAACACTATTTTCCGGTATATTAGGAAGTAGTTGCTCCTTGAACCATTTTTCAAATAGTGCTGCAGTCATGTCTTCATGGTAATCAGCACTAGACGATTTTATATTTTTTGCTGATATTAATAATGCTCCATTCACCCAACCATTCCTACTGCCTGCGTGTAAAATAATTATTCGTTTTCCTCGAGAACATGGACTTTTCATTGCACATTTATTGCTGTCTTTTACCCAACCTTTTGAAATAACATCATGGGTATCAAACCATGTTTCGTCTAGATAAATTATTGTTCTCTGTTCATCTCGAAATTTCTTAATCTGGACTAGATATTCATTTCGTAATGTTTTTATTCTATCAGATTCCATGATATATAATCTCCTGTCTAGCTTCTTATAACATCCCATTGATTTTAAACATAAATACAATGAAGTTCTTCCATAGGGAAAATTTATAGTATCTTTCAATTTGACGAGAAGTTCAGACAGTGTTAGGACTCTATTGTTGACATATTCTTCATAAATTAGTCTCTCAATGACTTCTTTTTCAAAATTACCAAATTTTGAAAGTACAGAAGTAGTCCTCTTCCGTTTTTTAACTGGAACTCCTCGTTTTACAATGCGACGAACGGATGCGAGAGACGTTTTTGTCGCAATCGAAGTTCTTTTCAGAGCATTCGTTTCACCCACTTCTACAAAGTGATTATACACATTTAATATAACTTGCTGCGTTTGTTCGTTGATGAAATATTTAAAACAATTTGTGTCTTCATCACTTTGCACAACGTCGGCATCGGTGTCACAGGTATTGACTTCGTCACTAACACTGGCAGAAGCATTGTCGACATCCCAGGGCCTCCACATTTCCATATTTAAAATTTCACTTACAACCGCCGCTAACTAATGTTACATGTAAACTGACTTAAGACGAAAGAAAACCAGGATTATAAAGGAACGAAATTCAATCAAGGGTGACTTAAATGAATAGTAGATAAAATAATTCCTAGAAATTATGATGATGGCAAACCAGAAAACAATGTCATTAGCCGAAAACGTCTTTCCAGGTAATTCTTAATTATACTTATTCAATGATAATACCTAGCTGTAAATACATATCAAAATAATTTCAAAAAATTCTCTTAAAAATTTACAAACGCATATATCAAAACGAACTGAATACAATCCTTGTTCAACACTCCATTTACAACTGACCGCCGTTTGATGAACAAAGGATCAAGAAAGTGGTGTATGGTTTGTGGTAATAACTATTGGGGTAATAAATTATCGGCTTGTTTCAGCTAGGAGCGAACAGACTATACCTGTAAGATTAGCAGGATATAGTAAAAATATTTGACTTTGTCTGGTCCAGCAATAAAACTAATCATTACAAAGCGGCATATAGCCGCTTACTGCTTGTATTATATAACTTTGGATACCAACGCCGCTCTGTTGAAATTCTTGGGTTCGCTACTTACTATGAGTTCTAGAAATCTTACTGTTTCTTGACCATAAATGCTATTTCTATATGCCGCTATTGTTTTATTGTTAGATCCGACAGAGTCAAAAAAATGTACTATAGTGCAAAAATTCTAATACCTGAATGTGAAAAGAAACCACATCTATAAAATAACTGAAAAGTCAACTCAATCGCTAGTTATACTATACCTACTTTTAATGTGACATACGACATACGTTAAATAACCTTTCTCTTTCTAATACGAAGTCTTGCTAAGCTACTGCTATATGAAGTGCTTTGTATTCTTTCTTCGAATAAGTGACTTGAATAGTGATTTCTTGTATCTCTAATAAAAGGTTCTATCACCTGGACTATAATGGACTTAGTGTAATTACTATTGTGTTGGTGTCAATTCAGGACCAAGGATGGGAGAATATATTCATCTATGTCTTACATCAATGGGACTTTATAATGCAAGTGGGTTTAAATCGCAGTGGGATCCATGGTCCTTGAATTTTTCCAAAATCTTTATTAGTATTAACCATAATGTTGGTGTGTGCGAGTGGTTATGAGGTACTTAAATAATAATATTCTTTCAGAATAATTACAGAGTCTAATGCCTGAAATATTTATATACTAGTTCTCTGGAAAACTAAAAGTAATTAAAATTTAACTTCAATGATAATTTATTAAAATGAGTTGCTTGTGAAAATTGAATTATTTATTCGCAGAACCGACGCTTTAGAAATGATGAGGCAGTGTTGAACTAAATATAGAAGGCTTTAAATTGGCCGGCTTTGTGCAAGAGTTACTCGGTATAAAACTATCCGCATTGTGCTCATATTGGCTTCATTCAACGCCAACTTACAATGTGGAATTCGCCAGCATTTGTTTCATGCTGCACGGCTAATGAGTTCCATTTATTTTGTTATCAGCTCAGGCGCTTCGCTACACAATATTTTAATTAATTTTTACACTGAGATAACTGTTTCAATACGCAATGTGACTATTTTATTGCTTTCATTACTTCAGAATTTTATAACTTTGATAATTTATATGGAACATAAACTAAGAATTATTTATTACCAGGATATTTTAAGAGATCGTTTCAAGAAAATGTAGCAGTTGAAATTAAAGATACGAGATATTAATCGAGCAGAAGTTCTAGGACTCGGGTGCTTCAAATATCTAAATTTAAATAAAAATTATTTAACACAATACATATTCATTTGAAGATATTAGTCGCGTTCTTTTTACCACATTTTACATGAGATCTTAGTTCATCTTAGCTTATCTCAGTTGCCTCGCTAATTTTGACCGTTCTTTTTATCCTAACGGAGATGAGATAAAGTGAGACCGAAGTGAGAAGAGTTCCACCCCCCTTCCCGATTCTTAGTCACCTCTGGAGGTTGTGCTTGTTGAGTTTTTAATCTTAGATGAATGGTGGGGATAAATGTTTTCCTGTCACGGACTGTCACATACAATTAGTTTGGTTATTATGATTATTTGTTCATTCCTTTAATAAATACTATTATTATTTGAAGAATAAATAAATATGCATGCAATTCCATGGAAAATAATATAGCAAAGAGACGCCATGGAATTTAAAATCATGTGGAAGTTAATAGTACTATATAATTTAGAATTGTTAAAGTAAAAACTTTATATTCATTAAGTCACCATTGATAATATATTGTTTGTTATGATATATGATGTATCAAGTTGTCCGAGTTTAATCTGTCATATATATTTATATAATTTCTGTGTTCCAATTAAAGCATATTAACGTGTCTACGTCTTCTTTATTCTTCACATTAACATGGTAGCAGAGCGTAGTTCGTAGTTCTTCGTATTTGGAATAAATGCCGTTGTTCTTCAAGGAAGAGGATTAGAAATACATTAAATTATAGGTGTAGGTTTCTAAGATATATTCCTAAGAAACTTGAAGATAGTAAGCATGGAAGTCCATGGGATCGAAGGTTTACGAGGTGCTGAAAATTGGAGCACTTGGAAATTCTCTATTCGTAATTTGTTGCGCGGGAGCGAAGGAGCGTATGAAGTATGCATCGGTGAAATAGAAAAACCGGTAAAATCTAATACTGCTGCGCAACAAGCGCAATATCTACTTGATTTTAAAACCTGGGATAAAGCAGACCGTGCTGCCAGCCAAATTATTGTTCGTACTTTGGAAACTAATATAATTGCGTTATTGGTAACATGCGAAACTGCGAGGGATATGTGGCAAAAATTGCACGACATTTTTGAGCAACAAACGAAACAAGCAGCTCATACTGTGCAGGCAGAATTCTTTAATTACCGAATGAATTCAAGGGATTCAATGGTGTCACATATCGCAAAATTTGAAAATTTGATTCTACGAATGCAGCAGCTTAACGTAAAACCTGATGGTTCATCGTTAACTGTAAAACTATTAGATACGTTACCAGAGGAGTACGAGAGCCTTCGGCAAGCATGGTGGGCTAGGCCAGAAAGTCATCAGACATTTCAAAATTTGATTGGATTGCTTACGTCCGAGGAAGCTAGGCGTAAACAACGGGCTAATGAAGAAGAATCAGTAGCGCTGATGGCTGGTAAACAAAAAAGATACAGCAAGACTGATCATAGTAGTACCAGTACTTATAGCCAACAGAAGAGGAAAACTAAGAACACTGAATCTTCTGGAGGGAAGACAAAGAACTTCAAGTGCTACAAATGCGGTGAAAAAGGGCATATCAAGCGCAACTGCCAAAAATCAAAATTGACAGATAACACTGAAGATGAAGCTTTTGTGTGCGAAGTATTGTCAGCCCAGCTAGAAAACGACGCATGGATTGTGGACTCCGGTGCCACTGATCATATTACTCACAGAAGTGAATGGTTTTCGTCGTTTGACAATTTTATGACACCTGTCAAGATCTTCATCGGTGACAAGTCGACAATGGATGCCCTTGGAAGAGGTACAATCAAGTTTGAAGCATTGGTTGACGGCAAATGGATATCTTACAGACTTGAGAACGTCCTCTATGTGCCAGCAGCTAGAAGAAACCTATTTTCGGTAACATCTGCTCTTGACAAAGGTATGAATTTTCGTTCGTTTAAAGACAGATGTGAATTTATGAAAAATGGTATAATCAAAGCTCGTGGCTATCGAGCTGGACAATTATTTAAAATGTTAATTAAAATTAAAGAGCCCACCGAACCGGTTATTAAAGAAGTCAATGTAACAACGAAAAATACTCTTCAAATTTGGCATGAGAAGTTGGGACATCAAAACTTTCGTCATATCAAGCAAATTTTGAAGCAAAACAATGTCGACTTCATTGACAATGATTTATTTTGTGGAGCGTGTATTGAGGGGAAACAGCATCGTAACAGTTTCCAACAACGGCAACAACGTGCGAATGAGCCAGGTGAGATCTTTCATGTTGACCTATGCGGGCCCATGGAGTATACCTCGTTGGGTGGAGCACGCTACTTCATGTGCTTCACGTGTGACTATACAAGACTTCGAATAGTTTATTTTCTGAAGGAAAAGACAAACGATGGAGAAAATAAATGAAGTAATAAAAATGGTGAAAACACAATGTGGACGTCCCATGAAGATACTTCAAAGCGATGGTGGCTTAGAATTCAACAACAGAGGCGTTAGGAATCTACTGAAAGAAAATGGTATTATATTTTCTGTTGTAAATCCTTACACGCCACAACAGAATGGTTGTGCAGAAAGAACCAACCGTACTGTTGTTGAACTTGCTCGGACAATGCTTGTTTCTAAAAATTTATCTAAAGTTCTCTGGGCAGAAGCAGTAAATACTACTGTATATATCCTTAATCGAACAGGATCGAGTACTATTGAAGGTAAAACGCCATACGAATTATTTACTGGAAAGAAAGTGAATCTGAAGAATTTTCATATCTTTGGAACCGAATGCTATATGCACATACCAAAAGAAAAGAGGAAGAAATGGGACTCTACGGGTCATAAAGGTATATTTGTCGGGTATTCCGAAAATATTGATGGATTTCGAGTTTGGTTGAAAGAGGAAAATAAAATTGTTAGAAGCAGAGACGTCATTTTTCCTTCTGAGACAACTGACCAAACAATGGTACTATTTCCCGTGAAGACTGACACAGTAGAAGAGGTTGAAGAGTCTGCAAAAGCAACTGAAAAACTAAATTCTGTAATTATTGAAGAAGACACTTCGAATAATTCAGTTGAAGATTCTTCAGAAGAATATCGACAAGTTCGAGACAGAAGTAAAATCAAACCACCATCTCGGTTAGCTGAAATAATGCTTACAGAGATTGAAGAACCGAGAAATTATGACGAGGCTCTGAAGTCGGCTGATCGACTTCGCTGGAAGGCAGCGATGGGAGAAGAAATGGCTTCATTGGAGGAAAACTCAACTTGGTCATTAGTTGAGTTACCAATTGGAAGGAAAACTATATCAAATCGCTGGATATATCGTCTAAAGCGGGATGCTGAAGGTAAAGTAAATCGATACAAAGCTCGGCTTGTTGCACGAGGGTTTAGTCAAAGAGAGGGCATCGATTACAATGAGACCTTTAGTCCAGTGGCAAGATTTGATACTATAAGAGCCATTTTGAGTATTGCAGCTAGTGAACATTTGCAACTAGCCCAATTTGACGTGAAAACAGCCTTCTTAAATGGAATACTGGAAGAAGATATCTATATGGATCAACCCTTAGGGTTTGAAGATAGTACAAATCGCGTTTGTAAGCTGCAAAGAAGTTTATACGGGTTGAAGCAGTCCCCAAGATGCTGGAATAAGCGCTTCAAGGATGTACTACAAACTCTTGGACTCCATGACAATACTGCCGATCCATGTCTCTTTTATAGAATAATGGGTGAAGAAAAACTCATCGTTGTACTCTACGTTGACGACGGACTTGTTGCAGCGAGCAAGAACGAAATTATTGAAGAATTTTTAGAGAATTTGAAAAAAGAGTTCAAAATTACAGTTCAACCCATTGGATGTTTCTTGAATATTCTAATTAAACAATGTCATGATAATTCTATTTTCATCTCTCAGCGAATCTACACAGAAGAAATTCTTAAAAGATTTTGTATGGATAATGCAAATCCAGTCTGCATTCCAATGGAAAAATGCCATCTGAGTGAAGAAGGAAATGATAGAAAATTGACAAATGCACCATATCGCGAAGCTGTTGGAAGCATAATGTATCTGGCAGTCGCTACTCGCCCGGATATAGCGTTTGCTGTTAATTATGCATCACAATTCTTAGAACAGCCAGAAGAGAAGCATTGGATTTTGGTAAAGAGAATTTTAAAGTATCTGAAAGGAACAACAACACTAGGAATCAAATATGGTGCTTCGTCAGAAGGGGTTGAACTTGAAGCATACAGCGATGCTGATTATGCTAGTGATCAGAAGACACGTCGTTCAGTAAGTGGAATATTATGTAAATACAGTAATGGTGCCATTCTATGGAGTAGCAAAAGGCAACAGAGTATTTCACTTTCCACTACAGAGGCTGAATACGTAGCTGCAAGCGAAGCAACAAAGGACATAATTTGGATAAACCGACTCTTTGCTGAAATTTCGCCGCTGAAAACTGTTCCTGTACTTCGTGTGGATAATGAGAGCGCAATAAAACTGGCCAAGAACCATACATTTCACAAGCGTTCAAAACACATAGAAGTACGTTTTCATTTTATTCGGGAAAGAATTCAAGATGGACAGATGGATATCAAGCATGTCCCTGGTCAAAACCAGTTAGCAGATATCTTGACAAAACCAATTCCACGAGTGCGTTTTGAATATCTGCGATTAATGTTGGGAATGTCTTCCAATGAAATATAAAGTTTTAGGGGAAGTGTTAAAGTAAAAACTTTATATTCATTAAGTCACCATTATCAATGGTCCGAGTTTAATCTGTCATATATATTTATATAATTTCTGTGTTCTTGTGTTCCAAGTTAAGCATATTAACGTGTCTACGTCTTCTTTATTCTTCACATTAACAAGAATGTATCGCACTATGTGTTATTATGTAATCGACAGAATAATAGAAGCCTAAATAATGCCCACTCATAGTGGGCGATACAAAATAATACCTGAAAATATCGTGGTTGACCGTTGAAAAGTATCACAGACATCCAGCGGACATCAGTCGTTCAAGTTACCAACAAAATTGGTCTTTTGTCGTTCTTTTTACTTCATAAAAATCTCACTTGATCTCAGCTCAGTTCATGTCGAACTCATCTCATTTTGAGATGAGGAAAATGATAAAAAAGAACGCGACTAATGTACAATTACACGAATAGTATAGGTCTAAATAAACATATTAAATTCACTTTCATTGTTTTTTGCACGACGGTTTCATTAAAATGTTTACCGATAGAGTTTCAAAGGCAATAAGCTTTATTTACAAAATACTGATTTGTGATGTGAATCACTTACTGATCAGGAGGCAGAGGTGGTAGTAAATAAAAACAACGATCAAAGTTTACTTCCAAAATGGCAACCAAAAAATTATGTCAAAATAATTTAAAAATTTTTTTTTTAATTTTGTGCTTCGATCATGCAAAAAACGTAGTAAGTAAACATTGCGGTCAATAAGTGTCTTCTACCGATATCGGGTATCGGGTGTATTGTAGATCTCGACTTCGTTTCGATTTCCAAAACCATCCTTAATCGGTAGGAAGCACTTACTGACATTAATACTTATATAATTATTAAATTACTGAATTCCACTTTTCATTTAATCACGTTAAATGTTTTTATGCGTAGTAAACTTTTTATACTACTTTGGACATAAGGATTTAAAAAGTCTATTTTCCCTATAGTACAGCTTGACCGCTGAGCCGTGAGCTGTGGGGATGAGTAGTGCGCAAAGAGAGAACGCCTTAAAAAGTGACATATTACATGGTTGCTGGCAAGAGATTGAAATCCCCACCACAATTTAAAGGCAAGGCTACTGCGCATCCAAGCTGGTCTGTCACGGCTCGGCGGTCAAGCTGTATATCAGTATCAAGTAGACATTATTGCTTGAAATTTACAGCGATCTATTACTTTATAGGGTCTAAATGGTTTTACCGGAACGATTACAATTTTTCTCAGGCAACCTGTATTTGCCAGTATTTTTAAAGTTTCAAAGAGCATTTTTTAAAAATATTTTTGATACCCTTAATTTTTCAATTTTTCGATATGTTGGACTAGGTATGCCAAATTAATCATATTATGGAGCTCTACAACAAAATTTTTAATTTTTGTTCAGCTTTAGCATGAACTAAAACAATAAATGACAAAATACAAATTAATTACTTAATCGACTTGGACGACGCAACATAGGGGTTTGAAAGGTAAAATCTTAATGTATAGTTATTTATGCTCTCCTAATCATTTTAGAGCAAAATTGTATTGTATTTTTGCTTCAGAAAAAAATACTGCATCCGAATACGTTTTTGATAATAATTTTACAATTTCCGGAACCGTAAAAATAATCGAAAACTATTTTTGCAAAAATCATTGATGCCATGAAAAATTTAAACAAAAACCGACGGGTGAATCACTCCTTCAATTTTGTACAAAAGATTGTACAATCATGGAATTGTAAGACGATTGTAATGATTGTATGCAAGAATTTGCAAAGATTAGAATGTTGTAATATTATTTATTTTATTAATCAGTATTACTTATTTTTACAATTTTTAATATAATCTTTGACTACAGAATTCACTCAAATTCTTTATATTTCTTGATAATCTGACTTAAAGCATATCCTCTTTAAGAAAAAAAATAGTTGCCCTATTACGAGGCCATTTTAATGCTGTTTCGTTATTTGAGAAATAATCCATAGGTCACTAGATATAGACGAATATCTAAATTTTACACTTTTTTATTTATGCGTTCATTTGTTTCAAAAAGCAAAAATATAACAATTGTTTAAATTTATAAACATGAATTTATTAACATACGTAGCATTGAAAACTTCTTAAATTTCGTTATAAATATGGTCTTGTCTATTATGACGTCCATATAAAAATATTAAAATTAATTGAAAATTTTGAGAACTGAATAAAGAAATTATCAACGAAAATAATTAAATTATCATTCTTGATGGTATTTTTCAATTGTTCCATATAACAAACATTGTTTTAGTCCCCTAAAGATGTGCAAATCAAAATCAAATATTACAGATTTGAAGATTAGAGCCTCGGTGGTCGTGCGGATTGAGGCAATGGACAGCACTCGAAGCGACCGTCACCGCTTGGCCCTGGGGTCGTGGGTTCGATTCCCACCAGGGGCTTGGATGTTTGTTGTGTCTTTATCATCTCATCTCCATCAAGCGTAACAAATAAATAACAAGGTTACAGAAATAAAGCAATATTGACTCAACCCCATATAATTCATCAATTGTAATAAAGTTGTACACTTTGAAATACAACAAAGATTATTATTATTATTATTATTATTATTATTATTATTATTATTATTATTATTATTATTATTATTAGATTTGAATAATATTTGTAAAAATATAAAATTTACAAATTGCCTATATCTAATGACAGTGATCTATACATTTTTGCCCAAATCACAAAATATCTACCATTAAAATGTCCTCCTAACAGGTCAAAATTTTTGTTAAATTTAATTGACTTCGTATTTTTTATATTTCTCGAGATCCCCATGTTGATCAAGTTATCCTGGACACCCTGTATAAATATTTGACTTTATATTACCAGTGACCGATCCCAAAACAATAATTTTTTACCTTTATATAGTTAAAACTGAGTTAAATCAAAAATACTAGCAAATATAGTGAATATGTTCCCCTCACTAAAGCAAACACTGTGCACTATGGTCTATGGCTTTGCGCATTTTCATTGCGCATAATATGTGATTGTAAAGACTGTACATGATTGTAATGATGACTGTAACTGATTGTAGCGCGATTGTACATGATTGTAAGGATTATAACTGACTGTAACGTGATTGTAATGATTGTAAATGAATGAAGTGATTATAGGCAGCGATTTTATGAATGTATCTATGATTATAAGCGATTTATACAATGATAGTAGGAGTGATTCACCCCTCGACAAAAGCTTAAACTTATTTTCAAAACGAGGAAAATGAAAACACCTTTATTGTAGTATGACAACAATGTAATAGTTGATTACAACAATGTAGTTTGACGAGAACGACTTTTAAGATTTCTTTAAGTAGTGACTATGAATACGACCCTTAACTTATTATTAAGGATTTTTTTTATTATTTTACTATCACAAACACATGAATTTTTAATGTAAAATAATATATCACAACAAATGTTCAAACAAACCACCATTTACCATTAAGCAATGATCCAATCTATCATAAAATTCTTGTCAGATAGTTACTAATTGTTAATGCGATATTTGTTTAAATTTTTATTCCATGGCATCAATGATTTTTACAGAAATGTTATTATTGTTTTCAACTATTTTTATGGTTTCGGAAATTGAAATATTATAAACAATATCATATTCGGATGCAGTCTTTTTTTCTGTAGCAAAAACCTAAATACAATTTAGCTCTAAAATAATTGAAACCCCTATGCTGCATCGTCCAAGTCACCACGCTGTATATATATATATATATATATATATATATATATATATATATATATATATATATATATATATATATATATATATATTGTAAACAAATATATAGATATACTTTCCTCCAAGACAAAAACAAATGCTATTTAAATAACTTATAATTTATATAACTTCAAAACGTGAAATTTTTGTGAATTTATTCCTTATTTTTAATAAACTGGCCTTAAAAAGACAAATTTTCCACATCGCAATCCGGGGCAACGAAGAAACAAACCTTGCTACAAAAGAAGCCATACAGAAGACCCAGTAAACAGCCAACACCACACTTGGATGTAGTAAGTATGCTGAAAAGAAAAGTTAAAGAATTATGGACAACAAAATGGAAAGAAGGAACGAACAACAAACTGAGAGAAGTAAACGAAGACACGAACAACTGGATAGTAAACATCAGCAGAAGAGAACAAATTCTGATGACCAGACTCAGAATCGGTCACATGCAAATAGCCCACAAACATATATTAGAGAAAACTCCACCAATCTTATGCTGTAATGTACCACTAACTGTCAAACACATAATCTTAGAATATCAAAACTATGAACAGATAAGAAACAAACACAGAATACCAAATACAATAAATATAGCACTATAGAAAACAACCCAGACACCACAAAAAATGTAATAAAATTTCTAAAGGACACAAAGCTATATGATCTAATATAATTAAACTATATATATATATATATATATATATATATATATATATATATATATATATATATATATATATATATATATATATATATATATATATATAATGTAATAGTGTTTCACACAAAACGTAATATATTATACACCTGATTGTATCGAGGTCTTTATAGCCAAGTAGCTGAAAGACCTCAAAAATTGTTAATTAAAAAAAACAAATTTGCTTTATTTAATATATAAACTATTACGTATTAACATTTTATCTATAATAATCTTGAGACAAAAAGGTCGCTGGAACTCTGTGTAAACATTTATTACTTTTGGTGTCGAGTTATCTCTCCATTTTAATTTCACAGTATCACAGTGCATTGGTCGGTTTTTGGTCCCTAGAACTTTTCATGTATTTTATGTTATAAATAATTGATGTCACGTCCAAAAGGATTTGGGAAGCGACGTATACATTCTGATTGTATATTAAAAGGACACGAATCCTGCGATCAATCCACAGGATTACACTGAGGAATCACTCAGAACGAGACGAAGACGTACGTAAGAAATTACATAGGAAAGGATACAGAAAATATACGGAAGACAAATATCAGAAATTCATCATTTATAAATAAATATATCATACAGTTTTATAGATACTAGCAATGGTGCCATTAGAATTAATACATAGAAATTTGAAATCTGTTAAATTTATTATTACCTACTCACAATTCAATCAATATCTGAAACAAAATTATCATAAAATTGTTTTAATATTTACAACATAATTAAAGAAAAAAATCGGCTACAGTGACTCAATGGTTAGAGCAACGTGTTCGTGTGTTCGCGTGTGTGTGTGTGTGTGTGTGTGTGTGTGTGTGTGTTCGTGCGCGCGTGTGTGTGTGTGTTCGTGCGTGTGTGTGTGTGTGTGTGTTCGTGTGTGTGTGTGTGTGTGCGTGTGTGTGTGTGTGTGTGTGTGTGTGTGTGTGTGTGTGTGTGTATGTGTGTGTGTGTGTGTGTGTGTGTGTGTGTGTGTGTGTGCGTGCGTGTGCGTGTGTGTGTGTTCGTGTGTGCGCGTTTGTGTGTGTGTGTGTGTGTGTGTGTGTGTGTTCGTGCGCGTGTGTGTGTGTGTTCGTGCGCGTGTGTGTGTGTGTGTTCGTGCGTGTGTGTGTGTGTTCGTGCGTGTGTGCGTGTGTGTGTTCGTGTGAATGTGTGTTTGTGTGTGTGTGTGTTCGTGTGTGTGTGTGTGTGTGTGTGTGTGTGTGTGTGTGTGTGTGTTCACGATTTGTCAAATACTATAAGACTTAAGACATTTTTAACTACGGATTCCTCAATCTAACAATAATGGGAAGGGTTGATTAAGTGTTGGTAACACTTGGACAACCGGAAGTAGTAGTTACAAGAAAAAAATCATCTAAATATTATTTATCGAAAATTTATGTAGATACTTATATTAAAGAACGTTAAATTCTTTATTCGATAAATATAAATTCAGTATTATATCTTCTATAGATTTAGAGATAAAGAAATGCATATAAAATAATTTGATGTAAAAAATCTCTGATCAAATTTCTACAAGGCAAGAAATTCAAATGTTTGTAATTGATACATAAATGTCATTGTCAAAAATATTTGTATACCACTGTGAAAAATATTTGTACATTATTATGAAGATTATGAAAATAAAAAAAAGTCAACAACGCAAAATAATATACGTAAAAAAGAATATAAAAGGAATATGTGAAAAAATGACGAATATAAAGAAAAAGAAAAGGAAAGTAGAAAAAGAAAATTTCAGGATATTGAATATAAAGAAAATGTATGTATTGTACATAATTTATATTAAAATATCCCATAGATTTTGTAAATATATGTGAGAATTATTTTGTAGTGAGACATGAATATATGTATTTGTATTTAAAAATATTTTTCGTTTTATGTGTACAACCAGGTAAAATATCTGGCGAGAGGTTATGTGCTGGCCACATCAGATTTATATTCAATAAATGATATATGTATGACTGATGTCATAAATAACGAAGAAACTTACGGCCTACTTGGCTTGTTGGTTATTCCCAAATTTCCTATTTCAGTAAAAATAAACATTTTTTAAATTTAACAATACATGTTAAATGATGTGATACAGACAACGGGATTGTTTTGGAAGATCTCTGTAATTATATAAAAGATGTACGAGTATACCTATAAAAATTAATGAATCTTCATGATTCCTGCAAAATCTATCTATTAATTTTATAACACTTCCTTGTATTTATTAGATATTACGGCATGCCTGTAGGTCTGATGTTTTTGTATGTTACATATATTATAGGTGAATTCCTATATTTCCTTGTAATGTTCTTCTTTCTGACTATGTTCGTCCGTTTTAGCTTTTTCTGTATTAATGGTGAAGTTTTCTTTAACTTCGACCGTGGAAAAACCATTTCTTTCGTAATACTTTTCTTAATATTGCTTGTAACTTCTACCGTACACGTTGTGTAAACATCTATGAGTGCTCATACGTTGACGATTTTTTATGAATGCCGTATGGTAAAATTATTGCATGATTACCGAAAACTGTGGACATGGAAATTGACCTTTTCAGCAATACGAGTATATTAAAATCCGTAATGATACGATGTAGTTTATTTGAAATTTTGCATACTCTATATAAATATATAAGTAGGAACTGTTTAATTTTTCAAAGATCTGTAATCAAGAGGACATCTTCGAGTTGTTTGAGTTAAGATTTTAATCCCGCCCATTCTATCAAATTAAATATTTTTTAGGGGGAACATAAGATACTATAGTGTTGTTTTGTTATTATAAAAATATATGTTAAAAATAAATCAACTGCTAAGTTATCAAATGTGACACCAAATATCTGAAAATTAAAATACTGACAGATAGACAGACAGAAACACTGATATAAAATAACGCTTTACACACGGCTTTGAATAAAGATAAACGGGCCTATTCAGTAACTCAATTGTTAATTTTTAACCACAGGTTAAATTTTCTAACCAATCATGTTGTCATATAACAAAAAAAAAAACGATTTTAGTTGGCAAATCAATATCTATTCAATAAAAATTTTAAGCAGTGGTTAAAAATTAATCACTGTCTTACAGAATAGGCCCGAATATATCCGAAATGACAAATGAACTTACGTTACAAAGACAGTATTGTCAACACTGAGCATCGTTTTAAAATCGTATGTCGTAACTTAGACGAAACAGTATGAATTTTAAAAGACAAGCATGTCGTATCCATCCTTCATGGCCTTCATGTCGATGCAAATATGAGAGAGATAAACGTTAATTCGTTATGATCTTAATCATACATCTTTAATAGTTATTAACGTCATTAGCAAATAACGGACGGGGTTGAAGTTTTAAACCGAGACAATAACCGAGGTTTATAATCAGCCAAGTCGGCATATCGGCCGTGTGGCTTTCAAGATTTTTCGTAATATCAGAATTTAGACATTTAGGGATATATTTTGAAAATTATTTCTCTTTCTCCTTAACCCTTCGGAAGTAGCGCCCATTTCGTCGACAAGGGCGGTGGCGCCGGATCTGAGAGACCCATGTACAAAAATATTACCGGCGTATTTTTGTTACAATATAATAGTATAAGGTTTAATTCTTTTAAACCTTTTTTTCTATGCAAATGAATATTTTACATAAAGAAATAATACTAATAAAAATTTAATTAAAAAAACACAGGTATAATAGTATTCACGAAAGATGACTATTCAAGGTCATGAATTGTCTGACATAATATTGCTTGCATATAACTTCACTGCATTTCATATCCATGGGCATGCAACGCGAAATATTTATGGATTCATGTTAACTGAAAAAATAAGTGTACTTTATTTGAAAATGTTGTTTCTTTTTAAATAATGCTTTTCTCAAAGTTTTTCTTCTGCACCTACGTTTTTGCATAAAACAAAAATATAGACTTGACGTAAACCATAACATAATAATTTGATTTGAATGTCAGCGCCACTGGATAAACATTAGTGCAGAGGACAGTAGTAGATAATTACATGTCTGTAATTCTACGACGTACGTCAATGCTATTTTTAGTGTCTTAGAAAGTAATGGCATCATTTACGTATATCTGTCATACTATATTAGTTAAATAGACTCACGTTAAATAATCTTCCTCTTTCTAATACAAAATGTTGCTAAGCTATTGCTATAAAATAAAGTGCTGTGTATTTTTTTCCGAACAAATGACCTTGAATAGTCATCTTTCATGAATAATAGTATACTAACTTTTCTTCACATTTTGTATTTATAAAAGCTAAATGTACATTTCGACTGCTAAGCAATCATCTTCAATAATACATAAATACATTCCGTAACTCATCAACACTTTGTTAGTAATTCAAATAGCATGCCATATAAGCAGCAAGCTCTAAGCTTTAGCCCTACAGCACCATAATACAGGACATAATTTTACTTCAGATTTAGATGATGTTAATTGTTTAAAATAAAATGCAAAAACAAAAACCTAAACATCTATCCCCTTTAGAAAATCCCTTACTTGATTCTGTTATAACATAACCATTGGTTCAACTCCCCTTTCCCTGTAATTACGCACAAGATAAATGCAAGCTTATTAAAAACTATATACATAAACAATTATTATGAAAAAAAAATATAATTATTACATATAGTATAAATGAATATACAATACTACATATACTATACCATATACCATGGACATAAAAAGTAACAAAAGAGCCGGCTCCGTGTCTGTGAGATTTTTTTCGTCATAAATTTTGAAGTTTAGCACATACGGGCTGCACTTTTCATGATTCAATACCAGTAACCGAATGTTGAAGAACGATCGAAAGGCGTCGGATCTGTCAGACTGCGCGCCACCTCCGAAGGGTTAAATCAAAATTTTAGCTACAAACTAAAAATTGAACGGGATGTGTAACAATAACACAAGTCGATAGGTTAATTTCATATTATTTATCATCATTTCATCACCTCGTCTTTTATTCCTTAATAATAATAATAATAATAATAATAATAATAATAATAATAATAATAATAATAATAATAATAATAATAATAATAATAATAATAATAATAATAATAATAATAATAATAATAATAATAATAATAATAATAATAATAATAATAATAATAATAATAATAATAATAATAATAATAATAATAATAATAATAATAATAATAATAATAATAATAATAATAATAATAATAATAATAATAATAATAATAATAATAATAATAATAATAATAATAATAATAATAATAATAATAATAATAATAATAATAATAATAATAATAATAATAATAATAATAATAATAATAATAATAATAATAATAATAATAATAATAATAATAATAATAATAATAATAATAATAATAATAATAATAATAATAATAATAATAATAATAATAATAATAATAATAATAATAATAATAATAATAATAATAATAATAATAATAATAATAATAATAATAATAATAATAATAATAATAATAATAATAATAATAATAATAATAATAATAATAATAATAATAATAATAATAATAATAATAATAATAATAATAATAATAATAATAATAATAATAATAATAATAATAATAATAATAATAATAATAATAATAATAATAATAATAATAATAATAATAATAATAATAATAATAATAATAATAATAATAATAATAATAATAATAATAATAATAATAATAATAATAATAATAATAATAATAATAATAATAATAATAATAATAATAATAATAATAATAATAATAATAATAATAATAATAATAATAATAATAATAATAATAATAATAATAATAATAATAATAATAATAATAATAATAATAATAATAATAATAATAATAATAATAATAATAATAATAATAATAATAATAATAATAATAATAATAATAATAATAATAATAATAATAATAATAATAATAATAATAATAATAATAATAATAATAATAATAATAATAATAATAATAATAATAATAATAATAATAATAATAATAATAATAATAATAATAATAATAAATAATAATAATAATAATAACTGACATAATTTTTTTTTTGCACATTATTTACAAAAATCTGACAAACTTTTGACTTAAATTTGTTTCAAATTTCTTTCTGTTGCTAATTAACATTAGAACGATAATATATTTATACGAGTAATATTAATAAAAATTGCATATAATATAATTTAGTTATAATACGTATTTATCATTTAAACTAACTAAAATTATATTAAAACGCATGTGCTAACTGATGTAAGATGAAGGTCTCGTTTGTCAGTAAATGATTCTTTCTCATTATAAATTTAAAAAGTTCTGAAGTACATTTTAGAAGTTTTTCTTGAAATAAAATCTATATAGTTGATATCTTGTGGGTCACATATCGATGTATGGTTCTCCATATTACTTACAACTTCTGGAAGTGGTTTCTTTAGTATAATTCTTGGAAAGTTTCTTAGATAAAATAAAAAAGAACACTGTTGGAATCTATATTCGTGCTACCGATAACGATTCCAAGTGAAGCCATTTAAAAAACCGTTATTAGAGCCATGTCCGTATATTTCTAAATACCAGCTATGGCTTCATTGGTCGTTTGGACAAAATTCGAGTTTCATAGAGCAATTTGTAGGGCGCCATTGAGGACGCGTGCGACGCATCGTAACGACGCCGACAGCAGCGCCGTCAGCTGTTGCGGACGCTGTTGACACTAGAGAAGAATCAGATTATACTGTCAAAGCAGCCGGCGAATAATGCTCTTAAATTTTTGGTGAATTTTGTTTTATGCCCTGATTGTGGAAACGAATTTAGCGGGGTTTAGCTTGAATTATTTATTAAAGCGAATGTAAGAGCTTTTCGATTATAATATAAAACGGAAATTAAAACAAATACATGCATAAATCCCACCGCAAAACCAACAGAATATAATCCATTTTCACATTTTTACCAACAATCTGCATTATCTGTAATGAATAAGATAACCATATTTTTAATAAATGAAATGAATACGAACATTCGTATGGTCTGCGAAACAGGTGGAAATTTTTTAAACCGGTATTTTCATTTTTATATTTCTAGGTTCCGAGATATCGGTATTAACATCGGTTTTTAAATTATTTATTTCATAATATGCAGTGTAGTTTATATATTTTACTTGAAATCATCACTAAAATGCAATCCTCATTAACAGTTGAGAGATCGACACTGAAGTAACCCATTGTACAACGATTTTATGCAAATGCTGTGTTGCCAGTCTTATGATAATTATTGTACATATAAGAAGATTTGGGCTGGTTTCACTGAACTAAATATAAAACGGGAAAGCTTGTGTCCTATATCACAACATAAGCATTTCCGGCGCTCGATAGGAGACCGCCATACTACTCTACTTCTAGTGTATTTCAGGTTTGCACTTAAAGATATTTTAAATGTGTGTCACTTGTAAACTGTTGAACTACCATATTCATCATTGTTTCGATTTTTAAATAACCTGTTTATTTGAGTGAAGGAGTGAGGTATTTATAAGTTTTGCAATATTTGTGAATTTTTTAATAAAAAAATTGTTATAATGATAACAGTTGTTGGTTATTGGTCGGTTGGTGAAAATTTTTCCTGTACACTAATCTTATTTTATTATATTTATGTTTTTCTTACTGTCCTTCGATTCATTTTATTTTTATTTTGGAATCTATTACTCGTATAATCAAAACAAAGATTTAAAATTCGCGCTATTAAAACCCGGAGGTAGAGCAGTATGGCAGTCTTCTATGATGCGCACAAACTGAACCTTAACGCGAGTTTATATTCAATTCAGTGGCTGTAAAATAGTAAATTTGTGTGAAAAATGACAAAAAAAGTGTAAGAATAACGAATTAAATAATTCCGATTGCGAAGTTTGAGATATCACATCACACATGATTTTGTGTATTAATTACGATAACTTCAATGTCTGGAGGTTCGCAACACTGAACATGAGTTCGTTTGTTTGACTGTCGGCAACTGACAGATTTGTCAATATTCAAATTTCGATTTCAAATAAGATTAAATATACACCTCGGCACTGAATTTCATTTTCATCACTCATATGGTTTATTTTCCTCGGCCTTACGGCCTCGGTAACTAAATTCCACATTCGTCATAAAAAGTAGACCTTTAATGCCTTGATAAATAAATAATTATTACTATAAAATTTCGATTTCAAATAAAATTTAATATGCACCTCGGCACTGAAATTCCTTTTTATCACTCATAAAATAGAAATTAAAAAATAATAAATTAATAATTTAACATAAAACTGCAAAGAACTATAGTATTATAAAATTAACTTTCTTCAATTGTATAATAGAGTATGTGACCTACTCCTAAAGCAGCGTCATGAATTCTGTGACGTCACCTGTCCGAAGTGATACGAACAAAGAGAGAGAAAGAGGTAGGTTTTTGAGTGTATAGTAGTAGACAAGATATTTGGTTAATCCCATGCTAATGGATGGATTGAGGGAAAATCAATAAATATTAGGGATATTATTAAGAATCATTTTATATTTCTATATATTAAATGAGTATTAATATTGCAAACATTATGTTTT
This sequence comes from Harpalus rubripes, assembly GCA_963082715.1. Lineage (NCBI taxonomy): Eukaryota > Metazoa > Arthropoda > Insecta > Coleoptera > Carabidae > Harpalus > Harpalus rubripes. The sequence goes on along the minus strand of OY720454.1, from coordinate 24,306,880 downwards.
GAAATTTATCCTAACAGTACCACTACAAACAGACTTTTAATATATATATTTATATTCAATTGTAACTGTACATGTACTGTATACATGTATTGTATATATGTAAAAAAAATCTGATGTGGCCAGCACATTACCTTTCGTCAGTTATATGAGGCAATTCTACTGGGCAACTGTTACCGGTAAACAGCTGTTTATCAGGTTATAGCTACCGGAATCGATATTTTAAGAACGCAAGTAATAAACAGGGGTAGATGCATAACCTATAAAAAAATATGAAAATTTGAAACAGGGTAGAAATTTAATGTACCTAGTTAACAAACTGAGCAGAGTCCTACTTTTAACACATTTCCAATTTTAACACGCGTGCTTCGCTTTGCATCACTACCTTTTTTAAGATTAGATTCTTCATGAATCTGGTAGATATTGTACAATTTTCGAAGACGGTAACTTTTTACCACTCGTGTTTTCGAACAGTCGGTAGATGCGGTATCTACCGGTAGAATTTTCGTAAATGCCTATGTATTTTCTATAAAATCCATACAGAAAGTTCCTTGCAAAAGATTCTAAATTTCTTGTATGTACATTACCTTTCGACAGTATGTATTTTATACAAATTCCTTACAGAAAGTTTCGAGCAAAAAGATCCTATATTTCGAATAAAATTATAACATAAATACACTGACATCTTTCAATCAGAATTTTCTTAGTATAGTAGTTGTTTCTAGCATAGCTAGCTAATTTATGAAATTTAATTTCTTTATAATTTTATAACTCTATATCCATTTAATATGAAATATAAAATGCAGTCAAATCTTGTAGAGAATACAATGTTCTTTAATATTTATAATAACATTAAATGTGAAAAAATGATATTTACCATCGTTTTTGCAAGAAAAACTGTTAAAATTTTCAAATGAGGGTACTTCCGGTTGACCAATTATAACAAAAATCAGCTCTTCATATGGATGCAACAAAGAGGAATACGAAAGAATTATAATTTTTGGAATTGTAGTTTTAGAGTTATCATAGACGAAAATTTTGTTACACACACACACACACACACACACACATATATATATATATATAATAATAATCTTTATTGTATTTAACTTGTACAGTATTACAATTGATATTTGATGAGGGTGAATCAGTTTTTCCTTACATTTTTTGTAACATTTTTTACGTTGCGTTGATGGAGATGAGATGATAGGACAGTCACAAACATCCAAGCCCCTGGTGGGAATCGAACCCACGACCCCAAGAACCGAGCGGTGAAGGTCGCTTCGAGCGCTGCAGAAGCACGCTGCCTCAGCTCACTCGGCCACCGAGGCGGCTTATATATATATATATATATACAGACATCATCGTAAAAATAGTAAAATCGTATTCTATGGACCTTAAAATGTGCTTATTTATTAAAAACTCATCATCGAATTTTTTGACCAAAGACCATACCTTCCTTTCCTAAAGGTGACGGAAGGTAAAAATCAGCCTCTACATTTTTGTACCTCTAACCGCCATAAATTTAGAGATAATCCTTTGTTTATGGTACTGTAGTAGGTTGCGATTCATCCAATTACCAAATATCTTGTCTACTACTATACCTATCTCTTTTGCGATCAATGTTTGTATAACTCTGCAAATGTGACGTCACAGAAATTTTAATGCCGTTTTTCTCGAATTACATTAATATCTAATAAGGTGTTAACAATTTTTCGAAATCTCAGTCAAACAGCATTTATTCTTCTTACACCACCAACGTTTCTGTGCACACTTGCACCTTCCTCAGTGTAATAAGATCTCTTAAATTGTTATAATTCATGTACACAATACATTCGTACAATTAAACATTCAAAAAGGCACATACACATCCTTTTTGAATGTTTAGATGTACGAATGTGTTCTGTGTACATGAATTGTAACAATTTATAAGATCTAACTACCCTGAAAAAGGTGCAAGTGCGCACCGAAACGTCGGTGTTGTAATAAGAATAAATGCTGATTGACTGAGATTTCGAGTAATTGTTGACACCTTATCCACATCATAGTTCGTACAATTAAACATTCAAAAAGGCACATACACATCCTTTTGAATGTTTAATTGTACGAATGTGTTCTGTGTACATGAATTGTAATAATTTATAAGATCTAACCACCCTAAAAAAGGTGCAAGTGCGCGCACCGAAACGTCGGTGTTGTAAGAAGAATAAATGCTGATTGACTGAGATTTCGAGTAATTGTTAACTGCTTATCCACATCATAGTTCGTACAATTAAACATTCAAAAAGGCACATACACATCCTTTTGAATGTTTAATTGTACGAATGTGTTCTGTGTGCATGAATTGTAACAATTTATAAGATGTAACTACACTGAAAAAGGTGCAAGTGCGCACCGAAACGTCGGTGTTGTAATAAGAATAAATGCTGATTGTCTGAAATTTCGAGTAATTGTTAACACCTTATCCACATCATAGTCGAGAAATTTCCTACATTTAATATTTAATACATTTAAAAATACGGGGATATTATTTTTAACCCTATATTAGATGTTAGATGGATAACTTTTACTTCTACATTTGGAGTTACATGAAATTATTGTACGTGATCATTGTTTTATTCAAATTAATCATCATTTTAGCAGAACTTGCCATCGTACTACAGTGTTTATATTCAGAAGCACGTGAATAAATATACTTTCTGTTCGCAACATTAAATATGCACACGCAATCTGTACTAGGTAGAAACTAACCCAGCACGTGCATCGGGGTCGAATTTATTTTATCGGATCTCAATTGACTTTACGGACGATTCAAATTACATCCGATCAATCCGATTGACTTTACGAAAATGAAATGAAAAAGTTTTTGTTGGGTTACTGCTATTTACAACAAAACACAACATTTTGACTTTTACTCATTTTCATTTACCTAAATTCTTTTAAGCAAATAGCCCCTCTCTGTTTGCGTTAGGTGATCGGTGTCATCGCTGGTTAAATTCTGACCTGAAAATTATTTTTACTTTTCAAATAACATAAAAATAACCCTTGTGGTGATATCATCTCTACTACATCTTGGAGAGTCCGTGAGGTAAGGTTTGGTAAATAATGCCCTCAGCGGTATATATGTCGTCATTATATCGAAATCTGTATGCAATACACATATATTTATTTAATATCCTTTCTAATGTATAAACTGTTTGTATTCTGTTAGTCTTGCAATATTCAGAACGGTGGATGATTGAATTATTTAAATACGAAGAAATGAATTTTGCGAAATTATGAAAAAAAAATCACAAAAATCTTTTTTTCATATTCTTTCTACGATTAATCTAATTAAAAAAATAAAAACAGGTCTCGTTCAAAATTAATTACGATGTTATAATCTTGGAACTGAAAGTTTAATTATTTAAATCGTTAGTCCGGAAGAAGAGTGACACAATTCAAAAAAGTTAATTTTTCAAGAGAACGGATTGTAAAACTCAATTACTTAAATTTACTTTATGCAATTTGTTTAACTGACAGGTAACTAATCAACTGAAAATGTAACGCTCTTTTCTCTACATAGTCACAATGTCACAAAGTGTGTTCAGAAGAAAAGTGACACTGCCACCTGCAGACTACTATTGCAAATACAGATGTGACGATTTTCTTGTGAAAAGTACACGTTTTTGACAACCTTTTTTCGTGATAACTCTGTGTAGAGCTTTTATAGATAGGTACAGTTGTTGTCGCTTTGCGCATGCCTAACCGAATGGGGAAGTTTTCGAATTTTTGATTTTTTTATGTTAAAATATTTTTAAATCTGAAGCGTTTTACTTTTATAGTTTGTAATATTTTAAAAAATATTGGGAAAAAAATGTTATACTTTTGGAATATTTTCTTCGCGCCATTACGGCGTATATTACATCAACTACGTGCGAATACGTGCCCAAAACGTGCTTCATAGAAAGAGACAGAAGCAAAATACGACCACCTGTTTATGTTTACATTTGACAATTTGACTATTGCAAGATTTTATTTAAGAGGTAGGTATAAATGGCCAACATGCGAGTGTGACAAATACATGTTGCCTTTTTTGACAAATCGTACATTGTTGGTCGATGGGATTCGAACGCACGGAACATGGTACTGATGAAGTCAAAGCAAATTTTTCGAGTTATGCCACTTTTCTTCCGACAACAAAATGTATTGCATTTTTTTCTATTTTCATGGTGTACACCTGGCTTCTGAATATATTCCTATAGTTCATTCCACGTAAGAAAATAGTGTTAGTTGAAATAGATATAATTCTGCCCTCTAATTTGTCTGATGGTACATCTAGTTCACAAAAGCGAAAATATATATAACATGGCAGCTGTCAGTTATCTAGTAAAATCGACAGAATTAAGTTATATTTAAGAATGTTTCTTGTCATTTTTAATATTTAGGTCTTCTACGTTTTTACAGATAAAAATATTTAGTATATTGACAAACTTTGGCTTCAGTTATTTAATTAATACATGTATAGTATAAAAATAAATATGAATGTATGTAGCTATATTTTAACAATTTTTTATTATAATATATGTATTAATTATTATTTGTACTCATTTCTATGTAAAATCAAATTATATCGTGGAAAAACTAAATATTATTACATAAAATGAATTAACTGAATAAAATTTGAATATTCAAATCAAACGTTAATACAGTACAAAATATTATTTCAACATTACCATAAATTTCCAATAAATAATACCCATACAAACACTAATAATTAAAATATTCATATTTGTAAACCGTATAATAATTCTCTCGTATCTCACAATTTCTATATGGGATATTTATTAGGAATTTCATTTATTCTTTTATAATATGCATTTAGTAAGTTCGATTTCGATCGAAATTGAAGTGACTATTTATTAAGCATGTGTCATATAAGATATGCTTCTTTTATCGACATTCGAAACATTTTTGGCTAGAGAACATTTTATTTTCGATCCGTGTAAATATGGCGAACTTTTACTATCACCTGATACATGAAAACAATTTAGCCAACTATTTTCACATTATTTGTTTCAATGCAAAGTGTGTTAAAATATTAATGAAAATGAAGAAAATAAACTCAAAAATTGATAAATGAAGATACCTGACTATGATTCCATTTATTTCATTACCGTAATCATATACTATAAATTTAATAACTATTGCAGTTATTCTACTAAAACAAATGAACAAAGGTAAATTACATTTCGTTGGAAAGCAAAAATATATTTTCATTAGTGTAATTTTCCAATACGGTGTCATTATGAAAATTGAAAATTTGACATCATAACTCGTTATAAAACGCCATTAGAAAAAGCATGAGGAAGTTCCCTAAGAAGGTCAAAACTAAATTACATTATTATTTTACATTTGAAAGCTATTCGCAAAAATAAACTGCAAAATTTAGTGGTTTGCCGATATTCAGTAGCTTACATTTTTTTAAGTAACGATAATTGGACAACTTTTATGTAAATTTACCTACTTCGTATCAAGGTATTATATATCTCGAGATCTCCATGTAGAACGCGTTAATTGGGTTACCTGTATATTATGATATACTGTGTATAAAATGCGTAAAGCTGAGTTTTTTCACGAAATAACATCTCTAGTAGATTGCTTTAGGTAATCACCCAAGTGAAAGAAAAGTTTCTCGCATGTGTTACACACTTTACAATTGCTACAATCGATTCAATGAAAGTATGTAGCTATTTAAAATTTGAAATATTTTCTCGATTCTGTTCTGTCAAAAATTCATCACATCAATCAATTAAAAATGTTATCCGTGTCAAAAATTATGAGAATCTAATTTGAAAAAGAGTCAGAAAAAGTTTCCAGTATGAAATTTGGATGCGTTAAATCCTGTTTTACTTATTTTCTAATTATAATGTAAATTATGTAATTATTAAAATTTGAAATTTACTGCGGCAATTATAAATGCCTAGTGCCCATGATGTGAAAATGTGAAGTATGGTAAATACCTTCTATATAATGAAATAATAAGTCGTTATTATAAAGCAAATTAACATATCCAATTATCCGTAAAAGTCGTCGTGTGGAATTAATTCACGACCTCTTTCTCTGAATTTTTGTTGTAATTATATATTTATTAAATTTCGTCGCCGAACTTTGAGTATAATATGAAAAAAATGTAATGAAAATGGCGGTTTACTCGAGGGAAATAATTCCAGAGAACGTATTACCAACAGAATGAAATTAAATTTTCCTTGTATTGGATATCAGGCACGAGACTATGGGTCAATAAGTGTTAATTACCCAGAAACTCGATATTTATTCTGCGTAGGTAAATGCATTTCTAGAAGTCTTAGAAAAGTTCAAAGTAGTTTCTGAGATTCTAAATTAATTAGATATTTAATTAAAATACTTACTCGCTAATATTGTCCTGCCAGACGGAAACACTTAAAATTTTATTTTCTTTTAACTTCTTAGAAGTGCTAGAGAATTTGTACTGGTTTATTTCTTAGAAAGACTCGGCCAATCTAAAAATAACTACGAGTAGCATATTACTGAACTTTTAATATTTATTTATTTTTTCTTGTTTTACTAGTTAAAATCCGGCTTATTAAAACTTGCGGTGATTGGTTAATAATACTCTTAATAATGCACGAAAGCCTGAGCTCTGAAATGAAAGCATAATATACGTATATATTGTAATAATGTTGCACCTTCGATTGCAATTTAATTTTAATAAATTGCTTGTACAGGCGGTTTAAATTATTAGTTAACATTATGGTGGAAACATCAATTCAATTTTAATTAAGTCAATTCTAAGCGCTCGTTATAATAAAACTTAATGGGTTTTTATCCTGGTATTAGTAATAATTTTAATTAAAAATTTCAAGTTTATTATATATCTTTCTTTGTTTGTTTCAGGTAAAGACAACCATCAAAAAAATGATTTTTGTACAACAATAATGTAAGTTTAATATTTATTTATATAATAAGTATATATGACTTTACAAATAGTACCTACATAAAATATGTTATCTATAATCGAATTTGATTTGTCAAATTTCGAGAAATTTTGAAAGAAAAATTAACAACAATATGTTGTAATAGTATATTGTGCTCATTTTTTTATTACCGTTAGAAATCGCTATATAAAATGAAAGTTAGATTTTTGTAGACAGAGTAGTTGATAGTAACATCATTACCACTCAAAGATTTTTTTCAAACTTTTCGACGATGTATAATAGTTATTTATACTACAGGTGTCTAAAGTAGTACTTTTTTGGTTGAGTGCGGTATTTTAACACACGTGATGCATACAACATTTTTCCTACAACTAAAATGTTAGTGATGTTTCTCATAATACTGAGTGTACAGGCATCCAGCATCTTCAAATACTATTAGTACTCTTTTTCATAATATTGTATAAAACGTAAATTAAACACTTGGAAGAATCTCAAACGGAAGTGGATTAGTCTTCTATAATTGTACAAATTGTACATTTAATATTAATATTAAAAATTAGGTTAGCTTAGAATTCATGTCAAATTTTTTTTAATGTTCTTGAAAATTAGATTAGTACTCAATCTGTTAAAAAAATTATTAAATTTGATTCATTTACAGTGTATATTAAAATTTCTTAATAAAATTTATTACTTTTTATATTATTTACTACCTAATTATCTACTTGACATATAAATTAACCGAATTTTACTGTTGCATAGCAACGCATATTTACTTTTCAAGCACTAGTGCATGAAAAGTACTTTTCACGCATGGTTTAGGAAAAGAAATTTTCCTTTAAAACAACCAGCGCTTTTTTGGGCGAACTAACAATTTTAGAGAAAAATGTTTTATACCAAAAATGATCAAGAATAAAGGGATAATGTATCAATAATAACAAACCGAATATTTAACCAGCGGTTTTCAAACGGTAGAACTAAATTATATTTTTTTAAATGGCACCCTATATAATTTTTTAATCCTTTATATAGAATATTATTTTCTGATTTCAACGATATAGGTAAATATAGCATAGGGTTGTATAACAATTATTTCGAGAAAAATGGTATTAAATAAATAAATATAAATATATCATCACGGCATATTACCTATTGCTGGGTGTGCCAATCTGCTTTGTATGCAGATATCGGTAATGATGATGATATATTTGTACCGTGCGGGCGTTTACCAGGCGTCACCTCACGGGCACTCATTGCTGGCGTGGAGAGTGCACCACAGGGGCCATTTAAAATTGGAAAAAATATTTGGCGTCGGTCGGGATCGAACCCGGTTCCTCAGATTCGCGACCTGACACTCAGGCACGCGGCCACGAGTCCCCATAAAAATGGTATTAAAAACTAGAAATAATGTAATAAAAATCTGATGTGGCCAGCACATTACCTTCCGTCAGTTCTATGTATTTTGTACAAATTTCATACGGAAAGTTCCTTGCTAAATTAAATATTTTATTTCTTGTACATTACCTTCCGGCAGTTGCATGTATTTTATGCAAATTTCATACAGAAAATTATTATTTTTTGACGTTTTCTACACACAGAGAAATAAAGTGTTCAATCAAAAGGATTCGTTTTGATCTTACTCATTTTCACTCTTGTAGAGAAACAAAAAAGTAACTGAGTTGGTTTAAAGAGTGATAAAGTATTGATTTAATAATGTTGTTTCAATGCAAATAATGTGTTAAAGTAAAACTTTTACAAAATGTAAATTTAATTCATTTGTTTTCTTTTATTGACATGATAAATAATTTGAATTAATATATGAAATGTTTTGTTTAAATATAGTAATTATTTTAGAAGAAAGTTGAGTTTATTGAATTAACATAGTCATGCATTATTTTAAAATAAATTGATATGTTGGATTAATAAATTCGATAGGTTAGGTTAAGAGGAGCACCATTCAAATAAAATAGATTTTATTGCATTTTTATTTTATTAGCTAGTACAATATTAATAAACTATAATACATATTACTATATTCCATCAATAGTCACAAACAATTTAATAAATTATATCACTTGGACTAAAGTACAGCTTGCCTTATGGTTAAAAATGACTGCCCTGCAATATAGGTATGTATATCAATTTTAAGTGTATATTACCATATCTTCAATTTTTTTACATATTCTTCAAATCCCCACTGTATCAGAAGATTGCGTGTTTCACAGTCACCCATTTTTACACTTACTTTGCTAAGAAATGCTAAGCCGAAGATACTGCTACAGGCTACATCACCGGCAAATCACCTTATGACGCTGACGCATAAACCCTTCGCGTCGAGCAACAACACGTGTTAAATATGGTCAATATAAGAAATGCATTGAGCTAACACAAAATGTTATAATTCAATGCACTTAATATAGTGATATAAAAAAATTACTTCTTAAATTAAAATATTATTGTTGTTTTAACTCTAGAGGTATATTTATTTATATTAATATACAACAATTTGTTCGACTAAGAAAAAAATACTTATTTTAAGAAAATGTTTATTTGGATCAACAAATAAGAGTAAAACGATTTTCAATGTTATTTCAAGAAATTGAGATGTTTTCAAATAAATCGATATTAGTTAAAACAAAACAAAAATGTTTAATTCAAATAATAATTTTTCAACACGCCACCTCGTATTGGATTAAATACGTCATTTTTCTCTTTGTATATACAGTGTAATGTATCTGTAGAAATAAAAGATTTATTATTATTATTATTATTATTATTATTATTATTATTATTATTATTATTATTATTATTATTATTATTATTACTTCTTGTACATTACCTTAAAGCAGTTGTATATATTTTATACAAATTCCATACAGAAAGCAAAAGATCCACACTATGTCAATTTCACTTGACACTGACATCTTTCAATCAGAATTTTCTTAATATAGTAGCTGTTTCCATAGCTATGGCTACTTTATGAAATTTAATTTCTTTATAATTTTTACCTTCTGTCACCTTTAGGTAAGGAAGGTATTGAGTTTTTAATCAATAAGCACGTTTTAAGGTCCCTAGAATACGAATTTACTATTTTTACGATGATGTCTGTATGTGTGTGTGTGTGTGTGTGTGTGTGTGTGTGTGTGTGTGTGTGTGTGTGTGTGTGCGCGTGCGTGCGTGCGTGCGTGCGTGCGTGCGTGCGTGCGTGCGTGTGTGTGTGTGTGCGTGCGTGCGTGCGTGCGTGCGTGCGTGTGTGCGTGCGTGCGTGCGTGCGTGCGTGTGTGCGTGTGTGTGTGTGTGTGTGTGTGTGTGTGTGTGTGTGTGTGTGTGGATGTGTGTGTGTAACAAAATTTTCGTCTACGATAACATCCATACTACAATTCTAAAAATTATAATTCTTTCGTATTTCTCTTCGTTACATCCATGTGAAGAGCTGATTAGATTTTGGTTAGAATTGGACAACCGGAAGTACCCTCATTTGAAGATTTTAACAGTTTTTCTTGAAAAAACTAGGTTAAATATAATTTTTTCACATTTGATGCTATTATAAATATTAAAGAATATTTTATTCTCTATACGATTTGACTGCATTTTATACTTAATATTAAATGGATATAGAGTTAAAAAATTATAAAGAAATTAAATTTCATAAAGTAGCCATAGCTATGGAAACAGCTACTATTGTACTATATTACAAAAATTTTGATTGAAAGATGTCAGTGTCAAGTGAAATTAACATAGTGTGTTTGTTCTTATAATTTTACTGGAAATATAGGATCCTTTGCTTTCTGTATGGAATTTGTAAAAAATACATACAACTGCTTTAAGGTAATGTACAAGAAATAATAATAATAAATCTTTTATTTCTGCAGATACATTACACTGTATATAGAAAACGTCACAAAATAATAATTTTTTGTATGAAATTTGCATAAAATACAAGCAACTGCCGGAAGGTAATGGACAAGAAATAGAATATTTAATTTAGCAAGGAACTTTCCGTATGAAACTTGTACAAAATACATAGAACTGACGCACGGATCACCTCAACTACAGATAGGACAGCTAATGTATTTTTCGAAGTACAAAATAGTGACATTACAGATTGCTTCCATGAACTAACGCACACTGTGATGGCTTGGTCGACTTGGTAGTTTGTGACATAGGAGACATGTCATGTATAGATAAATTTTGAATTTTTAAAATAAAAGACAATAAGAAAATTGAATATAAGTACATACATATATTTTAAATAATAACAATACAATAATTATAAATTCATTTCTAAATAAATTTAAAATTACTTGTCAGATAGACATACACTTCTATTTTAATTTTTGTTTATATGTAAGATAAAAGATATTGGAAATGGTACGACATTTCATCATTAAATATAAAAGTAAACGTCTATTTGCTTCTTTGCACTGCACTTTATATCAAACAGCACAACGAATGTTCATCAGCTTATTGAATTTCAATTCCGTATTACGTCAAAAAATAAACACAGTTAATACACTTTAAAACTGAAGAAATCACGAAATAAATCACTACTGGCACTATAACTAAATCTAGAAACTATTACAAATTGGATTACCAAATAATTAAAGATCTTAAAGCGTACGTTCAATGACATGTGTGATGACTTATGTGACTTTAAAATTCAAAATATTGCAAAATGTTTTGAACTCAAAGGTAACTTAATCCATTTTCTTAAAATTTAAGCACTGTCGCGCCTCTACAGTTTGCTTCCTGGAACTATGAAAGTGTTTTGGCACATTCATTTAGCTGTCCGGTGCCTGAATTGACGGAAGGTAATGTGCTGGCCACATCAGATTTTTTAACTCTATATTCATTTAATATTAAGTATAAAATGCAGTCAAATCGTATAGAGAATAAAATATTCTTTAATATTTATAATAACAACAAATGTGAAAAATAGATATTTAACATAGTTTTTTCAAGAAAAACTGTTAAAATCTTCAAATGATGGTACTTCCGGTTGACCAATTGTAA
>OY720454.1:24119917-24292417 GCA_963082715.1 Harpalus rubripes | reverse complement strand
TTAAAAAATTATAAAGAAATTAAATTTCATAAAGTAGCCATAGCTTTGGAAACAGCTACTATATTAAGGAAATTCTGATTGAAAGATGTCAGTGTCAAAGGAAATTGAGATAGTGTGTTTGTCTTATAATTTTACGGGAAATATAGGATCTTTTGCTTTCTGTATGGAATTTGTATAAAATACATACAACTGCTTTAAGGTAATGTACAAGAAATAATAATAATATTAAATCTTTTATTTCTGCAGATACATTACACTGTATATAGAAAACGTCACAAAATAATAATTTTCTGTATGAAATTTGCATAAAATACATGCAACTGCCGCAAGGTAATGTACAAGAAATAGAATATTTAATTTAGCAAGGAACTTTCTGTATGAAATTTGTACAAAATACATAGAACTGACGGAAGGTAATGTGCTGGCCACATCAGATTTTTTAAACTGCAAAAATATATTGTTATTTAAAGGCTCATTCACAGCTACGAAAATAAAAATAAAATTATACAAAAAATAAAAATAACGATATAAACAATAGGTTCTTATGAAAATGTTTACAGTTCTCGAAAATAAAATTAAACATAAGACATAAGCACAAGGATTTGCAAATGTTAAATATTTTACACAAACATAAGCACATGCATAACAACTGTCATTTGAGCTGTCAATTTACATTCTAGAAAAAGGATTTAAAATTAAATATAAATAAAAAACCCGTGTTAAGAAAAAGGGTTACATATATGATTACGTACAGTGCGTTAAAAGGTATAAAGTTGATATTATTGCTTGTGAATTATGTATTTACTAAATGACATCTGACATTAATTTACGTTTCATTTTCAAAGCTGTGAACAGCAACCTTAATGTCTTATTCATAATTTTATTTATATTTCTTAATTTCGTAGCTGTGAATGAGTCTTTAAAAAGAAAAGGTAATTTATGTTGTATTTTAACTGTAAAACAAAAGAACATAGACGAGTTATACATCATTGAAAGAAAATAGAGATGTGTACACTAAAAATTAATACTTACTTGTACAATTGGAAGTTATTTTTGATTTGTAAAATTTAAATTCTACAATTTGTTTGTCAATATGTAGGATTTCAGGCGTTGTAGCTCGCTATCTATTGGTTATATAAAAAAGTTTTGGACCAAACTTGTACGGAAATTTGTCTTCTCCAAAATTTATTATAATTTTCTCATTAAGGAGGATATATTTAGAATAAATGATTCTTCCAAAATGGCAGCGAAGGAAGAAGTGCGCTAAAGTCGAAAACTTGGTTTTTGATTAGGACCCCAAAATATAAATCATATTCGAAAAACAAAACTACCCGACCTTTTGTAGGTTAAACTTACCTACCTTACTACTGGACTATATGAATAAAAAGCTTTTATAATATATTTAGTTTTGCATATCAAACTATAAATAAATTAACTGTTTCGTACTTCGCGCTAATGCATTATAGTGAACGTGTTATATTTATTTACTTTATTTGTGAAAACTTTGTTACAACTTCTATTAATTTCCCGTGTAATAAATCATTAAAATGACCTGCCTTATGAAAATTCCTGGGATGAAACAAAAGCAAGAGGAGTTTTCATAAAATAAACAATATATCACATATGTGTTTGGCTCTCTGTGCACGTCGACGTCATAAAGTAATGACACCATACGTGTCTAGTCTGGGGGTCCACGTGCTGTTACAGTAGTCACGCACATACACACGGGTATAAGAACTCGCACAACACGTCAGGTAAACATGCGTGTGTATTGATCATCAAACACTACAAAGAAATACGAAGAATTACTTCAGGAGGAAGAAATATTTCCTATTTATATTTCCTGATGTAGTGCAGTTTAATTTACTTGATAGCTTAGTGATAAAAGTTATTTGAAAAGTACTCAGAAAAATAATATAGAATAATTTTATGATTTTATTCCGTGTTTGAATGAATTTGCTTTGCAGATAGAGTGAACATCACTAACACAAAGGGTTGAAAACCAGAATATTTTTTCTTTTGAAACCAAAATACTTTATAAAAGGAATGAAACCTAAATAAAAATTATCGTAAATACTCAGTTTTACCACTTATAGCTAAATTTTAACCGTTTGTTAAATTGACAATATCATAATCAGTATTTAACCTAACTAACTTCGCTCAAGCGGTGTATATATTTTCCACGACTTCAGTATTTAAAATTAATAATCTTAAGGTGGATTTATACAGTCTACTTTTTGTTTTACTTTTTCTCTTTTTTTTTCGCTTTTACTTTTATTTTAAGTTTGGTACTTTATGCAGCTACTTTATAGTATTCAATACACATGCGCAGATTTCATTTTTCTGGCATATAGTCGGAAATGTAAATAGATAAATATATCCTGTTAAAATGGACAAGAATGTAATAGTTTGCGCGTACAAAAATATTATTACATAGTAAGTAAATATACTAACCAGTTTCATTTAATACAGACGCTATACTTTTCCAAACATTCTTTTTGGCCACTTTATCCTTGAATAAAATATCTGTTTTACCATATAAGTGGGGATATTTTTGAATTAAATCTTATAATAAACAATCTTGTTCTTTATTGATTTTTCGTTTGCATAACCTAAAACCTACACACAAAAACAAATACACAACAACAAAACACGCTGACGTTTGTGAAGTGGAGCTCATGCGCAGTTGTGATATTCTTTTACTTTAACGGTCTTAAGTTGAATGTTGGTCAACTTAAGGTCTTAAAGTAAAATTAACAGTGTGCACATAAAGCAGTACATATATTAACACACATTTAACTTTTATAAAGTAAAAGAAAAAGTAGGCTGCATAAATCCACCTTTATAAATAATATAATTTTTTTCTTAAAAAAATTCAAATCGTAATACTAACCTCGTTTTTTTTTTTTTGTTTTTGTTTCGCGACAGAAATAATATAATATACTGTGCAGCATTTCGCTAGTATTTATGCTAAATAAGATATAAGTAGAAAAGTAATTAGTAATATTTTGTATATTTCAACAGGTACGGGTTAGATAAAAAAATGTGTTATTAAAGTCCTGTTTTAGTCGTGGAAAAGTATGTTGTCATTAAAATATTGCTTCAGTAACACCTTAAAAGTAGAAGTTAGAATTTTTTGTATAAAAAATATATAAGTAGCCAAAAATAAGTAAATTTGCACTAAATTAAGGATATAATTTTATTTAATGATTACTTATTTTAATGTTTTTTAACGTTTTGAGCAACTAATTACCTAGTATTATTAAATAAATAAATAAATAAAGATAAAAAATATCAATATAATAAACGCTCCGAAAATATTTTAAAATCTATCACACAGATCCCGTAAACACATTCTTCTGGTAGAAACTGTAGCATTATATCTTCGAATGCATTGATCTGAAAAAAATAAATAAATAAATTTATTACACTTGTGCCCCATTTAGAAGTTGTGTTATACATTAAATTCTTTCATTTATATTTCTGTTAATCATCTCTTCATAAATAACTTTAGCTCCTGAGTTTTTCATTTGTCGTCCTTGTATAATTAGTAGGACAAGTAACAGCGTCGCGCGTGGAATATTTAATTTCCTTAACATTGCGACGACGTGCGTCTTAACTCTTATTTCCTTACGTCCTTACTAAAAGGACAGTGGTAATTTAATGGTTAACACATTTATCTACTCCCTTTTTTATACTAAGAAGGAAAAATTAAATGTTAGAATCTAAAAAATAAATATATTTTCCGTATTACGGGCAATCCATTTTTGCATTCAATGGAACCAGTTTTAAAAAATATGTTCGTCGTTTCTCGAGGTTCCACCTTACCTATACATGTATATATATATATATATACAGGATGTTATATTTTAATGGACCCAGCAAATATCTCGCTTATTTATTAAGTTGATAATTTCTTTCATATAACATGATTTATAAAACGGCATGTAAGCTAGTTGATGACGGATGTACATTCCTGATACCATTTCCGGTTTATTAGTAGTTAATATCGACTTTGAAATTTCAAATGGAACACACTATATTTTTTACAAATTTGAAAAGTACATCAAATTTGCTTTACAAACATTTAAAATAATCCATATGTTACATTATTAAAAAGTAAAATGGCGGGCACTTTTTTATATACCATACACCTAATTGGAAAGAGAATAGTGAGCCATGACTGTGACTTGAAATAAAACAATTGTAACTATTATTATTATTATTATTAAACGAAATAATTTTTTTGTCATAATAATACAGAAGAATAAGGAACACTTAATAACAACAAAATGATTTGTTTTATTTCAAGCCACAGTCATGGCTCACTATTCTCTTTCCAATTAGATGTATAAAAAAGTGCTCGCCATTTTATTTTTTAATAATGTAACATATGGATTATTTTACATGATTGTAAAGCAAATTTGATGTACTTTTCAAATTGTAAAAAAATATAGTATTTTCCATTTGAAATTTCAAAGTAGATATTAATTACTAATAAACAGGAAGTGATATCAGGAATGTACATCCGTCATCAAGTAGCTTACATGTTGCTGTATAAATCATGTTATATGAAAGAAATTACCAACTTAATAAATAAGCGAGATATTTGCTGGGTCCATTAAAATATAACTGTATATAGTTACCTATGTGTCATTTTTACATATCTCTGTTTTGAAAGCATCCATAGCGTTTCATTAGCGTAGCCGAAGTAGAACGCATTCCCCATAATTTATCTTAGACCTGCCGAAATAAAAATCCATTAATTCATTGTTTTGCTCTTTTAAATACGCTACTGTTCGAGCGGTTGTATGTGGAAAAGCATTATCATTATGCAGAATGACTCTTTCTGTTTGTTGATTTTGACGGATCTTTTGAAAGACGTATACCATTCAGAATTAACCATACTATAATGATCCAGGACTATAGTTGCCACATGCCCAGTAACACCAAAAATAGCAACCTTCTTCTAGTTGTGGCATTTTCACGAACAACTTTTGTTGCAGCAAATTAATTTTAAAAAACCCAAACAGCCGACTGCTGCTTTTTGTCGGGACGAACAAATCCATCGTCTGTCGTCTGGATAGTGTTAAATATGGGATATCCAGCAAGCACATAGCTTTCATACATGCATGATTGTGCAAAATAGTACTAATCGTTTTCACGCCAATGCCCATGTTTGCTTTAATCGAACTAACAGTAACATTACGGTTTTCCTCTATCATGCCGTGTATAGTGTTGTAATGTTTTTGTTTTCCTCTATCATGCCGCGTACTGTTGCAATGTTTTTGTCCTGGTTGTCCTGTCCGAAGCTTATTCTTTGGAGATACACGGCCAAAACGAAATACTTTGTGTCAGCATTTTTACGGTAGATGGGTAGGTAATGATAATGACTTACACTATTGATTATAATATACTAGCTCCTTCTTTAGGTCAACAAAAAAGATTCGGCGGCTTAACTCATGCGTAAAATTGTATAAAATTGACTGTAGCTGAAAGAAACAAACATCGTACTTTATTATATGTCGCAGCCAGTTTGTCAAATTTTTGACTTAGGGATGTTTTACAATCCAACTATACACTATATGTTCAGTGTGGAGTCTTATGGAATACCAGGTTGCCATATTTACCTGCTGTAATAGAAAGAGCAAAATAGATGCCCAAAAAGAGATGAAATAGTCTGGGCACTTTATTGAACGTATATATGACTGATGTATTTTCAGTCTATCCAAACAGGTGGATGAAAAAAAAAAAAAATTAAATAATAAACTGGTCAGTTTAATAATTTACATAAAATATAAAATAAGACAAATACAAAATATAAGTTGGGTATAAAAATATAACAAGCGTAGGTAAATGAAATTAATTAACATATACAATCTGACTCTAGTCTATTTAAACAAATTAAATAATATAAAATATTTTTATACTTATTTGGACATTTTACAATCGTTCTCAACTTGGTATGTGGCATATTTCTTTTTTGATGTAGAAAATTGTCCTTTCACTGATTCCAACCATTTCTGAAGTTTTTTTAACAGCACAAATTACTGACATGTTTTGATTTGTCAGGTGAAAATTCTATTTACAGAACAAAATCACCCTTGTAAATATGACAGCAAACAAATACAGATTGCACAATATGCAATTTTGCTATTTATATTGCTTGCTACGGGAAATTTAATCGTATTTATCATAAATTTTTCGGACATCAAAACAAATGTACTTACCAGAATTCCAACTTACCGGCAATGCTATGTAGCTTCAGCGGTTTCTTAATACCCAATTTTCCTAATTATAGATTACAGAATGACATTCCCTATACCTTGTTCCATTTAAGCCATTCAGTATTGCGGAGCATAGGGAATAGTTTTGACCTCTCTGATTTCCAAGAGACAAGTTTACCCAATGTAATTTCTGAAAGCTTTGATAGTTCCGCCTGCAGAGGTGGGATGTGTAGTAGTGCAGGCGGAACTATCTGGATTCTGGATTTGAGGTGGAGGGTGAAGAAACTCCACGCGCACTTAGGCCTCACAAATGGGCCCATTGTACTACCTCCTAGAGCACAGCTTCCGACCTACCGATCTTGAAGAAGGCTAATAAGTCAGCGGGGGAAGTTGAGCTAACTGCGGCCGTGGAAGGCCAGAATTCCCCTAACATGGATCCTCTCTTTAGCGCTAGAGCGGGACACTCGAGAAGAATGTGTTCCACTGTTTCGTCATCCATCTCACAGCCTCTGCAAAGAGGACTGTCGGAGATTTTTATGCGGTGCATGTGTTTGTTGAACCGACCATGTCCCGTAAGGACCTCAACGAGAAATTTGAGGTTGTTCCTCGAAAGTCTGATGAGATAATTGGCTAACTTACAAGTTGGTTTAGGAATAAAATTCCTCGTTTGTTTACAGGTGGATATATTTCTCCAACCAGCTGAAAATTTTTCAAGAGTGATGTTTCGAGTAATATTGTGAAGGACCGATTTGGCTAGGGGTAGCATAGGCTCTGGGCCCCAGGGTGAATCAGACGAACCCTGTTTAGCTAGATTATCGGCACAGATGTTACCTTCAATACCATTGTGTCCCTTTACCCAAGCGAGTTCCACGACATTGTTTTTGGATATATCTGACAATGCAAGATGACAAAGTTCAACCAGACCTGAAGTGAATTTAAATCCACTAAGGCTTTTAAGAACTGCTTTGCTGTCTGAAGCTATCCTGATATACTTATTTTGAACTTTATGTTCTTTAATTAGTAGTGCACTATGCAGGATACCTTGAATTTCAGGTTGAAAGACGGTGGCATAGGCACCAAGGGGAATACTGACAGACAGGTTCATTTGTTCGGAGAAGATTCCTGAGCCGGACCCTGTCCCACTCTTCGAGCCGTCAGTAAAAATGAGAATGTCAGGTATAGAGGATGTCTGACAGTCTTGTTTAATTTGATATAGTTTCTCAAAATAGAATTTTGGAACAATGTAGTCGTTACTCATCTGTAGAAGTGGAGCCCGCAAGGCTGCTTCTTTGAAGATAGAGCAGTGTTTACTGTTTGCTCCTATTTTAGGCCAGAGACCTAGTTGGAAAAGGCGCAAGACAGACTTCAGTGCAACCTCCTCAATGTAGATATTAAGAGAGGGAAGGCATAGAAGAACTTCCATTGCTGCCGTTGGTGTAGTGCGCATGGCGCCAGTTATTGCTAAACATGCCAGCCTCTGTACATGTTCTAGTTTAGATGTTGCTACGGATTGTCTGATTCTGGGCCACCAGACAATAGCACCATATGTAATCATTGGCCTGATAATGGCTGTGTATAGCCAGAGGGTGAGCTTAGGTGTGAAGCCCCAAGTTCGACTCAAAACACGGCGACATTGCCAAAAGGCTATACAGGCTTTTTCCACTTTATTGGTTAAATGTAGACTCCAGTTAAGTTTGCTGTCAATTATGATACCCAGATATTTGACACTGCTTGATAAACTTAGAGTTTGATTGAAGAGTTTCGGCATTCTAATATCGCCAATTTTGCGTTTCCTAGTGAAGAGGACTATCTCTGTTTTGGCTGGATTTGCCGAAAGGGAGTGTTCCTTGCACCAGTTTACGATCAACTTAAGAGCGTTGTTTGCCAAGTTGGCAAGAATGTTCTCAAATTTGCCGTTTAGCAGAACTGTAATGTCGTCTGCATATCCAATGGTGTGGTATCCATTGTTGTTAAGAAGTATCAGAAGGCTGTCTACCAACATTGCCCAAAGAAGGGGCGAAAGAACGCCACCTTGTGGACAGCCTCTGGTGACATATCCTGTAATATTAGTTTCCCCGGAAGAAAATTGTACTACTCTATGCTCTAGCATGAATTTTATCCATTTGCACAGAGGAAGTTCAACTCCGTGTTCCTCTAGAGCATTGACTATAGAATCGAAGGTGGCTTTATCAAAAGCCCCTTCTATATCTATGAAGATTCCCAGGGTGGAATTGTTATATTCCATAGATTTATCGATCGTGCTGACCACAGCATGAAGAGCAGTTTCAGTCGATCTACCCTGAATATAAGCATGTTGGTTAGGGTGAAGTGGATTGCAAACCAGTGCAGTATCCCTAATATATCTATCGCAAAGTCTTTCCAGAGTTTTGAGGAGAACTGAGGTAAGACTTATTGGACGATATGATTTAGGTGTTGAGTAGTCTAAACGTCCAGGTTTGGGAATGTATACTACCTTAACTTCTCTCCACTTAAGAGGAACATAAGTGAGGGTGATGCAAGCTCTAAAAAGCCAGATAAGATGGTGTATTAACAGACTGCAGCCCCACTTAAGGAGAGTAGGTACAATCCCATCTAACCCTGGTGCTTTGTAGGGCTTTAGAGCGTTAATCGCCCAGGTTATGCGTGTTTCATCAACGATCTTCGAAGAGAGTTTGAACGCCTCCTCCGAAAAGGAGTGTCCTTGAACTGCCCAACTACTTCCTTGAGAAATTACACAGCCTGGAAAGTGACACTTTAGCAGAATTTCATTATTTTCTGTAATTGAAGTAGCGTATGAGCCGTCCTCACGTTTGAGGCAGCTGAGTTGTTGGCTAGAGTCCTTAGGGAACATTTTTTTTAAGCGAGCTACAGGGGCAGTTCCTTCGATATTGCTAACGTAGTTCTGCCATGCAGTTCTCTGCTTTTGTCGTATAACTTTTTTGTATTTAGTTTTCTCTATTTGGAAAGAACGCCAATCGGCTTCGGCTTTAGAGTTCTTCGCTTTGTTAAACAATTTCCTAACGATTGTTCTCATTTTACCTAGTTCACTACACCACCATGGTGCGTTCGTGGGCTTAATTGTACTTTGGGGACATGCCCGTTCGTATGATTTTGTAAGAACTTGTTGAAGATTACTAGCGCAATTTTCAAGTGTTTCTATATTGATTTGTTTGGGTACATGATATTCCTTAATTCCCGAAGACAGAAGGTCAAGGAATACGGTTATGTTAGTTTTCCTGGGGTTACGAAAAACCTTTTTTTCAATGCATTTAGCATTTAGTGTAAAACATATCGACCTGTGGTCAGACATTGAAAGGTCAGATGATACACACCATCCTGATATGTCGCTGGATATGTTTGATGTGGCTAGGGTGATGTCAATTCTAGTTTGAGCACGGGAAGTGACAAAAGTAGGTTCATCGCCCTTGTTAAGTATTTCTAGGGTAGTACTAGTGATGTATTCACTTAAAGATCTACCTCTGGGATTAGCATCTTTGCTCCCCCAGATTGGGTGGTGCGAGTTAGAATCGCAACCCACGATTAGATGTTTGTGATTTTGTTCACAGAACTCAATCAGCTTCACCAGTTCAGGACTAGGAGGAAGTTGTGAAGAGTCTGAAGGTAGATAACAGGAGGCAAGAATGATGTCTTCCTTGGTATTTTTGGTGATTTCACTAAGAAGAATTACAGTGAGATCGCGTGTACAAAGTTGTTGAACGATAACAGCTTGTATTTGTTTAGGAACTATAATGCATGTTCTTGGTTTTTCAATACCAAATCCTGTGAAGGTAGAGGTATTTTTGTCGCCTAATCCACAGATCTTGGATTTAACTACCCAAGGCTCTTGTATTAGGGCTATACTATTCTGCTTGCTGTCTAGGTGCCGTCTCAGAGTGGATGACGCCGCCCGACAGTGTTGCAGGTTTATTTGGATGAAGGATATTGGGGCTTGAGGAGGGAATTTAGGTTGAGGATTGTTGGGAATCATCCTTGGGAGAAACTAACGCAATCTCCGAAGTTAGCAGAGACACGAGCTCTTGCAGTTCAGCAGCCTCGTTGGAACCTAGTTCCATTGGGGTTGCATCCTGCGAAGACTGAGTCGCGGTCTCTGTTGGCTGTGTTTGAGGGGGTGCAGAATCACCAACCTTCAATTTAACGGAGAGTTGGGAGAACCTGTACCTCAGTTTCTTCCCCTTCTCCACAAGAGTTTTGGCATCCTGGTCGTTGATGCCGAAGACCAACAGCCGTCCCAGCGGATTCTCTTTTGGTGCATCATGAAAGACACACCAATTGGAAACCTTGAGGTGGTTGTTCTGGACCGCCAACCTCCGGACGACAGTCTCTCTATCATCGGCTTTACCCGGAATCCAGACAGCTGCCTTGACCAAACGAGGAAGTTGGTCCAGCCCAACGACCTCTAACTGGGCGTTGTCCCAAGGAGTGGGGAGTCCACGCACCGTGGATTTCAGCCATTCCAATGAATGGTTGTCACCACAGGTGATACGTAGAATCTCGCCGGAATGTTGCCATCCGTCGAAGACAGGAGGCTGTTCTCCTTCCTTGAGGGCAAACAAGCAGTTGTCCAACTGTTGATACAGTTGGTCCTGCAGGATTTGGGCCTGAGAAGAGGAGATTTTCCCCAATGGGTTGCTACGGCAAATGACCGCGACTTTAAGATGCCTTTTCGTGGCATCTGAATAGTTCCCGACAGGCTTGGGAGCCGAGGGTCTCGTACTGGGGAGAGGACGATTCTTCTTCCTAAGGTTGGGAGAAGGTTCAGAGCCCTCTGACCTAATACGTTTGGCGCCGCCGGGACAGCCAGCCTTCTTCACTGGTCTGGACGATTGTCCAGAACCAGCGGGGTTAGCTTTTCCCTGTTGCGCCGAAGACGCGGGATGAGGTTTGCCACCTGATTTGGCTTTCGCCTCCTCAGCTTGGCGAGCCTTCCTCCTTCGCTTTTGCTCCGCTCCGCAGATGCGGTGCCTTTTGGGTTTGGGAGCTGTAGATGGGGTATCCGAGGACGCACCCTTTGGCAGCAGGGTGTCTGAAGACGCACCGACTGCTGATGTTGGTAACGGGGTATCCGAAGACGCACCCGCTGGGGTTATGGTAGTCTTGTTTAAGCCATCCATAAGGGAAATGTAGATTCATCTCACCGGCGCCCCACCCACCGGGGAGCCCCAAAAGGGGACGTTGAACTTCAACGCCAGGGCATACCGGATCGATATAGCCCCCAAGGTCGACAAGCAACACGAGAAGGGGACCAGCCAGCCGAAGGAGTGTGACTAGCAAACCGTCGTTGGCTGGGCCTCCTGTGTGCTCACCAACCCCAAAGACTCACCCTGACGGCAGTCTGACCCGACGTCGCAGCCGATTGATCGAGGTGGGTTAGCCTCGACCGCCCGTCTAGGCGAAATCCAGGCCAAAGTGGAGTGTTGTCTCGCGACTCAGCCACCAGGATCCCTTCATCCTCCGACACGGGTCGCCACGCACGGCACAAACACGTGGGAGGATGGTCCGCGGCGATAACCTTAACAGAACGCAATGGGGTTTTAAGCCCAGAGCGCTTGTATGTAGTTATCACTAACCATATCACCAAAGCAATATGGCCGTTCCCCTATCCGCCACCCGGGGACGCGCCCGGTAGTTATCCCCAAACCTCGGGAGGCGGAACTATCAAAGCTTTCATAAATCAAGATACGAGGTACCTGAACTCTACAAAGAAACCAATGTAATTTCGGCTACTTCAGATTTGCGCTGTTGCCAGTGCCATCTACTGAATGGCTTAAATGGAACAGAGCATAATTGCATTATATAAAACAGTATTTAGCTTTGCTATTTACATTATAAGTAAAACAGTAAATTGATATTTGAAACCTTTTTGTCATAAATTGTGGCAAATTCAGATGAATACAATAAGCCCTTCTGTAAATAAGAGACCCCCATAAAACTTAAATTGTACAGTGTTAACTAATATTGGTATAGCAATGAAAATTTATGAATGTTAAATAATTGATTACATTGCAAAATTAGCAACATGGTAAAGAAAACGCCCTTAGGAATAACATTGGCTACCTCCGCCACGCTGAACATAAAGTGTGAGATTCTGTATAGTTGTCAAGACGTTTTATAAAATGACGAACAGCTTACTTAGCTTGTATACTTCTCTAAATATAACAACATAACCTAATCTAACGCATACAACTCGGCCCGAATTTTCCAAGCGTGTTTATGTGTTAGGTTAGGTTATGTTTAAGTATATTTACAGAAATTCCAAGCGAAAATGCTCAAATATTTATATTACAGTGTGGTCGTAGATGTTCGTCGTTTTGTAAAACACCTGGTTACGTTATATAAAAAGACGGATTTTACAATCTGGCTACGACATTAAAATTAATATAAAGTATTTTATAGAACGATAGTTAGTCTTTCACAAAGGGCCTCATATATTACGACTGAAAGTGTGAAAGTCCCCTATTATTTTTCAATAACGGTAGGCCTCCCGTTATTGATGGCTGAAAGTTTCCCTGCGTTAATGGCAGAATGGACTGTGTAATATCAGCCTTAATCATTTGTTGTATAAGTCGTTGCAAACTTTCAATTGAAATAGTTTCATTTTAATTAGATTAACTTGTCCAAAGTTCTTACAACTTTCCTATCCTCTCGTGCTTCGCTGGATCATAAAATATTTTTAGTGGAAATTAGTAACGAGATGAATCGGACTCGGACAGCAGTGAGAACAAAGTGCAAGGATTTCTATACGGGCAACGAAACTTTAAATACTGCGCGTCGCTAATTATTCTAACTCGAGAAAAGTCGCTATTCACACGAGCTAACATTTATAACTACACCATACGATTCATAAATTCCTAAACAAAGTACAATTTCCATATTTTATACACATTCGGTGGGAAATTTGTACAAGTTAGTCAAAGTATTCACCCCTCTATATTTCCTTATTTGAATTTTTCATCCCAGTACGATTTAAGATTGCTAGAATCTAGAATATGTTTGTACACTTTTACAATAATTTGTGTATGTGTGTGAGAGAGACGATTTTTTCGTACTTCAATTACAAGAATTTCGAAAATTACAATTTGTAGAGTTTCTGAGTTTTACATCTTTCATTATATTTGATAACAATTGGTCAGGAAGGAAAAAACTGCATATAGGTCACTTGATATACTCAAAACTGTGAATTTTGCAGATTTTTGTTTTTATGAATAACTTCCAAGTATGGAATAATACTAAATTTTTGTTTTCACTTCTTTAAGACACTTTTTATGCTCTTTCGGAGGACGATGCACAATTTTTACTATTACTGTTAGACCATTAAAAAGTGATGGTTTCAAATGTAACTGTACCATTTTAATTTGTTTCAAACATTAAAAAACTAATCAATTATGAAATAAATAGATTAAAAGCAATGGTGTAGCAATGACACAAATGAAAAACAAAAATAATTTGGTTATATTTATTGCTAATTTTTAAATTTTAATATTATTATATGGACGTTAGGCAATGTGTAACTTATCTATGTATGTTCTTTTGTTTCAAACAAAGACAATGGTTGTGATAAACAAATAAATGAAATCATCAGTCAGGTATTATCATCAGTTGTTCATTTTTCTAATTTCGTTTTAATATACGAGCAGCATCCATATGGAAATATTAAAACTATAACTCGAAATCTAAAAGTGATAAAAAATTTAAGCATCAACGTTCTAAATAGCATGAAAAGTGCATAAAAAGGGGCAAACAAAAATTAAGTACACTTGGAAGTTATTATTTACATTTTCGCCAATTGTTAGTGACTTATACAAAGCGCGTTTCTTGGGGCACCTGTATACGCTTGGGTGAAAATATGCTTTGATGGAAGTATTAAAAACTTTTATTATTTGTCATAATTGTCTCTTGATCTGTCTAAAATTAAATTGCGATTTTGTTTTGAATAACCCCCTTGTTATTGTGATGGCTGTTTATTAACTACCACTTCACAGGCACTAAAAGTTGCAGATAATATTTGTAATATAATAATAAATAAAACTCACAAGCGATTAAGATCTGAGTTAACGAATGTCGTACAATAAGTTTGAAGTTTGCTGTGAAGAGTCCTATTAGAAAATTGATGGTAGGGCTGAAGTTTGGCAATAATTGTTATTTGTATAATTGGAGACATTGTTGAGAATCCTCCAAAGTTATATATTTATAAATTATAATAACCGGTAAGTCCTCTTCCGCTTATTCGCGCGTAAAATCTGTACCAGAAGTTATAATTAAAACTTCTCCCCACCCTTACTTGAAAATTTAAAACATTGTCTGCCATAACTTAAAGTTCCAAAGTTAATTTGCATTAAAACTCAGTCTGGATGTAAGATTAGAGGTTTGTCCCACAAATAAAAAGGAATTCTGTGAAAAAAGCAAGCATGGAGTCATGCGAGAAGCCTGGGGCAACCAATTAGCCAGACAGAGAGAGAAGATTGTAAGAGATGAATGCCAACCAACATTGCTGAAGATGTTCTCGTGTCGTGACCTTGACTGGATTTCACGGAGTCTTGACGGGGATTATTCCTTGCATACTTTATAAATATACAGGACGGCTCTGGACTTGTCAGATATTCCTCGCATGTTATTCCATGCAATTTTTCACACAACTTAAATATTCATTACGGAAGGACCACACAAATACATAAAAGAAATTGAATACTTAAATGCATATCTAACAAGAATTAAGACAGGATTGAAATTACATACTAATGAGGTTAATTGTTTAAGTGTATATAGTAAATAATAGTACGTACATATGTACCGTACATATCATGAAACAATGAAATAGTTTGTAGATTGTGTTACGCATTTTAGAATGACAAAAGAAACAAAACATATTTGGGCCACTTATGTAACTCTGTGGTTAATTTTTAGCATATCATTAAATCATTTCATCAATTTTTAGTAGTCATATCGTAATCTATTGCATAAGAACTTTAACCAATTGCTAAAACTTTACCATTTTGTTACAGAATAGACTATTTTCATTTTGAAAGGATATATTTTGTGTAAGTGTTAAAACTGTCATATTGAAAAAGGTATCTGTTATTAACCGTATAAAAAACTGTCCTGTACAGTATACCACGGTTATATATTTGACGTAGGTAACTGAAACTATCCGACTTAGGGTGTATCAGACGTACGCAGGTATATGCAACTGATTTAAAGCAACTTTTCAAAATACCCAACTGTTACTATCATACGTGTGCAGAGTTACATATATTTTAGATTATTTACATACTTAATGTTGGTAACGTTTTCTACACTATATCCCATAACTCGGGAATCGTCTCCAAATATGTATCCAAATGATTGTCTGTGGAACACACTTTTAAACATGTACGTCATGTCAGATGGCCCCATACCCAATATCAATCTAAAACTTCATGAGTAGTTAGTGCTAGATTTGTGCTAGTTTGTGCTAGAATCTTAAAGTTTGTGCTGTTTATTTACGCCAATTATTAACAATTGAAATGGGGAATCTGGCGTGACACTTATAGCGTTTTCAGCTTACACAGTGCCAGTGCGCACTGAGTGCAAAATATCACGTGACCACACTGAACGAGTTCTGCCCTCATCCGGTGGCAGTGCTGGTTTAGCCGCCATATTTACACTGACACTATTGCACTTGCCTAAGGAGTCAGTGCACAAAAGTCGCACTGAGCCAGTGCACAGTGCAACTTTTTCTTAAGCTGAAAACGCATCAGCTGACTAAATTTTGCACTCAATGACAAGCTGAAAACGCTTAGTGCAAAAAAGTGCGGACCAGTGCGCACTCAATTTGTAAGCTGAAAACGCTATAAGAGTAAACCCACCTTAACAGTATTTGGATAATAAGACAACACACAGTTAGTGCTAGGTTTGTGCTGCACAGATACAAATTATAAAAGTTTATACTGTTTATTTACATCTAGTATTAATAATTGAAATGGGGAATCTGGCGTGACACCATGAGTAAACTCCTTTTGTTTAAAACAATATTCGTGTAATAGTAACGTCAGTAGTTAGTTCTAGGTTTGTGCTGCTCAGATACAAATTATAAAAGTTTGTACTAATATATACATCTATGATTAACAATTAAAGTAGGGAATCTGGCGTAACACCATGAGTAAAGTTCTTTTGTTTAAAACAATAAAATGTGGTTACCATGTAACCACAAGCAACTTTTAAATAACCGCCTTGAATAAAGAACGCCTTACAAATGAACAATAGAAAGCAAATATGATTGTTTAATAGACCACTTCAGATGATATGAGACATAATTTAATAAGTACAGCGCTGGCCAAATCTCTTTGTTTAGAGTACTTATTTGTCCACTCCGTATTAAATACTCTGCGTTCTGAGACAATTTTTCGCTTGCGATTATTGCCACCCATTATTTCTGGTCACCGTGAATTGAATATATTAAACTCGTACTTTACCGCGCACGTACAGGTATAAAAATAGAATAGGCTATTTGTGTATTAAGAGCGCAAAATGGGACATTGTCGATTGAAAGGTTGTTGCCGCGCTCTCGAAATCGACAATATCCATTTGCGCTCGAAACACACACACAATTTTTTCTATAGTCCTCTACCATAACAAAAAATAATAAAATGTACATTTTTTACTTACAGTACTACTCAATAGTTTTACAGTGAATATAGGAATGTATTCAAATATGACTTCAAGATATTGTATTGGCTTTCGTTTTTTCACAAAATTTAATGCCAATTTTGTAATGAATATAAGTTTTTTGTATAATTTATTTGTTTCAAGTACATTAAACTAGTGCAGTGAAAAAGTGGATGTCCATTGGGAGTGTTCACGCCAAACTTTTGCAGGTGGCAGCACAAGTGTTCACACAATTTATTTCATATTTAATTTTAATTTATCGTTATTTTTCATTCTTCTTGAGCTATTGCTTCAATCTAATCTAAGCATTTTATTCTTTCGTTTTTGTAAATAAATGTTCTATTTTATTGTCACACCAGTGCGGCATTTAGTTTGGTTATGTAATATACCGACAGAGCAGTTATATTGTAACGTTTTTATTTATTTGGGTGAAGTGCAAACATTAGACAATTATTATTAATTAAAATTAAAGTTTATTATAACGATAAATAGATATTAAATATAATTAAAAGATGATAAATATAACGAACACTACTAATTAAGACTAAGAATATTATATAGCACTTAAACACTAAGATTATTTATTTAAACACTATATAGATCACTTATTTATTTATACAACTGTATTTATTTATATTCACCACTTGTTGACTATCTGTTTATATCACCAACTGTTTAGCACGCAACGCTTATTTATATCAGACTGTCCAGTGCCTTCGCTAACGGAGCTTATATACCCTAGCATTTTTATTCCAGAGAATTCTAGAGCTCACTAGAACACTTCTAGATAAAACACAATAGGTTACATCAACCGCGTAATTACAGCGACAGGGACAGAGGCGGTAACAGGGGCGGCGACGGCGGGCACTGCACATTACAATATGTTATATATCAGATTGACTTGTGAAGGTGGTAAATGTGCAACTACAGTGTCATTAGTTCCTGAATAAACGTAATGCGCAAATGGCTACTTTGTATATAGACTGTAGAAAAAGGTACTGTATGGTACAGTAACGTCACAATTTTCCCTATTTTCAACACCCTTTAATAACTTAAGTGAACATACGTGCAAAGGTGCCATTTGCGGTTAGCTTTCACAAACACTCCCATTAGTAAGAAGTGGAACAATTTTCACAAAATATTCAACTAAAAAATCATTGAAAACGTAAGTAACAAAAAATATGGAATTAATCAGTCTTCAAATATCGTCCCACAAATTTACGTTCCGCGGGCCATAATGAAAGTCGTAATGGGCCCTATGTTGTGCAGCCCTGCTCTACGGTATTGGCGACTAAAACTACCGATGGCGGCGCTAGTGTTGTAGCATACACGTGCTTTGAAAATGGTATTGTGCTATAAGATCGCATACAGAAACATTCAGCCCAATTCTCTATAGATGTTACAACGCTAAAGTTGCAATAAAAAGTTACTGACAACAAATTTAGTCACTTTCGTAATAACTTTTCTTAAAAGGTTATTCTCTATTCTGAAAGTTCTTATGAAAATAGTTACTTGTTACTATAAAAGTTCCTAATTATAGTAAGTGCTGAGAGAGTGTTACTAGGCACATAATAACTGTTACTAATCATCAAAATGGCAGTCGGTTGGTTTCACTACAATTTTTTGTATGAATTAGATGATTTGGAGAATCGGTAATTATTAACAGATTATAATTATTAGAATATTTATTATTTAATTTTATGTTTCAGGCAGCGATTAGGGATTCAAAGGCGAAATTTGCGGGATAGTAGTAACCCGTTTACTTTACCAGAAAAAACTTTTAAGAAATTGTTCAGGTTAACAAAGCCACTTGTCCATGAATTAATTAATGAAATAAGCAATATTATACGCAATCAACAAAGAATAACAGCAATTCCTGTACACTTAAAAGTTTTTATAACCTTACATTTTTTGGGCCACGGGTCATACCAAACTTCAGTTGGTGACGATTTCAATTTAGCTGTTAGTCAATCAACTGTTAGTCGCGTGATTAATGAAATAACCACTGCATGTACTGAAAATTTGTTACAGAATTACGTGAAATTTCCTACAACAGAAGAGGAAATTAGGAGTGTTAAACATGGGTAGGTAAATAATATGAAGTATAAAAATGGAACTGTAAATATCTAAAATATTACAGGTTTCAAACAAAATTCAATTTTCCTAATGTGTTAGGCGCAATCGATTGTACTCATGTTGCAATAATTGCACCTAAGGATGAAGATGGAAACCCTGCTGTAGCATATTACAACCGAAAAGGATTTTACAGTATCAACGTACAAGGGGTAATTCTTCAATATAAATTAATAGAGAAAATATATAATTAATTTGAATTTTTTTAGGTATGTGATTCCAATCTAAATATATTGGCTGTAAATGCTAGATTCCCTGGAAGTACCCATGATGCTGCAATTTGGACTACGTCAACAATTCATCATCACTTAAGGCGAAAATTTGAAGCAGGCCAAAGAAATACGTGGTTACTTGGTGATTCTGGCTATCCTCTTCAGCCCTGGTTAATCACACCAATACCTGATGCACCAATAGATACACCGGAAGGTAGATTTACACATCGACACTGTACAGCACGAAATGCAATTGAAAGATGTTTCGGCGTATTAAAACAAAGGTTTAGGGCCTTATTAAAACATAGAGTATTACACTATGATCATTCAGCAGCTGGTAAAATTATTTATACGTGTTGTATATTGCACAACATTTGCAGAAAGAATAATATAGATTTAGATGATGATTTTGAATTAGAAGATGAAGATGTAAATGCAGATGTATTAAATTTTGGAAGAAACGAAAATAATGATGACGACAATGCAATACGTGACTGGATTGGAGAAGGAAGAAGAGTTCGACACAGAATTATAGAATTATTTGATTTAGAACAGTAATTATATTTCAAAATAAAAGTAATCATTTACAAAATGTCAAATTAAATAAATTTTTACTTAGTTAAATAATAGCAGCTTTAGAATATTGATGTATAATAAATATTGTTTATTTTGGATTAAATTTATGATTACTCTCTGGAATATTTCATTTTCTTTGCTTCAGCCATCGTAAGCATAGCATTTGCGTATTTCGTAATTGCCTCGGCCATTTCTTTCAGACTTTCGGCAACTTGGGATAAGGACGATGATATTTTATCGGAACTAGCAGAATAAATTTCCGCAGATTTCTCTAACATTGTTGGTGCTGATTTATATTTTCTTCTTCTTTCTAAAATATAAAAAAATAATTCTTTTACTTCTACATACTTATATTAAATTAATATTTTTACGGGGTGCTGTAAATGGTGTTCTTTCTTTCACGGCAGTGTCATTATTTGGTTTATTCGTTTCTTCTTCAAATTGATTTGGAGTACTTATAATATTATGCAAATCAATTATATCATTATTCGTTATTTCCAAGTTTCTGTCTACTAGAAGTATATCCTGATTAAACATTTCTGTATTTATTTCCCCTTAAAACGAAATAATTTTCGAAATTTTATGCAACTTTTTTAAAAAATGTAGTTCAATTTTACCTGTATTTGGAATACGATCCGGATTAATTTCAGGAGGTAAATTATCTTCACCTGTTATTGTTTTGTATCCAATTAAACTCATTAATCGTTCTTCTAATTCATTTAGAGGATATATTTTGGAATTACCGCCACCAGTTTTCTTTTGCTCGCATAATAATAAACGTGCCTTATGTTTAGTTTTTGACTTCCACGTTATAAAATACTAAAAACCAACTATTTAATTAGTAACTTCAATTAAACATATACCTATTAATACCCTCTTCCATTCCTCGGAAGATTTCTTGGCGCCTTTTAATTCATTCATATTTTCGGTTAATATATTCCATAAATCTTGCTGATTGTCGCCAGGATTTGTTTTGTAAGTAATTAAACTTAAATTTTGGGATATATAATCCAGCATATATTGCATTTGTTCCGAAGAAGTTTTCGTTGCTCTTTTTGAGCCCATTTCATAAATTGATTATAATCTGAGATTAAAAAGTATAAATATATTAAGTATAATGTAAATTTGAATATGTATTTACTTACAGATTAATGAAAATAAATATTTGGTAACTGTTAGGGTTCTGCTAAGCTTGAAAAAGAAATATAACCTAAAATTACTTTGACGTTTATGCTCAAATGTAGCTAACTTCATAACACAAATTTTAGTAACAGTTACTATGGCCTGAAAAGTTAGTAACGTTACTATTTGTAAACATTACAGAATTCCAAATTGAAAATGAGTTACAAAAAAGTAGTTATAAATTATACTACATTGTAACCTTACTACGTAGTAACTATTATAAGAACAAATTAGAGAATTCAGCTGATGTATAACCAACATTCGTTTTGAAGTATAATAACAAATTCATTAAACTTTTTATAAATAGTGTTAGTAATAATTTTATGTACGTACTTAAATTATGACATTCGAAGAAAGTTATCTTAGACTTATTTCTATGGAAATGTTTACTTATTTGGAGGCAACAAATTCTTCTCGAAGTTTTATAGAAGCGGGAGAATTGTTGAATCGTGGGTTCTTATTATTATGTGGCGTAAATGAATATAGTGCTACGGAGTAAAAAAATTTTGGGCTGTGTTTAAACAAGTGCTCTAATGTCACATCCTCATGAGATTAGAAGAA
This sequence comes from Harpalus rubripes, assembly GCA_963082715.1. NCBI lineage: Eukaryota > Metazoa > Arthropoda > Insecta > Coleoptera > Carabidae > Harpalus > Harpalus rubripes. The sequence continues at coordinate 24,270,864 of OY720454.1, read as the reverse complement.
CTTTAAATTTATAGTTGATTATTTAAAAAATGCTCTTGTATAACTGGCCATAGGCAATAGTGGCCAGTGCAAACACATTACAGCTATCTTAATATTTTGTACAAGATACTTTACTTAGTTAAAAAAAATTTAAATGGAACTAATGTCAAATATCTTTCAAATTGTTTTAATTACAAGTGTAAGAAATATATTGAATGCTACATATAAAGTGATAAGTGTATTATTTTACTCATGAATTGGTCAGGAAATAATACAATACTTTTTACCTCTCGCTAAGAGAGGTATTGTATTCAAAAATCGCATATCCAGATTTTAGTGAATAAGCACGTTTTAAGGTCTCTAGAATCCGATTATAACATTTTTACGATGATGTCCGTATGTGTGTGTGTGGATGTGTGTGTGAATGTGTGTGTGTTTGGATGTTGGATTCACCATAACTCAAATACTATAAGACTTAAGACATTTTTAACTACGGATTCCTCAATCTAACAATAATGGGAAGAGTCGAGTCAGTTTTGGTAACAATTGGACAACCGGAAGTAGTAGTTACAACAAAAAAATCATCTAAATATTATTTATCGAAAATTTATGTAAATACTTATATTAAAGAACGTTTAATTCTTTATTCGATAAATATAAATTCATTATTATATCTTCTATAGATTTAGAGATAAAGAAATGCATATAAAATAATTTGATGTACAAATTCTTTGATCAGACTACTTCAAGGCAAGAAATTCAAATGTTTGTAATTGACACATAAATGTCACTGTCAAAAATATTTGTATTCCACTGTCAAACATATTTGTATATCATTATGAAGATTATGAAAATAAATAAAAAGTCAACAACGCAAAAGGATATACCTAACAAAGAATATAAAAGGAATTTGCGAATAAATGACGAATAAAATAAAAAGAAAAGGAAAGTAGAAAAAAAAATTCAGGATATCGAATATAGAGAAAATGTATGTATTGTACATAATTTAAATTTATATTAAAATAATTATTTTGTAGTGAGACATGAATATATGTATTTGTATTTAAAAATATTTTTCGTTTTATGCGTACAACCAGGTAAAATATCTGGCGAGAGGTTATGTGCTGGCCACATCAGATTTTCATTTTTATCATCTTATGATTCGTCACTTGTTTTCCAGTTCGTATTTTCCTAATCCAGCCCTCTCTTTTGTCGATAGACTCCATTTTACCAAATTTATTTTGGATGTCACTCTTCCTCTCACCAATTTTTGGGAAAGATAGTTTCTTATCCCGAGAATGACAGTCATAAACGCAGCAATTGACGTTAAAACAAAAAGACAAACAATAAACCGGCAAGGAATCCAATGCACTATATATATTTACTGTAAAATTTAATAACTGAACACCATTTTCAAGAGTTGCAAATATCGTCCGCTTGAGGGATTCACGTTAATTTTAGTCGCCAATAGATGCGAGTATATCGCCGTTATCGAAAACTGCGAATAAATGTATATTGTTATACTCAGCAATGGCAATGATAATAAAATTATCCCTGTGATGTATGGTATGTATGTATCATTCTCTTTTAACATCTGTAAGTGTCCGAGAGTTAACGACATAAACGGCATCAACGGTAAAAATATTAAATTTAAGCAGTGCGTTAGATATCGAAATGATATATTTATTTATTCATTCATTTTAATATTGTTGGAGAATGTAGAAATTATATTTACAAGTATAATATTTACAATATTCGAGATGTAACCATATATTTCTTAGGGTAATATACAAAGCATCCACGTCTTGTTTCAATAAAACGTTATTACAAAACCTCAAGAACTTTGCGACTTGATATATGAAATTGCCAGTTCTATTTACTGTAACGTATTCATTTATTATACAATCAGTTGTATCTGAAAAAAGTTTGTTGACACAGCAGTGTAGAGGGTGATTAGTGTAGCGTTAATGAGTTCACAGAAAGCGATCGAAATTTTACCGCTTTTTAATTTAAATTGATTCGTTCTGGCTGGGAAATTAGCCAAGCTATACGCTGTTATTATACAGCTGCTGACATTTTACTAAATGATCACGGTGCTAATAATTACCGGGGAGAATAATGAATAGTATCATGTGTCAGCAACCTATTTAACTCACGGTGAATCCAAACTCATTTTAGGAGAATCCTTTATGGGAAATTTTGCGTAGCTTTGGAGTTTCTATTAAAAACAGTGAGATGATATTTTTTACATTATCTGGAAGGGGTCCTTCAAATTGTTTTCGGTTGTTTATGTGTTATTAAATAGTTTTTATTTCTTAAAATAATATATGATAACCCAGAAAATAATTATTAAAATTTTAGTGTAAATATTGGTCAACGTATCCCTAGGTTTTTATCATTTTCTGGGGGTAGTTCTAAAATTATCATAAAGCCAGTTAATGCAAGTGTCAGTGTCATGATTTTACGTACGTGCAGTACCTTGAATTTATTTTATTTACGACTACAGCTGGACATTCACATGTATGTGTTCCAAAGTTTATTCTTCCTCTTCGCAGACTCGACGGATATTGTTTGCAGCTATATCAATCTTACACAGATGGTATTTCAGAGGACAATGAGCAATAAGGATAGCTGTCATAGCTTTAAAGTTCTTTGTGCTGAGAGCTAATAGCTGCTGGGAGATTGTCGACGAGAGTGAAATGAACGTCTGTGATCGACTGATGTCTCTTGATTCAACAATGTGACATAGTTGTGTTTGGCCAGCTGATGAAGGATATACTTGTAATTCCAGATTAAATTTGACTCACTTATTTAGTAAGGACATTTAGTGCCTTTGACGCAGCCTGGCTATCTCAGATTTATAACGTATTAAGACGTTATATTTAATATTGGAAATTAGTCCAAAATAGGAAGCTAAAATCTTCTTGTTTCAAACGATTAAACTATATATTAAAGAATTATTTTGAAATGATTTGTCTACATTTTATTATGAAAATTAAAAAACTGTTTACATCGAGAATCTCCTGTGTTGCAAGTCTACTCGATTCCCACCAATTTTTACCGTAATCGGGTAGGCTTCCTACAGATTATTGCTCCTTTTGGAGCTTTATTTAGGTTTATCGGAGCAAAGAGATTTATTGCGTAGACCTTTGCTTGAAATACGGAGGTCACGCTAGCATTATTAGTTACAATTTTTAGTATTTTATTTTAAATAGGTATGTTCATGGTAGTTCTCTTCATTTTTTCGTTTCACTTCTTAAAAGCACGCAACAAATCTTGCTTTATTGGAATGCTTGTAAAATTATTATAAATTGCATTGTCCAAAAAAGAACCAAAAAAATTGCTAAATCAGGAGAGTATAACGTGGCCGGTGTCTATTACTTGTATATCTTATTGTCAATATTTTTAGCGTGACCCTCGTATAGTGGAACTGGTGTCTATAGATCCCTATATTTGTTATGAACCAAATACACTAACTCTAGTTTTTCCTGAGACTGGTAGTAGGCTTTGAACAAAGAAAAGTATGCCAATTTAAAAATATTTAATTAAATGTTAATAGACCTTTTCAATTTAAAGAGATAGAAGGTACATCATCCGTAAACCTGAACAGAGAGTATCTGTGGAAGAGTTGTCGTCCTACTGCCCACTGAAGGCAATTACCAGTATCTACTTTATACAGGCTGGGGTACGCTGGGATCCGGACGTTTTTAAAACAATACCAAATCGTTAGTTTTTGTTTTTAAAAAAATAATATTGACAGAAAAACAATCGCGAAAACATAGCATTTCATGATATTTGTGTGTTTTGCAAATAATGTCCATTTTCGTTGACGCATTATTGTAGGCGTTCACGGAGATTTAGGTATTTTATTGACAATTCGCTTTTTGTGTGTGTGCAATGACCGCATAGACCATAACAAAAAATAATAAAATGTACACTTTATCCTTAAAGTACTACTCAATAAATAACAATTAAGATAAAATAAAACATTTTTAAATCATTATTTTGCGAGATATTTGAATTTGTTTTCATTGCAACAGATGACGTCGCACTATTACTATCTTTCTCGCGCACCCTACTATAGAAACTGGTGCGAGGAAAATAACTATACTTTTCGTTAAAAATTAAATGCAATTAAACTAAAAACAATTATGACAGTTTAGTACTACGAATTGCTTCAAAATTAAACGAACTTTAATTTTTTTTTTTAAATATTGGTTTTGACCACATATGTTAATTTCGTGTGAGTTTTGAAAATTGAAATTATTTGACTCGAACCCGGGTCGTCAGAACCACAACCGTTCGCATAACGTTGAAATATGTAATTCAGAATATTTCTGTTCTGTCAAATGTTGTTGCTTCTTCATATGGAATATATTTTCCAATCTGGATAATGGAAAACTCATACATCCTGAAGGAAGTAGGTTATAACGTTATATTGTTGAATATCCTCCGCTTCATCCTAGAAACAATGCAATCATATCGACCCTTGACGTCGATGCGAATATTTTGTATACAAATTAATTTTGAAATTCAAATTAGATGTGAGAAGCATTTCATAAAGTCTTGTTTGATATTTTGAAGTAAATCCAAGGCTGTTTTGCTGTTCTTCTTCTTCTTTTTATCATACCAAGATGTATTTACTTTGTCGGAATAATTTCCTCTGTTGCTTTGTGTTTACGTCTGCCTGCAATTACTTTGCAATTTTAATTTATATTGTGTACACTAAGAATTTTCATGTGAATAAGAAAATATATTTATTTTTACATTTTGTAAATACTACATTTCGTGATTATTTCCTGTTTACTTCATGTAGTCACAGTACCTAGTTTTACGAAATATGCATTATGATGTAATTCGTAGTACGCTAGATTTTAATTGTAAAACAGGAAAGCCTATTTTAAGATGGGGATATCATTATGTTCGGGTTCTATTTACCGCATACACAAACAGAAAGATTGCTTTGATTATGTATGCCGTATTCAAAATCTTTATAAAGCATAACATAATGTACCAGTTTAATAGTGGTTTTACATTTACTGATAAATCAGTCAATTTATTGACACATAAAAGAGTCAACATATTAAATATTTACTCGTTCCAATTTTTTATCATTTTTTTATAGAATAAAAAGCAACCAACTTAAAAATTCAAATTGTCATTGTTTAGTACCAACATCTTATTTTTAATTTTATTTGTATGTAAAATATTTTTTCTACGACCACCATGAAAAGTTGATATATATGCTCTCTTTTGTCATCGTAAAATAAATAATTATTAAGAAACGAGCAAAAAAATACATTACGGCGCGTCTCCCATAGCAATGCGCGGTAAAGTACTTAATTTGCTCGCTTAGATAAATACATATTATTGTTGAAATTTTAATTTATTAAAACAATACTTACGAAATCTAAAATATACGTTAGGTTCTGTTTTACACTACAAATGTGTTACAAACAATACGGAGTTAGCTACGCTACCAACTTATTTATTTAATTAAGTTAGAACTTTATTCTGTTGGTGAATGTACATTTAATTACAACTATAAATATATTTCATAATTAACAAACTTAGTGGATTTAATCTTTGATCGACAATGTTAAAATTGAATGTGCAGTTTTGGCAGTTTTGTTTATTTATTCCAGAGCTTGAAACAGCTGACGAGGATAAATTAGATTCTGTGACTGTGACATTCTCACTAGAATATTCAGTTAGTGTGGCAGTGGTAGAAGTTTGATTCTCCTTGTTTGTTAAAATTTTATGCGGTGTATCAATTTTATTTTTCAAATTTTCATCAACATAACCTTCTACAACAGCTGATGAACGCCAGCCACCATGACGTTTTAGAGTCATAATGTGTAATGTAGCAGAGGATCTGCGGAAACAATGGCCTGTAAATGATTTCGAAGCAGGTAAATTCAGATATTGTGCAATGTTAAATGGAATTTTTCCTATAGTGTTCATTCCAACAACTTGTGCGGTACATTTGCCATGCTTATAATTTATGAATAATCGCCGAGATGATATGTTAGAGGGTCGAAGAGCAACATATCTTCTGTACATTGACAAAAGATTATGATCATCAACAATAAATGTTCGCTGCACATTAGTTTTTGAGTCTGGAATCTTCACAATTAAAATGGACCCATTATCCTCAATATCATCTACAGTCATTCTAACTAATTCGTCGCGTCGGCAGGCTCCAGCAACACCCAATATAAGAGCAACTTTCATCATAAGGAAATGATCGTCTGGGGCTTCAGTCAGGAATTTATTTATTTCATCTCTTGTTTAGATTTAGATTTTTTTGGTCTATAACCAACTGATTTTTGTTTCAAAAAAGCACTTAGTTTCTTGAATTTGCTGATATCAATATCGTTCTTAACAGCTAGTGTTGATTTTAGCATGGAATAAATGGACCAAAGACAAGACGATTTCATTACATTAGATTTTTTCAAAAAGTAAGCTAGTAAAACATTTTCACTGTAATTCTTGATATTTTTTAACTTTCACCATTCAATGAAGAGGTTATAATTCTTTTCGTATAATGCTCTTGATTTTGCAGGTAATAAACTCAAGGAAGCATTTTGCGCCGTTTCGAATATATCTGGAGGAGTGCAAGAAAAATCACTATCTTCACTATTTTCGGAGATTTTTGAGCACATTTTTGATGTATGTGTGAAAACTTTTCATAAAACAATGATTGTTTGCATCAGAATTATTTATTTACTCATATCGTCATGGTTACAGCAATACAAAACAGGAAATTGGGTAAGATTGAATTGAACTTACTAAATAGGTATTATTATTTTTTTATTTCGTTAGCAAAGTCGTATAAAAAATTATGTGTGCATCTCTAGCGTAAAGTATCTTTATTTCTCTAGCTCGATTGTAGCGCTCTCTACGCTCGTGCTTCAATTACCGAGCACGAGCAATAAAGATTTACTTTACGCTCTTGATACACAAATAACTATTTTTATTCTGTACAATTTATATGAAATATCAGTACACCACTGTTCTGATTTGGCTAAGAAATATTTTGTTCATACAATATTTTAGTCAGTTAAGAATTACAATTATTAAAATGGGCAACATCTTTGTAATTTATGTATGTGTTTTATAATAAAAGGAATTGTGTGCAATATACACATATATTTACATTCTAAACATAACAATTTTAGACTATTTGACGAATTCATTCTCTACTAAATCTTTTTCACTGAATGTGTGTCAAACTTGTATTTGAATATTTGCAATTTTCAAATAGCACTAAAGTGGTCCATATACTAGCGTATACAAAACTGATTTGAGAACCCGTGAAGTAACGCCCGCATTGGCACAAATATACCGTCGTCCATACCGAAATCTGTGAATAGCGGCAGATTTGTACACCTAGAAATAGGTAATATAGGTACTTATTTATTTATTTGTCAAATAATACATTATATAGTTCAGATTTTCAGTTCTTCTTTGTTTCAATATCATAAAATCGTATCATCACAACGCTAACTGTGAAAAAATTCTTCAAAAAATCGACAAATTATTGGATTTTTTCTGTGTCATTAAATTATCTCTTTATTTAATGTAGATAAATTGACTTATTTTTCTAGTTTACATGCGCCGATAAATTGAAGGTCACAAGTAACCAATAAATCTCGTAAAAGTTAAACTGTTTTTAGTCTTATTTACATCAATATATTGAAAAATAAATTGAAAAAAATTAAGAACATTTTACGTCGTTAAGCACATATTACATATACTAATTTTGCTAAAGATCTATATAGATTTGTTTTTTTTATCTAGAATAACTCATCAATTCTACAGTTATAAAACAACCTTTTAGTTTAAGTTCTGTTGATTTAAATTTAAAACTCAACGTTTCGGCAGTATACACTGCTGTCTTATTCAGGGAAAATAACATAAATAAATAATAACAAAACAATAGCATCAAGTACATAATATTTCATAACATATGGAGAAAACGAAATCTTCATTTTCTTCTTATTAAGAGTAGGGGATTCTACCATTTTTTAATATAATTTCATCAGAAAGTATAAGTAAAACTAAGACTATTGGTGAAAATCCGGTGATAAAAAACCTCCTTATTTCCGAAGTATTTCAATTATATCATTTTATTTCTTGATTAATATTCATTATTAAGCATATACTTTCACTATTTTTTACTAATTTCTCTTAGTTTGATTGAGCTGTAATCCCCTATTCTAATAATTGTGTTCACGACATTTTCGACATAAGGAAGCGAAGCATACAATACGTTCCTTTCATTAGCATTATTTGCTGGTCTTCTCGGTTTGAGACATCTTTCGATAGAGGAAATAGAAAATCTATTCGTCATCAGTGGCGGCGAGTACGCGGGTGCAACGGACCAAGTGCACCCACGGGCAAAAAATTGTGGACCCACGGTGAACTTTTGTTTGATTTGTTTGATTGATTTGATTAAAAAGGTATTTAAAAATAATACAACCTTTTTAGTTTATGTTATGTATATTTATTTAATACCCGACGTTTCGGCAGCATATACTGCTGCCTTCTTCAGGGAAAATACATAAATAAATAATAACATGTGACGATGGTCACTAGATTTGGATTTAATTTTCGTGTTTAGCATTGTAGTCTTGTGGTTAACAAGTAGGTTTTTTTTTGCTAAAGTTTATAAATTTAAATCGAGGTTCAAATCCCACCAGTAAAAATGTTTTTTACATTTTTATTATTTTGTATTGGTTGAAATTACGCATACAATGTAATTGTTTGTTATATTGTATGTCATTTGTTGTAAAATGAATTGTTGTATTATTGTTTAAAATTACAAATGTTTATAAATTTGTTATTTACATGTCAGGTACCGTGTAGTCGAGTGGCTAGTGTGCTCGACCAGCGCGCTGGGGATCGTGGGTTCGATCCCACATGAATTTTGTATTTTTTTATATTTTTATTTCAAATAGCAAGTATTTGCAGGATTTTTAGAATCGTGTTTAAACATATTTTCGTATTTTTAACGGGTTTTTCGGGGTATAAATACGGGTCCAAGCGACAGTTTTAGTCAGACAGTGTGTGCTGTCTCAAGAGAGAGTGTGTGCTCTCTCGGGGAGACGGTGAGTGCCGTCTTCCGCGAACCTGGTGAGTGCCGGGCGAGCAAGTGTCGGACCTTGGCTGCCTCTGACTCAGTGCTGTTGGTGTGTGCTGGCAGCTCGTGAGGGAGTGCAGAAGGTGCCTTGTACGGCTACGGATGCCGTCGTAGCCGGATGTTAAAACTAGTGGGGTTTGCCACTGTAATCGCGATTGTCGAGGAGTGTTGGTGTGCGTCAACACGGCTCCGTATCGAAATCGCGATTGTTGATGAGTGTTGTCAAGTGACAACACTGTTTTGCGTTTTTCAACTTTGGTGAGTGCCATTGTTGACCGTTCATGTCGCGGCCCCGTAACTTTGGTGTGTGCCATTGTTACCCGTTCATTTTTGACCGTTTCTCTTAATAAACAAATCCTGCAAGTATCGTTACTTCATATGTATTAGCTGATTGTATGCTAGCGATTGTTACTTTCATTTGTTACATTACTATCATCGTTTTTAATATATTTTAATAAAATATTAAAATTCATTATATGATTTCATTGTCAAAAACCGAACTCTGTCTCCACTAAGCTACCCGAGCCCTTTTGGCGTTCAAGCCACTCTTTTCAGCAACGCTTTAATAGTGTCCTTCACATCTCCTGTGCTGTGTTATCGACAAATCGATTGGCGCCCGAGAAACCCGTTTTGACAGCAAGGAGAGTTGAAGAGAACGTCGAGTAAAGTTGACAGGCATGACACGCCTTTTTTTTGCCATTACAAACAAAACATTAGCTACAAGTAACGAAGGTAACAAAATTACAACATATTTAATATAGGAAGCCATGCTCGACTAAGTTCTAATCCATCGCAATGATTGAGGTTATTATTCTAGGTTTTATAAATCTCTCTGGTTTCTCTAAATATCCTGTTGTTGAGGCGTGCAAGTCTTGCAATAATTTTTGTTTGTTTGAATTTGATTTGGTGAAATTCTTCCAGGGCATGTTCTGCAACAGACGATTTTCCAGGTTGGTTCAATCTGATCGATCGCTGGTCTTCTTTCAATCTTGTAGAAGTAGTTCTACCAGTCTGACCAATGTAAACTCTCCCGCAGGCACAAGGAATCTGATAAATCCCTGAAGATGGAAGAGGGATGATGAATTCTACCAATCTTGTCCGTGACATTTCTGACATAAGGAAGCGAAGCATACATTACGTCAGGATGACAAATTAGAGGAAGAAATGAAAGAAATTAAGAATTTTTTTGTGAAAAATGGATTTTCTATTTCTTCAATTGAAAATTGCCTGAAACCAAAAAGACCAACTAATAATGCAAATGAAAGGAACGTAATGTATGCTTCGCTTCCTTATGTCAAAAATGTCACGGACAAAATTAGTAGAATTCTCCGTAAGAAGAACATGAAGATTTCGTTTTCTCCATATGTTAAAATTCGACATATGTTGAGACAAGTGAAAGACGTCATCCCTCTTCAGTCTTTAGGGATTTATCAGATTCCTTGTGTCTGCGGAAAAGTCGTGGGGAAAGTTTACACTGGCCAGACTGGTAGCACTATTTCTACAAGATTGAATGAACACCAGCGATCGATCAGACTGAACCAGCCTGGAAAATCGTCTGTTGCAGAACATGCCCTGGAAGAATTTCAATTTCAATCAAATTCGAACAAACAAAAATTATTGCAAGACCTGCATGCTTCAACAACAGGTTAATTAGAGAAGCCATAGAGATTTATAAAACCTAGAATAATAATCTCAATCATTGCGATGGATTAGAACTTAGTCGAGCATGGCATCCTATATTAAGTAAGATGTAATTTTGTTACCATGGTTACTTGTTGCTAATGTTTTGTTATTATATATTTATGTATTTTTTCGAAGAAGTCAGCAGTATATGCTGCCGAAACGTCGTGTATTAAATATAAATACAGAACATAAACTAAAAAGGTTGTATTATTCTTATTGTATTATGAGTTCTGCAAGATTTTTAATAAGTTATTTAAAATTTAATTTTACATTAAATTTTTTAATTCGATGTAATAGCACATCTGCAGTATAGTAGGCGCGCGTTGAGACTGGACCTGCGTATACTTTGGCTTATAAATGAATATTTTTTCCCTTTATACCAATTTTAGGTGGCGAAATTATTATTACATTTTGATTTGTCAAAGTACGAATTTTAGGCTCTGCACATTCAAGGTCAGTCTTAACTTACCGCGCGGGAGCTATACGAGATATGTCATACATGAAATGACCATATTCAACACGGTCTCAATATGGCAGTACTAATATTTTTTTCTCTTGTACTGTATATATTCATCTTATACCTAACATTTAAACTAGATTATGAACTATAATTGTATGCAAATCATGACTGGAACAATTATAAGCAGTGATACTTGAATAATAAATTGTCACATTGATATACGGCTGTATCATGTAGCAAATCGCTTATATTAAAGACCGTAGTTAAATATTTTGACAAATAGAAACAAATGTAACAAGTGACATTACGTTTTTTTAATCACAGTTATATATTTTGATTGGATAAAATTGTTAGCTACGTCGTTTAATATAAGCGATGTATTACGTGATTCAGTCGATTAATTGTGTTTTATTTCTATGGACGTATTATTCTTGACGAAATTTTATCAGCAATAGATATTTCAGAAATGCTTTTGAACGATTTAATTTTTTTTTAAATATAAAATATAGGTAATTTTTTAAGTTTTTATTTTTGTACTTATCCTCTAAAAGTTACAGGAGAGCCAATATCCTCATATTTAAAATCCGATGTTGAATTCACCTGTTCCAGTTTCTGGTGTACACCTATGCTCCGTTCACCAAAATGAGATGGAACTAATTCTTGAATAGAAACAATTCATTCTATTGGTTCGGATCCAAAATTATTCTCTTTTGTCCAATAGGATGAATTGTTTCTGTTCAAGAACTATTTCCACATTCTCTCGTTTCAGCGAACAGAGTATAGTATATTTTTTTATTGTGCACCCACGGAAGAAATCAAAACCCGCCGCCCCCGCGTCATACAAATATTATTAATTCCTTTCTTCTCTTCTCTTTGTCACGATGATAAATATCTGCAGCATTTAATATTTAAAGTGCGAATATAATGAAAATAACTGTAAAAAATTAAATCATCCACTAGATGCCGAATAATGTTTTTTTTTTATTTCCTGATATTATTTGATTTGCCTTGGAAACTATTTTAATTACTTACATTTTTTGAATTATGACAAGGCAGCAACATAAGGACAATAACTTTCAAATAGCAATAACATATCTACATTATCTTCTGTAAACCAATAAATGTAAAATGGGGTCTCGTGGCCGCGTGCCTAAGTGTCTGGTCGCGAATCTGGGGAACCGGGTTGTATCCCGACCGACGCCAAATATTTCGAATTTTAAATGGCACTAAATTGACCCCTGTGGTGCACTCTCCACGCCAGCAATGAGTGCCCGTGAAGTTGTAGCAGTCTCGCCTATAATCTAGTCTACTGCTACATGGCCCTCCCGACCAGGAAAACTAATAGAGTTACGATAACGATCATTTGTTTTGGAGTTCAGTTGTTAAAAGTTTCAAAACAATAAATTTGACGTTTAAATATTTTGTGTTTTTTATATTTTACAATTTAAAAGTTTCTTGTTCTATTTTTTACAAAGCGTGGTGGCAGAGTGGACCGCCACGTTGGAGGTAGTAGCAACTATAATTTTTATATTTTTGTGTTAGCTACTATAAAGGTGACGCCCGGTAAACTCCCGGACGGTACAAATTTGTCATCATTATTACCGATATCTGCCTACAAAGCAGACTGGCACACCCAGCAATGGGTAATATGCCGTGATGATATATTTATTCATTTATTTAAACCAATAAATTATCTCAAAAATTAGTACTCGTAGTCATTTCAATCAATATCAAACTTTATTCAGAGTAGTTTTCTATTTTGTATTACCTAATTACCTAATCAATTTGAATTATTCTATAGTAGATCAGATCTAAAATATATGTATTATTACCAATTATTTATTACTCTTTGCAGAGTATATCAAATTGCTTACTGATGGATTTCGATAATGTAGAAATATCTATTGTTTGTATATCTATAATACCATAGACGGCGCTTACCATGCGTCAACTTACAAGCTCTCAAAGCTATCACAGAAAGAACACCAAAGGGGCCTCGATTTTGTAGCTTTGAATTATATTGGATTTCAAATTTAGAAATGAGATTTATCTTTACTCTTTCTCAGAGAAGATTTCAAATTCTATTGGTCCGGAGCAGTAGAATCTTGTCTGTCGTTTATGGTTAACATTTCTTATTATGTCTAGTTTGAAAAATTGAGTTATAATCATATTTGTATTAATTATTCTTACCCAATTCTGGTAAAATTTGAAATCCAATACAATATAAAGTTACAAAATGGAGGCCCTGGTCTGGTCAAAACTACAACCGATCATATAATTCTGCTACGCAACCCCAAAAATTAAACTTCTAAACTTCGTAATATACAACAGGTTTTTAAGGCGGTTAAAATATCATTTGATAATAGTTGTAAAATTTGTGTAAAATTAGTGCTGCCCAATTGAGTGTCTGTAACAGTGTGAGTTCGTTGTGTGTCAGATGACTGCGCATCGACTTGGGTAAGAAGAAAAAAGAGAAAAAGACGCCCCGTGGTTTTATCGCGCCTTTGGGCCCTGTTCCAATTTTATCAGAACACACATTACATTATTTGTGTACTAGAGCCCTAGCTGTGTTGCGTTATTAAACTGCACCGTTCAGGTAATTACTTCAGCCCTTATACTACCTACCCTCGAGGAACTATATGGACATGCTACTTGTTATATGTTTTAAGGGAACATAACTTAGACCCTCAGGGCTTTGAATATAACCAAAAATCTCCAGGTTGAACCTTGTAAAAATCTCTTTATTTACAGAGAGCACGCACAAAATTTCTGCTTGTTTTAATGAGAGTTTTACTTTCATTTAAATAATGCAAGGATAATTTTACTAAACGTAACCATGCATAATTTTAATTTCACATCACATAATTATTTTAATATAGTCAAGCATGTTACACAAATTATATTTAAAAGAATTTAGAACAGTTAATATTCAAGTTCATTATATTTAATAACCATTACTAATTCTTTTTGAAAGGAAAAGTTAGTAGTAAGAAAGTATAACTATAAAACAAAAATAGCTTTTGTATTTTAATGTAAATTCTTCACATAAGCTGACATCATTTAAGTACAAATTTAGCAGAATTCATTATAATTATATATTACAATTATAAAATAAATAATTTATTTTCATTTGACAAATTAAATATTTATATATTTCTAAGTCTTATCTTTTATTTTAATGTAAATGGCGCCTAAACTTACGTTGCGCCGTTAGTAGCTTAATCATGTTATAAATGACGATTAAATGTTAGCGCTGAAAATAAGAATATTAAAACACATTTATCACCCAAACCAGTATATACAGTATTAATATAAAAAAATAACAAATCTAGATGACCGTCGCCTGGCCGAACCCGGTTACACGGAATCCTCCTCCACGCCGTGATTATTTCTGCAAAAGAATTAACACATGAGAAATACTCAGTGAGGAGGCAATCATTTACGAATGTTTGAGGCATTCACACACCGTACACACATGTTGGCAACTACGGGCAGTACCGCTAGTTACTACGGAACCTCTGCCGCTTCGGTGGTGATCCGGAGACAATCCTCTTAACCAACTGGATCAGATCACTACAGCCCTAACTGCTGCTACCGTTGGCGACCACAGATTTGGGTCACTACAGCCTTCCCTGCTGCTACGCTGGCGACCCTCGGGTTCACACGAGCGGCCACTACGGAACCACTGCCGCTTCGGTGGTGATCCGGAGACATTCCTCTTAACCAGCTGGATCAGATCACTATAGCCCTAACTGCTGCTGCCGTTGGCGACACCAGATGCGGGTCACTACAGCCTTCCCTGCTACTACGCTGGCGACCCTTGGATTTACACGAGCGGCCACTACGGAACCACTGCCGCTTCGGTGGTGATCCGGAGACAATCCTCTTAACCAACTGGATTAGATCACTACAGCCCTAACTGCTGCTGCCGTCGGCGACACCAGATGCGGGTCACTACAGCCTTCCCTGCTGCTACCGTTGGTGACCCTCGGGTTCACACGATGCGGCCACTACAGTACACCGTACTGCTCACACGCACACCCACAATCATACACACACTAGATTAACTCTCTCACCTGAATCATTATAATATCGATGTTCTCACACTGAAATCTAGAAATACTGAAATAAAATACGTGAATACCAGTATCATTAAATGTAGCTTTTATCCAACAGCATCGGTTACGTACCTAAATAGCTAATTAGAAACAAAACATAATAAATGTAATAAAAATTTTCTTACTGTGACAATCATTATTTCATAAAAAAGAATTTCATAATAAATGCTAATTGGAGTCTACTAGCACGCCTAAATATTTAAATGTTTTGCCACTGGAGGCATTAACCGTAAACAAATTTAATATTTATAACAGTAAAATTATTAGTTTACATCTGAATACTCGTAATAATGGAAAATACCTCAAAGCAATTAAAAAGTTTTTGCTAATAATTTTAATTAATTCCCAAAAACTGTCATTTAACGTTTAATGGAGAATTCAAATTTTGTAAAGAATTCTGTCGCATATGTGGAATTTACCCCTGGCATCGCCAACTAGACTCGAATACTATTTGTCAAGCAAGGGTGACCATGCTAAGAATCTGGATGGATAATCGCCTGCGAATGCAGTGTATTGGTTGACTATATACATACAGGCTAAATACTTGATAACCGAACATGTAAAAATCGTACTTTCGTAATTTCCTGCTTCCTTTCGTAGTTTAAGAATAAAGCTTCAAACAAAAATAGCGGTAGCCATGGAAATGAACTAAAAATTAACAAATGTTAGCGATTTATCTGCTAGCTAGGTTAGTTTATTTTATGCTCTACAAATTTTATTTGAAGTTTTTTTAAAAATTTAATTAGGGATACAGATTTTTGTACTAGTTTTTCAATGAGCTCCTCATTCTGTAATTTCAAACCCATTGAATAAAAAGATAAATATTTATATAGCATATTCTTGAATGCGAAAATATCTTTCATAGGAATTTTATTGAATTGAAGCTTCATACGGTATTTTAATTGTTTATTGTTGGAAATACAATTTTAGACATGGTTATGGTTATTTTCAAGTCAAACGATGTTATATGTTTATGAACCTGCGCAGGTTGGAGAGTCGATAGTAACTAAAAATAAATTATTTAGATCAAAGTCTAGGAATCTTGAAACGTGTTTATACCTAAAATCTCAATATACGATTTTAACACGTTTAATACCTCATTCCAGGAAACGGAGACTATAAAAATCATGACAAAATATTTATTTAAGATATTACAACCCTAATTAGAAATGAAGTCATAGTCACATTCACTTGAACTTCTCGAATATCAAAGGCAAAGGCAGAAAGTCTTATTGGAAACTTTGATTAGGTTGTTATAGAATTCTTGGAACTACAGTGACAATATCTGAAAAATCTTTTCAGCAGAATGTTATTCAAAGTCGAGTAATCATGTGTAATAACATACAACACACTCTTGAGAAGTTCAGAGTTAGTTCAAGATCCGCAAATTCCTGTTGGAAAGTTCCCATTTATACAAGAAGTCATTATTAGTTTAAACCTCAGTGCCCTCCGTAATTTATTTCAGTTCTCCGCATGAGGAAATGGAATTTTATATCTCATTCAACAGTTATCAATATTTCTAACGCACACAAAACAATTTTCCGAGAAAATCATTCGGCAACAATCAAAACACACACGCAAGGGAGAAAGGAGAAGCCGTACAGGAAGAAAAAT
Organism: Harpalus rubripes; assembly: GCA_963082715.1. Taxonomy (NCBI): domain Eukaryota; kingdom Metazoa; phylum Arthropoda; class Insecta; order Coleoptera; family Carabidae; genus Harpalus; species Harpalus rubripes. Next base: position 24,253,865 of record OY720454.1, on the reverse strand, counting down.
AAACTCGTCCAATCATATTTTTTTATAAGATGGGACAGCTCGTAAAGGCTGGATTCTACTGAGAAATAAATGGATAATATTATCGTTTTATTTTCTTCCTTTTGTACAATTGGAGCTCCTTTCGAATTGTTGTATTAATATTTCTCTTGTCCACTATATTATCATCAAATATTCATATATTGACCTTTTTAATAATTCTATTTCAGTTATTACATTTTGATTGCTGTTTTCATTATAATTTCATATTCAGGAAAATAATATTATGGACTATGACCTTGTCACTGTGGATATGTTGAGATCCATAAAGCCAAGCAAAATTAAGTACGATGATTACTGAATGGGTAAATCGTATTAAATAATAAAATAAAAATATTCAGTTATTACAAGATCTTCGAAAATAGTGCCGACTGATAGTATTTTCTATTTCTATTATTTTTGATGCTCTAGTCTAGTGGTATACGCGTTGAATATTTCACGAATTCAACTAGAACTAGGAAAACAGTCACCATAGCAAAACATTTTCGAAATTTTGACACTTGCAAAATCAATAAATCCTATAAAACATTGTTTCATTTTTTATAGTGACCATACGAATAGTATGCATCAAAAAAAATTATCTATTCTTATTATATCACAAGAGCTTCGAAAATAATCAAAAATACTGTCGACTGGATGAGACATATTGTCATAGAAACACAGCCGGGTCATAGGTCGGGGGGTGTTTTGGAGCAATACGTCAATTCAGGAGAAAGTAGTATTTTTTATTATTTTTGACGCTGTGTTCGAACTATTGCACTAAAACATTCACCAGAATGATTCATTTTAGATAGGAATTTAACAATTAAATTGCAAAATAAGCAAATCACCAGGCGTTAACATACATGGTTGCGCTGAATATGAAAATAATAATATAAACATATTTCATCTGAAGCACTGCTAAACTTATATGTAGGTAGTATATACACATGTTTCTATTAATAAATTTGTCCGGCATCCGTCTTGTAAGTGTTCAATTACACGACTATATTGAGACAGAGAAGTAGCTCGTTACAGGACAAGTCAAGTAAAGAATTAAAAATAATACTACATACTTTTGTTCGTTGTTCGTTACCTTGGATAAACAAACTTACTGTGGGAGACGGTAATGTCTCCTATGTGATTTTACCTAAAGTTAATGCGAGACTTTTAAATTAAAATTTAAAATTCACACAGAATCTAAATTACTAATAATCATTAACATTTGATAATAACGGAAAATAGAAAATAATGCCAATATAGGAAACATTTAAATTGAAATGTAGAAAATAGTAACTCAAAATCTAAATATACCTACTATAAACTCATTATCGTTAAAAATGGCTGATAGGTTCTGCCAGTTCTCTCACCTTATATATTTACGTAGAAAAGTTAATTAGCTATTTAATTCACCCTTTTAACTGCCAGTAATAATAACTATCATTTGAAATTATAAATTGACAAGTTTTTATTAATTTAAACAGTTGTACAAACAATAGTATACCTAATACGTCCAGAAAACATCTATACAAGTTTCACAGGCTTCCAGTTCTCGCCTACTGTTTGAACTTGAACTTGCCTACTCGTCCTATCACACACAACTTTCGAACTTTTAACGTAGGTACCTATAACTATTATCCCTTGCAAAAACTAGTAGTAGAGCTGTAGATTTAATTTGCTCATTAAATCGATTTCTAGGGTTAGACTACATAGACCTACTAAACCAAATTAATAGTTATTTATGGTACAAGTGAGTAAATACATATTTCATCAATAAACTAAAAGTGGAACATTTTAATGCCCGGTTGCAGAAGTTTTCAATATCGCTTTGTTTAATTAATGGACTATTAAAATAAACAAATTCGAATTATGACATTTAAATCATTGCGTTGCATTCATTCGTTTTGATGATCCGTTTATTAAACAAAGCGTTGATGAACGTTTCTGCACCTGCAACCGGGCATAAGTGTAAACCGAGTTAGCTAATTGTTAAACTGTTTATTAACTTAATTGTTAGTTAAACAGAAATATATAACATTGATATTATGGCATAAGTTGTAAACTAAAAATTACCCGTGCCGACTTTTCGATGCTGCTCTTTTCGTTTTAACTGACAGTTAGGTTAACAAATAGTTGAACTAGAGATGAAAATACCGGGCCTAGTGTATTGTTTGGTTGTTTTAGATATGAATTTACTTTAACTAGTGATTAAAGAAATGTTTATTCATCCTTATCATTATTAAAATTTTGCGTTAGTAACAAGATTTCAATTGTAAAAATGTCATTTTGAAATACAAGTAGATACTTATTGGGAAAAAAAATTTTGAAAAAATTCTAAAGTTTGCCTACTACAATTTATTACTAGCATAAAGAATAAGATATGAAAAATATATTTTTGAATATATTTAATTTTATATCCAGAAATGTTAATGATTTGTACGATATATCTTCAATTTTAAATAACTAATAAAATTTCTAAAAATAAAAATATTATATTCCAGCTGACAGCTTGCTGAAATATATTTATCAATTATTCATTTGCTCACGTTTTAATCATTCAATTTCAATTATCACAATTTGATTTCCGATAAACACTCTCTAGTCGTATTGGAATTAATTTTTTGTTGTTGCATTTAGAGCGGAAAAAGTAATTCGTGTTTAATTTGTTTCTTTAGTTAAACAAGGAAATAAAACGTCTATAAACACCTGGAAGGTAGGGCATGAAATAGCGATCAACTTTTTACGACTCTACATTTTTTCTACATTATTCAGGAGATTAATCCCGTGGAAAATGCACTTTTAAATTTAATTTCCGTTCTTTTATTCATTACCGTGTAGCGGGTTTCAAATTATACAAATTAAACATATAAATAATATCGTGAATTCTTTTTACTTGTGCTCGTGTGTAGAACAGGGAAATGAATTTTTGTTCTTTTTTAATGAACTGTATAGTTTGTTTTATGCAAGGAGGGGTAAATTCCAAATTCTGATTAGATTTGAAAAAAATGCAATTTTAAAAAAATATATTATTTTCACACTCCACAGAAAGAAATTTACATACGATTAATTCGTTAAAATAGTTGTTATATTGGTCATAAAGAATGCGGTTTTTTCAGAAAAAACCACGTGATAAAAACTAAAATAGTACATTGAGGGAGAGAAATGCATAATTTTTCTGGAAGTGCAATTTGAAATCCGAGAGCACAACCTGAGAGGTAGAGGGAAAAATAGTATTCTCTGCTGAGGTATATACATAAAAAATTTTTAGCCACCGGCAGAAGAAACATCACGACAATCCAAATATTTAGAATTAAAAGTTTGTGCTAAATTCGGCTGACATCCTTGACAATTTAATAAATTGAAGAAATTAGTACTGTTTGAAATTCACATCTTGAAAACACAGGTTTTTTTACATATGTATTTTCTCCCAATATGCAAAATATGACTCTTCTGTCATGATATTGAGATATTGATTTTTTCTACTTGTTGTGGCGAAAAATTATTATTAAAAAACCCATGTCATTTTATGACTTGTATATATGCAACTGAAAGTAATTAACGAATGATATAAGTTTATGAAAATATATATGTCCAAAATTCGACTCACTAGAACACTAGATAACAAAAATTACAAATTATATTTGTGGAACAGTTCATATTATATATTTATATGTACTCGTTTTAAAATCAAGTGAAATTGATTTAATTTTGTTTCAAAACCCAATTTACTTTTTAATAAATTCTGCTGTCTAGACGATTTTTAAAGTAATATCTAGTTTTTCAGAACCCTGGCAGTCAAAACCTTTAGTCAAATTTATTTACATAAAACTTTCATTTATTTTCTATCAAACCAAAATGTTTTCTTCGTTCTAATTACCACAGGCATTATACAGTTTGAATCATGCCTACAGATTTGTCATTTAATTGATTTTCTCGTGCTCTAGACTATGTAAAAATAGCAAAACAAAGATATTGTCATTTTAATTATTATTATTATTATTATTATTATTATTATTTTTATTACTAATATGTATTATTATTACTATTATTATTATTTTAAATAAATATATACTTTTGGGGATGTGGATCTTGTTTATTAAAAAAGTAAACGTTTGTGGACGTTTCGGTGGTGCAACTCCACCATCATCAGCTTTATAAAAACATTTATTACAAATTAATGAGTAGTTAATACATTTTTATAGAAGATGCTGTCAAATTAAAAATGTATTAACTACTCATTAATTTGTAATAAATGTTTTTATAAAGCTGATGATGGTGGAGTTGCACCACCGAAACGTCCACAAACGTTTACTTTTTTAATAAACAAGATCCACATCGCCAAAAGTATATATTTATTTAAAACATTTCCTTGGATCAACCTCCTCCACAAAATGTATTATTATTATTATTTTCATCATTATCAGTTCCCATTCAATTTTCGTATTTTACTAGACATTCAGTCTACTGGCGCTCTACCGCTCGCGGCTACCACTCCGGCAACATAAATAATGAGTTCTCTATCTGTGTTTGAATGCATGTTCGGGTCGGAAAACGAATGAGCAACTTCAATCTACCGGATTTCGGCTCCGGAAGGGAAGGTTAGTTCCGGATGTGATCACGTGACGCACATATCTCACTAGATATCACGAACCCAAGGAAGCGATGGAAAATTGTATTCGGAGATGAGATTTATTTTAAATAATATAATAACTTGAACATTTTTTTTTTTTTTTGAAGAAAGATCTTCTTGTGTAACATAATCAAGTTTAGTTTTGGTAATGTCGTAAACGTTTCATATCTTTTTGTTAGAAAATTACATACAGTCAAAATTTTAATAAGTTCGTAAACTCGTAGTCGTAAAGATAGATAATTTCAAATTTAAAATTACTTGACGATAGGAAACCTGAGGGATATCTACACAGATATTCTCTAAATATGAATAGCTCATTAACTCTGTAATAGCCATAAATTAAAAATAAAAATATGTATACTCAGCTATACTAGCAATAAAAAATAAAATATTAATCTTAGTTGTAGAGAAATGTTTGTTTCTTTAAATGTCATTTATTTAAATTTTACCTCTTTCAATTTCACAACCCAAAGAAATAGGCCCTTCATTTATACATAAGACTATTACAGCTCAAAATGTCCTCTGCTCTTCATACAAACCACGAATTACTCTACGAGCCTCTTTCCCCATTAGTTGACCCAGTTGTTACAAATTATTTATTTATTTTAACTTGTAAAAAAATAATGAAATATTTACTTTTTTTATTTAAAATAAAGATATTTTTATAAAGTACCTAACCTTAAATTGTATTTTTAGCTGAATTTTAAAAATTTAACAGTATTGGGAACTGGTCGCTTATTTTTAATAAAATTTACTAAAACCTGATAATCGTATGACGTAAATTCGTATAAAATTTCTTCTAGTTTTAATAAAATTATATAGTTATTATTTCATATTACATGAACGCAATAAAATATAGACAACATAACTTACTACCCCACGAAAGCAACAAAATATCTATAATATTAATAATAATTACCTATAATGTAAGGTAGTTATTATTTTTATCATATAAATAAATGACGTAAGTTATTATAAAGATAATTTTTTCACATTTCTTAACCAATGAAATGTTTCATTTTGTGTCACGTGTTTGCGTTTTAACCAATCTGTTATTATCCTGAGGCTAAAGCTCTAGAGATTATTCCCGCGAATAATCTCTGTAGCTTTTGTTTTTGATGACATATGTCACACAGTAATCAACACATAAGTAAAATGGGCGAAGAAGACCAATATTGTTCCATTTATGATTATGAAATAAAACAAAAAATTATAAAAACTACCTCTAGAAATATCATAATTAGTAATTATATCTTTTGATTATTTATTTTGCGTTGTCAAAGTGTGTTCTAGTTGTCAAACCAGACTTACCAACTGAGCCATGTAAATGAATGAAGCTAGTTAATTACGACAGTAGATAGCGTTACAATAGCATGACATCCTGATTTTGTTGTTTGAAACTTGTGGATCAAAAAATAATCTAATTAAATATAATTCGAGAGTTCGTTAAATTAGAAAATATTTTTCCCTACGGGCTTTCGTGACTACTTGCCTGGCAACAAGTTTTTGAAAAATCTGTGAAATTATTTTCAATTTAGTCTCACTCTCTTGTTAATATCATTACTGATAACGTATTATTACAACATAATCGCACAAATGTCGCACCCAGAACCTATACCTATACCTACTGTACTTTATTTATTTTTTTAATTTTGTTGATACTTCATCCTGCATTGAAAGACACGACTGTCACAGCAATGTTCATTCATAATTTTTTTTTTACTATATTCAGCAGTTTGAGTATAAATACGAGATTTATTTGACTCTAGGAATCAGCCAGCATTTGTATATTACAATAGGAATTAAAACATTTTGTACGTATGAAAATTTATACTCCAAATATTTGTGAGGCTGTATACTTCGAGCGACAATACATTTCGTATTGACGGTCGACGTAATATGTATTCAATTTGTAAACAACATAACGTAATCAAATGTACAAAACTCGTTATTCTCGTTTTATAGGTCGACGAAATCTTTTGCTTGTAACTTGTAACTTTTGTAAACATACCATATCGTAATCTAACGCACAAAACTCGGGCAGTTATATTCGTTAAGAGCATCTTCATTTTTTATTTTTTTATTCGAGGTAAATCACTGTGGTTTACAGAATATATTGACTTTTGTCGTATAAAGTAGTTACAAAGTCGTACAAATGCCTGGCGTATAAGGTATTTGGTGTACAAATTTCCACTCGTACAAATATTTTCTCGCTTAAATGTTGGCGTATAAGTTTTTATCGTACAAATATGGACGTACAAAATTCGCGGCTTTGTTTAGCACTATTCTGTCGTATAAGGGTAATAACAATTATTATTTAAATGTGTAGAATTGAAACCTATCTCGAGACTTTGAATGTGTATAGATTTTTATTTTGCGGAAATTGTTAAAGATAACGCTACCTGGTATATAGAAGTGCGTACTATACATCTACTCGATAATATAGTGTAGTGAAATGCTATCTCTTGCACCACATAAGAGAAAAGTGGCGTCATAACTTGTGGTTAGACAATAATAAAGTGGAACTTAAACAGAAATTATGTATCTATCCTCATAAAAATATGAAACCCGACAATATCCCAACTTTAATATCCATTGAAGCTTCTCGTGCACATTAAAGCTGTGCGGTAATAAAAACATCTACCCTCTAGTTCTAGTTCCGTCTGCAACCGCGCCATCGCTGAGTGCGCCACTTGCGCGCCGACGTCGACATCTCTTCCGGTCGCAATATGCGGACGGTCCCTTGGTTTTTGCTGCGGATATCCAAATGTATTAATATTTCCGCCACTGCTGAAAGATAGAAAAACGCTTGACAACACTTGATTTGTTTTTATTTTTCCTCTGCTAGTGCTACGTCTGCAGAATTAAAAAATAAAAACATTTGACTGCGGAATAGATGGGAATCAAATGTTGAATGCGGCCGAATGTTTTAGTTATATACCCATATGAAAATCTTATGTTGGTAAACCCAAATATGTTGGCATTAGGTTTATACGTTTTGCTCATTTGGTTTACCGCAGGATCAAAAAAGTATATTCGTTTCTCTGACAGTAGAAATAAACGGACAACTTGGCGACGGCGAATAGGCCATGGGCAATAACCAAGTACTGCCGGACATTTGAACGATAAAATAATAGATTAAATGTACAATGCTAATAAAAAATGCCCAAACTCAGAACCGTATGAAGCTACCTCAACCAGAATTTCATGGAGTCTTGCGGCCGCGTGTGCCTGAGCGTCTGGTCGCGAATCTGGGAACTCGAATTCGATACCGACCAATGCCATAATTATTTCGAATTTTAAATAGTGACCCCTGAGGTGCACTCTGCACGCCAGCAATGAATGCCCGTGAGGAAACACCTGGTAAACGCCCATATGTTACTAATATGTCATTATCATTACCGATATCTGCGAACGAAGCAGATTGGCACACTCATTAATGGCTAATATTCCGTGATGTTATGTTATTATACTATATTATTATTAACCAGAATTATGTGGCCGTGAGTTTAGTGTTTGTCAGGTTAAGCGTTAAGGTATATTTAGAAGAGTCAAAACGCCATTTTTAATTATTTTTCCCATTAATTATACCTCAAAAAACGTCGTGTTATAAATTTGTTATAAACTTATTTATGTATATTTATCTCAAATATTTTGCCCGCTATAAATAGGTTTAAAATAAATATTCTACTTCTAATGCCTCCTCGCTGTGGATAAAGCATACTTGGAAATAAAAAGATCAGATATAAGTGGATTATTTGACACGAAAGTTGGTTGTTGAATCATTTAGGATTGCACCGAGAATCTATCGACTCGGAGTCAAATTGAAAATTATTTCCGATTTTATATCGTACAAATGACCCCAGTAGTGCTCTTGCTATGACGCCTGGTAAATATCCTTTATGATACAAATAAATCATCATTACATTACCGAAATCTGCTACTAATAAATCAGATTGGCACACACAGCAGTGTATAATAAAATAAGCTATGATATATTTATGGTTGTTTAAAATTTAAGCATAGGTACAAGTTTTTAATTAAGTATATTGCACTGGTGTTATATGGTTAAATATGTCAAGAGACTACAACTTCAGCATTCTTGGTCTTGCTTTGTAACGAGAAAAGACGAGAAATGTTCATCTTGTCTTTATTGATTTCGACTAGAAAGTTCTCGATTTTTGTTTTGTCTACAACATAATGTTTATTAATTTAAGTTTACTCTCTAAGGAGTTTAATCATGAAATTTTTTTTTAATAAATAGATTCATATTTCACTTTATCGTTATAATCAAAAATTCAATTGGTGACTAAAGGTTTACTTAAATGTCCTCATAAACTAACTTAAAATATAAAAATAGACTCAATGATTGTGCCTTGTTCATTATTGTAACTAGTACCTAATGTTGTTATGTTAATTTTCAGTGGATCATTAATCTGAAATAAATTATCTTTGTTATTCGCAGTTCAATTTACGTTAAATGCATCATATTGTAAATTATGAATAAATTTATTACCCGGGTAAAGTAATTTCCTTGATGATAAATTATTTATCAACAATATTGTCATTCATTTGTCGTTTGGACGAGCCAATTACTAAACTGAGGATAAATTTGTTTATAATATCGTAAATAAAATAAAAAATGAGAATGAGTCTCATATATTGTACCATATTAAGCAAAGTCGGGTGAGATGGCGTAGTGTTTGAGATGGCACAGGTGAATTATTTCTAAACTATAGGTACAAATTGTAAGGGATGTGTTGGGATTGAGTTTTGTGTTAGTAGTGTATTACTACCAACATTTCCCGTTTACTTTAAAAATAAGGTAAGTTACTTGATTTTAATTATTTTCCTATGCCATAAATCTTTTCAAGCATTTATTTTTTTCTAAAAATTGTAATAGTTGAATTTTAAATATTTTATTGCTACATGAAGGTAGTACAATACGTAAAGATAAAGAATTATTCTAACCTACAAATACTTTATTTTGTTGATGATTCGTGGGTATCAACATGTGCTCCATCTCTGCTTGAACGATGGGAAGAGTTGGCATACAATTTGTTGCTATTAATAATACGTATAATTATCTTCGCGAGTTATAAATGAAAAGGATATTGTAGAAGAGGAGTATGGACTGAAAATGACTTAATTTCGGTTATAGATGCTGTATAAAAGCAAATGTCGGTGAAAATGAAGCATCAAGATATAAAATTACCTGTATGTATTACATTATGAAGACGACAGCGTAATGGAAATAGTGCTAAAGGAGGTTTGGGTCTAATATCCATGTTTGGAAAGTAAATCGAATTAAAATTAGTAATCCATAAAAAAAATGCATGATGCGTCAACTCTCCCATCCAGGTAGGATGAGATGTTTTTTTTTTCATAAAAAATGTATTTTTTTTAGCTAAGCATTGAATAATTTAAGTTTTGTTAACAATATATATACATGTTGTCCTAGGACGAGCTTACGCTATCATTATTTTAAAAACTATTCTACCAAATTTGGTATCTAGGGGTTTTCTGACATGCCTGTTTCAGCTAAAATATTTTCAAAATACTAGCTCTTCCGGTTTAACGGTAGACTCTAACTTATTTTAAATAGAATGCTATATTTTATAGTTTACCATTGAATTCAGCAGAAAATTTGACATATGAAACGATAAAAAATAATGATCAACCACTTCCGGCGTAATTAAACGTTTTTGATGTTTTCACTAATAACGGCGCCTTTCTATCACTCTATATCTCGAGAATGGAAACGGATTTGTATAATCTGTAAAAACGGTTTTATAAAGAAAGCTTTTGTTTATAATAATATAAATTAATAATCGACAATTTTTGAAAATTGTAATTTCTACGAGAACGTAAAGTTGAAGTTCACAAAATTCAAAAAACTATTTTTTTTTAATGGAACACCCCATTTTTTATTATTTAAATGAATTCTTCGTTAAAAATAGGTGTAGTTTGTGTAGCATGTCCTATGTTGAAAGTTAATAGGTTTTTAGTAAAATAAAAAATATTTAATTTGCATTTATTTACAATAGTTATTAAATTTAATTTAAGTGGGCCATGGTGGAAAAACAAAAAAAAATATGTCTAGTGCCTTTTATTATTTTTTATTTTAATGAATTTTTACGAATTACTATCATATTAAATGTAAAATACGAATTAAACAGATATAGAAATTATAACATAAAGCCAACTAAACTAAACTTATAACTAAATACTAACACATGCAATTTAAATATTTTCCATTTTACTAAAAATCTATCAACTTTCAACATAGGACATACTTCACAAACAATTCTTATTTTTTAACAAAGAATTCATTTACAAAATAAAAAATCTGGTGTGGCCAACACAATACCTCCCGCCATGTATCACTCGAGTAACCAAAATGATTAAGCTAATCTTTATTTTTGAGACCACATGGGGTCTCGTAGCCTTGTGCCTGAGTGTCAGGTCGCAAATCTGGAGAACCGGGTTTAATCCCAACCAGTGCCAAATATTTCCAATTTTAAATGGCACAAAATTGACCCCTGTGGTGCATTCTCCACGCCAGCAATGAGTACCCGTGAGGTGACGCCTGGTAAGCGCCCACACGGTGCAAATATTTTATTATTACCGATATCTGTGAACAAAGCAGTTTGTACACCCAGCAATGGGTAATAAGTTGTGATGGTATATTTATTTATTTACTTATTTTTGGATTAGTGAATTTTACTCTAATTTTGGCAGTTTATTTCTTAAAATATAATTTAATCTTATCCAAGTAACTACATTTTTGATAATACAATGAAAATTAAAATTTAAATACCTGGATAAAATAGAATTCACTAATCCAAAAATGAGAATTAGCTTAAACTTTTTGGTGAATCGTTAATTTTTATTAATCTAAATATACATACCTACATATTTACATATACTGGAAACTGATTGATTTCCTTTTCTATCGTTGTATGTACATTTTTCTTTTTAAAACGAAGAAAAAAATCTAATAAGCTCTTTCCAATAGAGAAAAAGTTCGAAATACAAGGTTTCAAAATTTTCTGAATGTTAGTATTTGAGTTAGAGTGGAGGATCCACATACACATACACACAGATATCATCGGGAAAATGTTAAAATTGAACACTAGGGACCTTAAAACGTGGTCATTTACCAAAATCTCGATATGCGATTTTTAGCACGATCCCTATACCTCCCTTACCAAAGGTAGCGGGAGGTAAAAATGGGGAGTGCCATTTAAAAAAATTTAGTTTTTTGAATTTTGTGAACTTCAACTTTACCTTCACGTATAAATTACGATTTTCAAAAATCGTCGATTATTAATTCATATTATTGTAAACAAAATCTTTCTTTACATTTTTCTTACAGATTATAGAAACTCGTTTCCATTTTCTTGATATAGAGTGATAAAAATGACCATTAGTAAAAAAATAAAAAAAAAATAATTACGCCGTGGTTGATCATGAGTAATTTTTTTTTGTGGTTTCACACGTAGAATTTTGTGGTAAATTCTATGGTGTAATAAGAAATATATCATTCTATTTAAAATAAGGAAGTTAGGGTCTACTTTCGATATAACCGGAAGTGTTACTGTTTTCAAAATATTTTTGCTGAAACGGGAATGTCGGAAAACCTTTAGATACCAAATTTTGTAAAATAATATTGAATAGGTTTTAAAATAACGATGTCCTGGGACACCCGATATATATATATATATATATATATATATATATATATATATATATATATATATATATATATATATATATATATATATATATATATATATGTATATGTATATATGCAAAGTTTACTGCATGAATTTTTTAAAGTTTAAATACATAATAAATTTAGAGAGCATACAAAAAGTGCGCCATCTCCTCCGACTTTACCCTAATAACAAATAAATAGCCAAACATCGGCGTATGCAGGTGTTGTTTGATAGTGTCGGTCAATGCTCACCGTATTTGATGAGCGAAAATGTGGAGACCTTAGTGTGAAGATAGTGCGGCTGAAATGCGGTATTACGCAAAAACAGTTCGATTTTTTCTTCTTAAGATAACTGTGACAAATTTCAATCATATTTTACAAAATTTCTCAAAAATAATAAACTTTTCATTCTTATTATGTTAATAAACTAAAGTTCCGCGGTATCCATTTGCGACAGCACTGAACGATGAGTCCTATAAAACGACCAAGTTTGGTGATAGGTATAGCTAATATATCATTTACTTTTAGTTTTCAATGTTGCTAATAAGCCTAATAATTATTTAATTCCATAGATATGTTCAACTATTAATGAATTAATATCAAGTACAGTTATTTTATTTTTGTTGTATATTTTCAATATTTTGAATAATAAACTTGTACTCGTATAAAAATATCAGAATGTGTCTTGCTATAAAGTGAACCTAAAAAAAAAACATATTGCACTATACCTTGTATCTATAAACAAGCTATACCTACCCAAAATGTGTCTTCCTCAGAGTTTAAATGGATGATTTACAAATATAATTATCTAAAATTACCTGCTATATATTTTTTATATGTATTTACATTAATAAAAGAAATGCTGTGGTTTGGAATTCTTAATTTTCTATAGGGAAAAAATCTCGTAGCGATATTTTAAAGATTCAAGATATTCTATACGATATCTTGTGGTATTACTGAAATTTGTGAAACATTTGTACACAGCAGTAATTTTAGTTCATAGATATTGAATTTAATATAAGTACGAGATATGACAGCGCAATCGAAACAGTATTGCTATTATTTGTGCTTTGTATTAAATCATTCTGTCAATTTTAATTAAAATGATTTCATTGTTGTGACTCATATGTCTGTAGGATATTTCAATATAAATTTATAGTGCATATAATTAAAAAATATTGCCGACTATTAAGATTAAAGGGCTATATACATATATATATATATATATATATATATATATATATATATATATATATATATATATATATATATACAACATACTGAAATTTAAGAAAATAAACACGTCTTAAATGTCTCAGAATCCGATTTAACATTTTTACGATGACGTTTGCGTGTATAACGATTTCGCAAATACTATGAGAGTAAGGACCGTAATTTCCACCCCCTAATAAAGTTTCTAATAAATTTATTTAGCTAACAGCTTCACCCCCGATTTATTATTAGGTTGATTGCAAATACAAATATTTCATTTATAAACTATTAGCTACCTAATTGAAAGTGCTAACAAAATTTATTCACCTAATAAATCATTTATTTGCCAAATTACTACTCAGCTATTAAGTAGTTTATTATAGTATATAAAAATGACGGGCCTACCGTATGCAACTTCGTATTTCTAATTTAAAAATTAATGAGAAGATCAGAACTTAAAGCAGTAACAATTTATATTATTACAAATATTTAAAAATATTGCCCATTGATCGTTTATTAATGAATGATTTGGATTTAATAAATGGTTTATTATGAAATAATATTAGATTTTCTTCAATTAAAAAAAATACGATCATAACGGAAAAATATTGTAACTAATGCGTGTGTTAATCAGCAATTAATAATCGAAACATTATAAAATGTCTTGATTATTAATCGACCTTACTAACACTAGTAATTGTTAAATAACGATAAATATCTTAATACCCATACTAAGGACACCTGTAACTGATAAATGTGTGCCAAAAATCAAGAGTAGTTAAATTCGTTATATAATTTTGCTAGAAATATGAAGTGTAATACGGTAAGAAAATATGTATTAATGGAACTTGTATATAGAAATTTGTACGCAAGAAATGATATTACCTACATATACGAGTATATATACATATAAAATGTTCGAGACTTCTCCAGAAGGTAATGGGCAACTATACATAAGCGACGCGACGGAGCTCTGTCAGTCAGTTAGTTACATAGTCAGCTGAGTTGAGTTGACGAGTTGAGTTACATTAGTGAAGGCGGAGAGTCAGTTCCATTAGTGAAGTCCGACAGTTCGTTAAGTCCCTGATTACATAACATTAGTTATGTGATCGGGGGTTATGTATACAGAGGCTGCGGAGTTCTGTTAGTTGTGGAAGTTAGTGAGTTTAGTAGAATAGCAGTAGCAGTATCGTGGTAAGCGTATGCAGTATAGTGTCGAGTGGAGTAGTCGGGTAGTTACTGGTATATTGAGATAGATGTGGAAATTAATTCTCGGTAGTGTTGGCGAGTATTGGGAAGCTATAGTATACGAGGACAGTAGCAGCGAGTTGGAGTGGGTACTCGGTATTTGTGTTGAAGAATTGCGGCATACGTACAGTTAGTGATACTGGATCGGACAGTTGAATGTGATATAAATAAATAGATAGTGAAATAAATAGTGATATAAATAAATAGTGACAAATATCGCGTAAACAGTCTACAATAGCCTGCAATAGACCGGGAAAGTACGAGAGTACAATAAAATAAATAGCGTTTAAATAAAGGTGGATTTATGCAACCTACATTTTATTTTACTTTTTCTAAGTTAAACATGTGTTAATATATGTACTGCTTTACGTGCATACTTTTAATTTTACTTTAAGACCTTAAGTTGGCCAACTTTTAACAAGACCGTTAAAGTAAAAGAAAAACACAACTGCGCATGAGCTACACTTCATAAACGTCAGCGTGTTGTTTTCGTTTTTGTGTGTAGG
Organism: Harpalus rubripes; assembly: GCA_963082715.1. Taxonomy (NCBI): domain Eukaryota; kingdom Metazoa; phylum Arthropoda; class Insecta; order Coleoptera; family Carabidae; genus Harpalus; species Harpalus rubripes. The sequence continues at coordinate 24,238,534 of OY720454.1, read as the reverse complement.
TTTTAGGTTATGCAAACGAAAAATGAGTAAAGAACAAGATTGTTTATTATTAGATTTAATTAAGAAATATCCCCAATTTATATGATAAAACAGATATCTTATTCAAGGATAAAGTCGCCAAAAAGAATGCATGGAAAAGTATAGCGTCTGTATTAAATGAAACGGGTTAGTATATTTACTTACTATGTAATATTATTTTTGTATACACAAATTAATATATTCCTGGCCATTTGAACAGGATATATTATTGTCTATTTATATTTACTACTATATGTCAGAAAAATCTCCTCTGCGCATGTGTATCGAAGACTTAAAGTAGCTGCATAAAGTACCAAACTTGAAGTAAAAGCGAAAAGAAAAAGTAATATAAAAAGTAGATTGCATACTCGTATATCCACCTTTAATAGTCGTGTAAAATGTTTAAATAAATAATAATCTTAGTGTTTAAGTAATTAATTATATTCTTAGGCGTAAATTAGTATTTAATAGTTATTTATTGTTTATGACAATATGTATTGGTCCCATCTGTGAATGGACTTGTACCTTAGCCATGATGCTGAACCCTTGTAATACAGTAATATAATAAGAATAATTGATAAATTTGTACAACATTTTCCAAACTTGAGGGAATATGAAAAGTTATGTTATTACTGTTACAGCAGTAATCCTCGGTATAAATTTAAAAGTAGAGTGTTCTAAAGCTGTACAAAAAGCTAGAACTACGCAATAAAATAACTCCATGGCAAATAATATCATGCACACAAGCGAAAGAACTTTTAATAAAAATAATAATGATCTTGTAAGAATTTAGAGAGTGTACCGATTGTGGAGCGTTGTGTTGTTGTGTTGCATTGATCCAATTACTGCGGATACAATAGCATCTTGTCGGTGAATAGACGGGAATGATTGAAGCCGTGAATAAATCACAGCTGCACGCTGCAACAGCGCTGGATGACCACCAAGCCACAATGATGCCCGGCTATCATTGCACACCAGCTGTGGCCAAATGGTAACATACAGGCACCAACGCTGCTTAACAATCACCGATTCAGGAGAGGGTTTTTAGGAACTTGCGTCTTATGATTTCGGTTCTAGAACGTTCTAGATTTGGACTACTAATGAAACGTTTTTCAAACAGGTTTTTTATATCTAAAATAAGTTTAAAGTGGCAACAATAGTAATTTGTATGACTAGTCTAAAAACTGTTCTTTTATACGAATATGAGTATGAGAATTTTATATAAATAGGAGCACTTGCAAAGCAGTTTATCGATATGGTTTTTGGGCCTATTTCTCCATATATTTACTAAATTAATGTGATTTACTGTCCAAATATTAAATATTACTATCCATTTCAGAATTATAGTCAGTTGAGTTTGAAACTCAATATCTTGCTTTAAAATAAGTTAAAAAATTATTAAACACTCTTTCCATTATACTATACGTTTTTACGTAATTATACTAATTTTCATATTTTAAAATTAATTATTATAAAAATAATTTTTATATTATTTGACTGTAAAAGCGCGCCATGCGTTTATGCGCGAATACAGTAAAAAATTGATAAAATTAAAAAATTAATTACAAATATAAATTTATTCATATTTTATATAAAACTGCATTTTCAATTACCACGCCAAATTTCAATTCCTATTTATTAATAGAACCTGTGATCTAACACTTTTACTTTTTTAATTGTTATAAACAAAATTTAAGTAAATTGAAAAAAAATAACGTTGAAAATATTCACAAAGCCTATGATTACAACATATTCCAACATATACAAATTTTCCGTTCATACATATTGACATTAGACATCAATGAAGTTGAACATTTCTTTAAATGAGCTAAAAATGGTTGTCATTTATATATATTTTTATAATAATTAATTTAAAAATATGATAATTAGTATAATTACGTAGTAATGTATAGTCTATAATGGAAAGATTATTTTATAGTTTTTAAATATTTTTTAAGGAAGTTATTGAGTTTCAAACTCAACTGACTATAATTCTGAAATGGATAGTAAGCCTTTTTACGTAGGAAGCATCAGACGATTTGAATTTCAAATGACAGGGGTTTATAATCATACCTGATAAATCAACACACGTTTTTTTATTGGTTTTGTATTGCAAATTCAAATATGTATAATTTCTCATGTTAGGGAAAAAATTATTGAAGACGCAGTCTTGGCAAAAATTCTCCAATAATTTTTCCCCTCACATCCTACCAAGAGTAATGAAATACTAGTAATTCTATAATTTCTCATATTTAGCTTAAAATATGTAAATATATTGATAATTCTTGTGTTGAAAATACTTACAAATTGACAGTTCACGAACATAGTAGATTAGAATAGATTATATTTATTCTTGCCAAATTGGCTTAGAATCTACATTTATATTTTACAATTAGTGATACAATCATAAGTTAGCTTTTGTTAGTACCTGTGTTTTCGAAATAATATTAATAAACACAGTGACATGAATAATTAATAAAAATAAAACAAAAAGACATAAAAACAAATGTAGTACACAGTCTACAAGTGTGGCGACAATATTATGTAGAAACAGACCTAGTTGTAATTTAATGAATTCAATTCAATTTTGTACTCAATTTATAGAAACTACGTACCTACTACGCTACAAAATTTATTGTTTATAATAAATGGCCCTATATGCTGTGTGAGTATTATTTAGAACTTTTTATATAATCATTTTGTGTCTGATATTTGATACAATTAGATACCAGTGACCTTATTACCATAAACAAATAATCTCACATGTGATCTATTTATCCGGATGAGCACTGTTAGTACATATTTGGTTCACACATTGACCTTTAATCGATTGAATATGACTGCAGTTGTGTATGTATAATAGTGAAGAAATGAATGATTTATCGGCATATTACTTTAAAGTAGGTACTTATTATTTACATATAAATATTTTGTTATCTCAATCAATTTATCGTAGGAATGATTTATATATATATATATATATATATATATATATATATATATATATATATATATATATATATATACGAGGTCTGTTAGAAAAGTATCCGACCTTATTTTTGTTTTGCGAAAACCTGATGAATTTAAATCAAGCGCGCTTGCATGGGCCGACCTTGAACCTTCGTGCGCATGCGTGAATTTTCTCCTGCCTGTCGATAGCGTGTGTTGCTGGCAAGCAGCATTTGAGTGAGGTAGGGTGTAGTGCTCTCGTCGGTTTTTCATTGCAAGGAAAATAACGGAACGACTGGAGCAGCACTATTACATCAAATTTTGTCTGAAACTGGGCGACAGCCTCGTGGAAACTATTGGGAAGATTCAGACGGCTTTCGGTGACGATGATATGGGTATCACACAGATTAAGGAGTGGTACAACCGGTTTAAAGACGGCCGCACATCGGTGAAGAGCGAGCCACGCTCCGGTTGGCTGCTTTCTTTGAGTACGAGTACGCACCACAGGGTCAAATAATTACCAAAGAGTACTACAAGGATGTCCTCCGTCGCCTACATGATGGTGTGCGGCGCAAGAGACCGGAGTTGTGGTCAACAGGATATTGGCCCCTCCATCACGACAATGCTCAAGCACATTCCTCGCACTTCTTTGGCGAAGAACAAGACTCTTGTGGTTCAACGGGCTCCTTACTCGCCTGATATGGCCCCCTGCGACTTCTGGCTGCTCCCCAAACTCAACAGGCCATTAAAAGGAACACGATTTCAGACAAGAGAGGACATTATGGTTGCAACGACAGCCGAGCTATACTCCTTTCCGAAAGAGGCTTTCTCGGAATGTTTCCAACGATGGCGGCACCGCTGAGAGAAGTGTGCGGAGTCCCAAGGAGACTACTTTGAAGGTGATTAAAAGTTGTTGTAAATTGAATCTTATATCACTATTTTCTAGATTATTACAGGTAGTATTTGTCTGCTTATCACTTAAAAATGAAATATTTTATATAAAAATTATATCAGTATTTTGAAATAAATTAAAAAACAACTGAAATATTATTGAGATCATAATTATGTGAAACCATGTCTTAAAGAAAAACATATCCAAATACCCAGTGTGGCTATAAAGATTTAAGATTGATTTTCTATAGCATCAAATAACAGCGCCATAATTGGCATCTGAACTATTTTTAGCTAACCTCTTAGATTTGCCTCGTCATGGATACATCCACTGAACATCGGTACGCGATCAAATTTTGTGTTCGTTTGAGTCATAAACCAACCTAATCATCTGCTTTGGTTTAAAAAGCGTTTGAAGATGCTTCATTGACTCGTTTTAACGTTTTTGGTTGGCAAGCACAATTTAGCGATGTATGAGATGAAAACAAAGATAACCCTAGGAGTTACAGCCTCGCATCAAGCAGAAACGCCGAAAGCTTTGAATCATTTCGACAACTGTTGATTTTGATCGACATGTTACGATTCAGATGGTTCTAGAGCAATTGCACATCGACAAAAAATCAGCTCGATTGACTATCCTCCAAGATTGGAATGTAAAAAAGTTGTACGTGCGCATGATAACGCTTCGATCTATTGTACGCTATTTTGCAGATATCGAACAGAAAGTTGGCGGGAGATTGCTCGGGCGCAAACGGTCGGATAGCAGAAATAGGGTAAAATATGAGAACACAATTTAAATAAAATATACAAGTTTATTTGGCTGTATCTCAACGTACACATCAATATGGTGGTCGCTGATGGTTAAAATTGGGTGCTGAGTGTGTGAATTAGTCGTATTTCTTATTTTTTAAAAACCAAGCCGACGGCGTAGCGGCGGTTGGTGAGCGGGAACTGCGGGGATCTCAGGGATCCGTGTAGAAACGTTTTCGGGCGGCTTCGGCGTAACCGACGCCAAGCATGGCGACGGCTGTGACAGTGGCGGATACGCGGTAGATCTTAAGGATCCGTCTAGGAATGTTTCTGGATGGTTCTGGCATAATCGAAGCCAGGCGTAGCGGCACGGATGTCGCGCTAGTTCGGCGGGTAGTGGCAGTAGTGATGGTAGAGGCGCAGGTACGGCGATTCCGGTGTAAACGGAATGTCGCAGAGTACACGGATTGTCGACGGTAACGTGACCTATGCAAAACTCGCGGACTCTAGACATGAGTTGCCCCGGCATACGCACGGGGACGTCGCGGCATCGAGTCGGAAAACTGTACTTGGGTCGATGCACGGTAAGATGGACACCTCTAACTAACGTGTCGGCTTACAGTAACTCTGGAAAACGCGCGGACTAGACCTCTGTAACGCCCGGGTTTACGCACCGACGGCGTCGAAATGTCAAGTCGGTAAACTCACAACGAGTTACTGTAAGTAACTAGAACCGCGCAACTGGTGAATTAATCCACGGAGATGACTACGGCCGGTGTCAGTCGTAGTGTCTCTGGATATTTTTACGTATGCCTTCCGAAGATGCTTTGGCGTACGAAACTCGCAACGAGACGCTAAGACTGACTTGTAACAAACAACAGAAATTCGTACGGAGAGCTCACGGTACGGATTTTAAAAGAAACGGAAACTTTGCTCACCTGCAGGTCGGTTTCTAGGTTTGACGGATTACTCACAATCGGACCTTTATACTAGTTGAAAGCATTACTCGCAATCAACTGCTTCTGCAGCCACAGACACTGAATTTTATACAGATATTGTTAACTGAACCGGCTTAAATTTGTTTTCTGACAGAAACATATGTATAAAGTACCACCCTAAACGGAAAAAAATGAAACTGAGCTACATGGCTTTGATCTATATTTACAATAAAACTTGTGACAGATCTATATTGTCACACTATAAAGCAATAGTCGTGCGTCAATTTATGTCCTCCAAAAACAGCACTGTGTTGCATCATCCTCCATATGATTCTGATTAAGCCCCGGCTGATTATTCTTCTTTCCCAAACTAAAATTGAAGTTGAAAGCGAAGTGTTACGATAATGTAACACACACTCAAACAATCGTGACGAAGGTATTGAACAGCATCACAATTACAGTTTTCCAGAACGCGGTGAAGATTGTAACAGAAGTCCTAAATCTTTATAGTCACACTGTTGTATTGCTGCATTGCCCAACATAAATCTCAATTTTGTCATAGTCTTTCAAAAGATAAAAACCGGTGCTATTTTCTCGAATCTCAATGCTGTCCTCAAACAAAAACGAAAAGAATTACCGTCTGACACATCTTTCAAACATAAATCTTCAAGTATACTACTTTTACGTCAACATTCAAAATTTAACAAAAAAATAGATAAACTGTCTGACACAGGCTAACATAAAATATATTAAAATTCTACAAGAAAGTCCAACCCCAGGAAATAACCAGTGACTGAAAGTGATTTGAAATTGGAATAGAATTGTGAAAGCCTTATCAGACAACAAAATGTTTGCTATATATTTGTATGACGCTCGTTATATCGACTTTTTCTTTTATACGCTAAAAAGTGTCAGGTGGGTACATATTTAGTTTTTATCAGTTGGTAGAATCTACTTTTTAAATTATTAATTCTCACACTGTCACATTATGTTATCTGAATGTAGTTGGAAAATTACAAATTAAGTTAATTAATTATTAATTTTGTTTAGATTTTTAGGTTTAACGTTTAGTTATGTATTTAATTCCATCTAATTGCACGAAAAATACGAAGTTGTTGTAAATCGACAACAAGTTGTCGTCCTCAATGGTCGAGTGAAAAAACATTAAGAAATCCTAAAATAAAGGAACTTGAAAATTCATTATAAACGTCCTATTCATGTGCCGAGTTTGCTGCTTCAGTATCGGAGAAGTTAGCATACGCAAAACGGCTGGATCCCTTATTAAAAGAAACGTGCCGAATAATAACAGGTTGCTTGAAACCTACACCAATCAGCCATTTGTATCTGCTTAGCAGCATAGCTCCACCAAAAATTAGACGATCCACGCATCTTCGTATGATATAGCGCTGCAAACAGTATATTCATCGGCACCGGCACCCAATGTTTGACGAAGAACCTGCTCGAACTCCTCTCAAATCCAAACACGAGTTTTCTCAACTCAACTCAGTGCATCCTCTAATAAGAACTAAGAATGTTACAAGACGCCTAATGTAGCATGCAACATTGAACCCAGAAAAAAGGTATTTTCTCTGATGAAAAACTACCACCAACAAATAACCAAAAATGACTCGTTTGGAAAAATTTTAATCGCCTCCAAACTATACTAGGAAGGTATGGTAGGCCTATCGTCAGGAAGATGAACATGGTTCTAAATCGGGAAAACGATTCAACTATTGGAATCGGTTTATTGTATGTCTCTCGTTGGGGCAGCATGTTTACCCTCGGAGTAACTCAGAGACTCCCATCGATGGGGATTCTGCATGAACCCCAGTCGTCAGTCGGTCGTGAGACCCGCGTGGTCTCTCGTTGGGGCTGCATGTTTACCGTCGGAGTAACTCAGAGGCACCCATCGTTGGAATGCATTCGTATTCGCAATGTATCGTTCGTTCTTGTATCGAATAAAATTGTCAGTAATGTATGTAATGTTGAGAATCGTGCATGTACGCAAATATAAATACAACAACAATATTTATTATAAAAATAATACGCATTCATTTACAACTTAATTATTCAACAAATACAACTAAATTAGCACTCACCTTCTGTTGCTAAGATCAAAATCCCTTCTAACACTGTTGATACCACTAAGTCGAATGATGGATTCAGCTTACTATGCTTTATTTAAATGAATAGGGATTTCATGAAAACAACGCATACGTTCACGTATGTTTACATTATTTTATTCCTATCTAATTGCCAGACAAACATATGAAAATAGAATATAGTTTTGATCTATTAAAATTATTTCTAAACACAATTAATATTAAAAAAGATTCAGCCCTGTAGATTTAATAGGTTGCTCACCCTGTGACTAAGAAAACCGCTCCAATCAGGTATACAACCCGCAGTAACCATTGCCTGCGGGGCATTTCCAAGTGGCTACATCTCTTCGTCGGTTGGATATGGTCTAAGCAACATATGAACCTAACGGCTTACTTGCATCATAAAATTGGGGGCGGTGGCAAATTTTCGCTCTTAACATCCGGACTAGATACGATACGCGACTTCCTCCGCCTGTAGTTCGTAGGATATTGATATTACGTAAAAATGTGTATGAACCTTTTCGATAAAAAATTTTTAGCTTTAACTTTGATATTGACATTATTTGTAGCAGGACCATCCAGAATCGAGATAGTGGCAAAAAAAGATTTTTGAGCCATATTTAGGCAAAATTAGGGGATGTTCCGGGGAGTGTGCGAGGTGGAAAAATGAGTATGTCTAAAAGAGTTCTACAGTAAACCGATTCCAACAGATAAATCTTTTTCCCGATGTATAACCATATTTACATCTCCTGAACTCCCTGACGATTGGCCTATGAAGTGAATATGTATAATTGAGGGATACTAAGTAGAACCCACTGTATGTCATCGTCCTCAAGCTCATTTACAAACATTGGCCTATTTGCGCAAAATCCGCATCCACAGTGCTGAATAGACACAAGCACAAGTGCAATTTGTACATAGCGCCTCTCGCGACACTGCTTAGAAGTAACGTTTACTATGGTTACGGCAATATAAACAAAGAACTGTCACCAGCCATTCACACTACAAATTCGACGATGTAAACGTCGCAAATGTCATTTGATAATTATTATAGATAATTATATTAGTTGCTCCAGCCACATCTTCTGGTTTTTAGACTCATTTTTAATGCAATAAAATATTTCGGAATAAAAAGCTAGTTTATAATCCTGAATGACAGATGGAAAAAATACGAAAGGGGGCTTGTTTGAATCGAGATGTTTTATCTATCTCTTGCGAGTGACAGCAATTCTGTAAGTGTCTATTGTGCTATTTTCTGCAAAATAAAATTTAACTAAGTCACGTCTGTGCCATTGTTTTGTGGACGGTTTTCCACTGTCGTGAAAAAGGAATTTCTGGAGAAGATGCGTTCTCGTTGGCGACGCATTAGCCTTTTTTGTTTGTTTGTTTTTTCTACGTATTTGTATTTATGTGCTTTGTGTTTTTATATATTTATGTCTATACCGAAGAAATATTTTTGTGAGAAATTCATAGATGCTCAGGAACTCGAATCCAGCATCTTCCTATGTCTACAAGGATTCTCTACCAACTGAGATACAAAGTTCCATTGAAATCTATAAATGGAGTATGTGACCAAATTTTGATTTTAACTCATTATGGGCCCTATTCTGTAACTCGGTGGTTAATTTTTAACCACTGGTTAAAATTTTTATCCAATCGTTATTGATTTGACAACCAAAAATCCCTTTTTACTTCCTTGTACGAAGTAAAGGAAGTATTGTAATCGCGAAAAATTTCGGTATTGAGATTTCAACGGAAATATCCATTTTGACCATCCCTGAATCCATTCTGACTAATTTCGTCGTGACGTCTGTACGTACGTACGTATCTTGCATAACTCAAAAACGGTTAGCCGTAGAAAGTTGAAATTTTGTATTTAGGACTTCTATAACATCTATTTGTGCACCTCCCTTTTTGGTCATTACATAATTTCCAGAAATGGTACTTTATTTGAAGCCTATAATAGATTTTAATGAAAAACTATATTAAAATAGAATCCAAAACGTTTCAAATTTGGTATATAAGACTTTTATATCAATTGAAATAACATAGCAGATTTTGGTTAAAACAGGCTAACCGGAAGTGATATATTACCTGAAGTTGTTAACGTTTTTCTTGAATAAAATGGTTTCATTTTGATTTTAGAAATAAATGCTTCAAATAAGAGTTTTAGAGAATTAAATTCTGCATCTAGCACATCAAGTATTATTAAATTAGCCATTTGTATAAGCGAGATATGTAAATTTAAAACTTATATACTTTTTGGTTTTTGTAATGAAGCTTGCTATGGATTAGGACAAAAAATAACAAAAAAATATAAAATAGATGTTCATGTCAAATTACGTCAAACACGTGCAATTTTATAATTGGGTCTATATACTTCATCTTCATATTGGTCTTGCGTACAAGGAAGTCGTGTGGTGTCCACATCAGATTTTTTTGTTATATGTCAACATACTCGATTGGTCAAAAAAATTAACCAGTGGTTAAAAAATAACCACTGAGATACAGAATTGGTTCTAAAGTTACTTGACAGAAAAATAAAATAACTATTTTTAAATTGACTAGTTATTTGTGGTTTAAGAAAAATATATTTTTAAGGAATTGGAGAAGGGATATCGTGAGGAACTGTAGTGATTTAATTTATATATTTTATAATCCATATATTGAAAGTCTACCATGGGCACATACCCCGATTATCATCAATAATTTAATTATTTAACGGCCAAAAATAAATTAGAATTATTTTCCTTGTTCTAACATTTAAATCATTGTGTTAAAAAATTGCGTTGCATTTATTAGTTTTGATAATCAAAGAATTGAACGTTTCTGCAACCGGGAATTAAACGATTATATTCTCTTCTGTTCTGAAAACTTATTCAGCACACTATATTTTAAACTATTTTTAGAGTTATTTTTATAATATTTAGAACCGTTAACGATTCAAGTGTAAATGCCTATATTTATAAAATTGGTTTATGTACGAATTAAACGATTATATTCTCTTCTGCTCTGAAAACTTATTCGGCACACTATATTATAAGCTATTTTAGAGTTATTTTTATAACATTTAGAACCGTTAACGATTCAAGTATAAATGCTTATGTTTAAATTATAATATGTAATAATAATGTGAGTCCCTGGAAGACCCTCTAAATCGTCTTTACAAATCCAAAGATCATACGAGTATTTCTTCAAGTTCATATTAATATCAAGTTATGGAAGAAAACTACGATTATAAATTAATTTAAACATCGTCTTTCATCTCCCGGCGAACTAAAATTGACTGTGTTTACATTCTGATTTAAAAATCAATAAATATTCGAACCTGAGCTATAAGAACCACAACCGGGCTATCTGATTTTTGATGGTTATAATTTTCAGTTCCTTTGTATTTCTAATTAAACGTCGTTTTATCAGTTTCTACCTATCCTTTGTTAGGGTGCGGTTCGAATCATGTTATCGTAGGTTACAATGCTCAAACCGCTCACAGCTGGTCCGAATGGATTGAGCACGCTGACGACTGTGAAGGCGCTAACGATTCGGACCGTTCGTAAGCGCGCTTGCTTCTTCCTTGTCATTTGTGAGTTTAAGTTTGATCAATTCATTAGTTTCCTCTAAATAAAATCCTTTAATACGTTAACAACTTCCATCTTAACAAACAATTTTATTGTTTCAGCAAGAAATGGCGTAAAAAACATTAAACGTTTACAGCGCTTACACTGCCTATCCTCTTGGGCGTGATCACTGTTAGCGTTAGCATGAACTGTTGACATCATACACCTCACAGCGCAATCTGTGAGCGTTGTAAATATGATTCGGACCAACTGTTAGCGCGCTGTCGGTACTAAAAGCGTGATTCGGACCGCACCCTTAGTAAACGGTAAGTAGTAGAGTAGAAAGGAATTTCTGTTGATGTGCTAATCTTAAGTGTAGCGTTGCCTAGGTGAGATGTTCGCCTGGTGAGCGATCTCTTCTCTATACAAAGGCTAGTTATTTGTCCAGCAACAAAAAGCGGAACATTGTTCCATTAAAATGCATTACTTCATTACGGCGGTGAATAATGAATCCTCTAATGCTTTCCGCTGCCGGCATTCATCAACTTCCCCAAACTGTGGGAGAGTGCCGTTATTGTGCTCCTGCTAACTCCTGCAGTCCTGCTGCAATGCGGCTCTACAACTTAAACTGCGCACATTAAAAATTCACACCATGCGAGAACTAGTTTCATAACTTCAACCCGTTTCATATTCTTCGACGCAAGACATGATTACGGGCAGCTTATAAAGCTTGCTCGCACGATTAACACAAGAGGAAAATTGTAAATCCGCATTCGTATACAACTATAAACGATGTATAAATATTTTATAAGAATCATATTTTAACGTATAAATGAAACATGCAACAGCGCCTGTTGTGAAGTAACGTCTGGTAAACGCCCGCTTCCGTAAACATATATCATCATTACCAAAAGCAATGTCAGACAGGCTGACACACCTAGGACTTTAGGCATGTGTGACTTCATGACAATATACGTACTTATTTGTATCCAAATTGTTTTGTGTTGCAACTTTAATCATTACCAGCGGTAGAATGGGGTAAACTAAAATAAATGATCAATTATTTTTAGAAACATATTTTTATCATAAATATTGAAATATAAAACATTCAATAATGTAATTTATAATTATTTAATTTATGTATCAAGGACAAAACTATTACTCCGAGGGGCAAGGGAAAGAAATTCTTATTTCGTAACGTTCCATAGGCGTCGTCAAAAACTAATTATTATAGTAATAATTGTGCTTCTCTAACTTATTTGAGGACGCTCATGATCCCAGTAGAAACAAGATCAAGATCAAGACCAATTGCACAGATTAACTGTCAATTTGAGGAAGGCTGCGTAGTTTAAAAACTTATTGGGGTTACTCATTAGGTAAAGGTAACGTAATTAATTGTTACCTATATTATAAATTAGTATAGCTGACTTGTTTTAAAATTTATTTTCATTGTATTTTATAGCATACATGAAATTGTCCGTGTTCAAAAGTACCGAGCCAAGTATGTTGTTCAGAGTTTATATACTTTGTTTTTATATATGTTTATCATCAAATACCCAATTTATTAGGTTAATGTTTAACAAAATGATGAAAAACACACACTTTTAGTTACGAGAATCCGTAATAAACCTTACTCTACAAGAAAAGGTTTTCCGTGAGATAGCCGTCTTACTAATGATCAATAAAACCATAACAAATGGAATTATTAGCAAATATATTGTGCACAATGAAATTTTTGAAAGATGTCCGATCAAGGTCATCTGTATCTTGAACGAATTAGCAAATTGGCATATATTTATCTCTCTCACAAGAAGCGTGTGCTACAAGGATGGATATAATAGGCTTGTCTTTCAAAAATTCATATTGCTTCTACTAAGTTGGGACATTCCATTTTAAAACGATGCTCGTTGTTGACAATGCTTTCGCTTTAACGTAAGTTTATTTATTAATTCAGATATATTACCTTGACTCATAGCCGTACGAATAACGTTATTTTCTGTCAGTGTCATTAACACTGTGCCAATATCTTATTTTTCACATATTTGGTTTTACACTTGCTAATAAACTTACCAGTTAACTTAGTTTTGAATTTTGAATACTTTTACTCTAACATATATTTGCATAATAATAAAATAACGGTAGTATCTTATGTACCTTCATAAAAACTAACTAAACGGCACTACTGAATTTGACAGAATAAAATCTTGATTCATACAATTGGCAGATGACCTTAATCAGACATCTTTAAAAAGTTTTACTGTCCATTGTTTCGTAGATATAATATTTTAAAAATGGGCTTAAATTTCAAATCTCTATAGGCCCATGTCAGCGCATACGTTACTCATTAATTAACGACTCAACTCATCCTAGCAGACAGTAAGTAGTTTGTTTATGATTTTAAGTTTATACTTATATGTTTAGAAATTTCCAAAAGTTGATGTTACTATGGTTGATTATTTTTACTTTTGAATACTCTGACGCTTGACCTTGTCTGTGAAATATATCTTTGTATGTGTGAGTGTGAATAATAGCGTTGTAATAGTTGTGAATGAGTGACGATACTAAAATAAAACGTTGATAGCAGGAATATCTTTTATGAAAATTATGAATGAAAGGTATTATATTTTTGTTATATACTGCAGTATTCGTGGTAAAAGTAGAAGTCATAGACTCCATTTCTATACACAAAATGAAATCAACAACATGTTTTCGGGATGAGTTCTCTTTTCTATTTGTAGAACATGGAGCAAAAAATTTGTTTCAATTTTAACGTTATTAATTATAGAGATGAGGACGAAGAAAGGCTATTGGAAATTAAGCGATGTTAAGTTCGGAATTGTGATAATAAATGAAACAATCAGGATCATGTATCTCTTAAATGAAAACGGTTGTAATAAGTGGGGAAAAACGTCCGAGTGTGCTTGTGCCGTGCCTCGCGAAGGAGTTAATTATGAAATCAACATCTGCCCGGAATCACGAGATAAAACTCCGGACTCCGGGATGTCATTAATTCCCACCACCGGATTCCACCGCACCGCCAAGTAAGATGGAAACGTTATTAATATTAATGAAGTTTATTTACCGCTGCGAGCCGAGCTTTTTAACATGCGGTTTTGGTTTGTAGTGGCGCGAACTTCAAACTTAGCTCAAAAAACACTCGCTAATGATGCTAATTCAACAAGTTTGGAGCTATGAGCTCTTAACATGGTGAATACGGCCAACGGATTGTAGCCATAAACAAACAAAATTATAACATTGTTAATAGGGTGCATAACAAAAAATAAGTTGTATTATGTACGAGGATATTAAAATTACGTATAAAAAACATAGCTACATTTTTACAATCTTTTATATATATGTTAATAATTTTTCTGAAATTTAGTCGAGTTGTTCCTTAATAGAGGACGACGTGGGCTATTGTATGACGGACTACAGTAACATTCATAGATACATTTTTGCTACCTATTTACACCGATCACAGTTTTTTGCAATGACTTCAAATCAAATTCGGTATCTGTAGAGTCTGGAGTTTCCCAGGGCTCCCACTTGGGACCTATTTTATTTAATCTATTTATTAATGATATATCACATTGTTTTCATTACACGAACCTTTCTGTATATGCTCATAATTTGAATTTTTTTAGAGCCATCCAAAAAATACTGACTGAATATTTACAAGCAAATTTATTTCGATTAGGAATTTATTGTAAAGATATTTTTGTCGCTTAATGTTTCAAAATGCTTCGTCTTAAATTGCACTAGGAACCGTGAAACAATCGCTTATAAATTTTTATCAATAATTCGGAGCTACAGAATAAAAGCACAATTAAAGACTTAGGAGTGACCTATGACTGTGAAATGTTATTTAATTTTCATATTGAAACTGTCAGAGAGTCATTTAAAATTTATGTTCATTATGAGATGTAAATATTTCAGCAGATCTAGATCCATTATTTGTCTTTTTAATTCACTTGTGAGATCTAAACTTGAATATGCTTCTGTGGTTTGAAAGATGTATGTGTGTGTGTGTGTGTGTTAACATTAGAAATTATTCTAATACACTGGAACATGTTATCTATTGAAAATATAAGGATTATTGTGGATATGTGATTTTTATATAAAATTTTCAATAACCTTCGTATACACAAATAATTTAGAACATCTTTTTTACTTTTATGTATCTAACAAACAAACAAGATCAAATTACTTATTTGTTGTTGCGCTTAGTAACACTAATAACAATAAGAATTCACCGGTAAACAGAATTATTAGTATATATCTCAGAATTTTTGAATGTGGACATGTTTCATCTTTCATTTAATAACTTTAAAACTAAGATTAATGACAAACTCTCTTGAATAATATTGATTATCAGTTTTTCTAAGTTTTTCACTTGTTATTCACAATTTATTTTTATTTTTGTTACTTTTGTATATTTAACTGTCTCTTATAGTTACGTCTGTTAATTTCTGCGTGGGAACCTATTATTGGTCTTTGACTTTTGGTTCTCTTAATGGATAAATATATAAATAAATAAATTACCGTCTAAAAATATGGGTACACTTGCTGATTTGTAAAAATAAATGTAATGCAATTATTTTCCTCATATATGTACATTTTTTTCTTCGTTTTGTAACTATTTAACTTTGTTTCTTTCGAAATTTCACATAACTTAGATTTCACATTATTTGTAGTCAGTATTATTCGAGCTTTCTTCTCAAATCGTCAAATATATCACATTGTTAAGTGTTATGAAAATTGAGTTTATCGCAGTGTTAATTTTATAATTTAAAAAATATATTTATTTGATATTGGACAAAAATCATCATTAAAAGTTCAGAAATTGGCACTAAAGTAATCCATTATACGAAGATTTCATAAAAATGCAGTGATGCCAACGTTTTGATAATTATTGTTTGTAAGATAATTTGGGCAGGTGTACGATGTACAATAGTTAATTTGTACATAAAATTACAAAAAATATGTGCAAGATGAACGAACTAAATAATTTCGATGAAGAAATTTGAAATAAATCACATAATTTTGAGTGATGATAATCTAACGGATTTCTCAGCGGAAGATGGTAGGAATTATACTAATAATCCATGTAGTTGTTAATTTTATTTAAAATTTCAATAATGGGCTACTTGCATACCAATTTTTATTTCATATTTTTGAAGACACGATAAAAAACTTGCTACCCGTATTTTTTCTTTTGACAAAATTTTCGTTAATTGGCCAGAAAAAATTAATGAAATTTGATTATTTGAATTACCGCGCCATATATGTCGCAGAATTACGCCAAACCATAGAATCGGTACGTCCCATAGCAACGGCATATGGCATATGCAGGTAATTTAAACATGACAAATCACCAGTTTAACGTTTGAACATTAGTTTGGAGGTTAGTATTTTAGTTTGTCAAAATCCTGCATAACAAACCGAAATACGTACTAAAAGTAACAGAAACCATGCAAATAGCAAACAATAAACAAAACACAGAGAGAGAGAAATATGAACTAATATTAAATTAAAATTCGCACTCTTACGCCATCTACAGGTTTTAAAAATATGCTTCCCTTTCTCCCGTTCAAAATAATGACGCCACAAAAAATGTTTTTTCTTAATTTACTAACAAAGAAACATATATTTTTTTAATAATATTTATAATTGAAGACCTTGCTGCAAGAAGGAGGAAGCTCCACAAATCTTTGTTTGGAGATAAACGAAAAAAAACTGTTTTATTTCGACATTTGTTACTTTAATGAAAGTATGCATATCGAGTATAGGTATAGTAATTCATAATATTGTAAATAAAATTTATTACCAGTATATATCGCTACCTGCATTTTACTAAAAAGTGGAGCTATCTCCTTCTTGCTGCAAACTCTTCAATTTTTACATAGGTTTTCAACATAACATTAGATATATAGTGATAGATATCGGATTTTCAGGGAATAATATATTAACTACTAAATTTATCACTATATTATATTTTGCTAATTTATAACTAATTTGAACATACAATTTGTAAAATTGTCAGGCTGACAGTTGTGTAAACATAGCCCATAAAAATAAATATTCCCTTCATTTTCACAATTTTTTAAAAATAAAACTATATGCACCTTTGCACTGAAGTTCCTTTTTATCATTCATGGTTTATTTTCTTCGACCTTATTGTCTTCGGCAACTAAATTCCATAGTCGTGATAAAAAGTAGAACATCCTAAAAAATAAAATAAGAAAAATGGTACAAACACAAGAAATTCCTCTCAATATTCGTATAAAAATTAATTCCCTTAAAGAAGAAGACAAATTTCTTGCGAGAAATAGAAAGATAAATTGGTGATTAATTGAACGATGCCAAAATAATAATCGAAAGTCTATTCATATTTTTGGATGGTACTGTATATTACTTTTTCATGTATAAAACAGTGTAAATGACTTTTAGTGATTTGATTCTCAAACAGTTGGTTTTTCTAAAATTAAACTAATAAAATAATAAAAATAACTTCCTAAAGTAGCACATGAATTTGCCGCGAGTTTAATAGAAGTAGTCACGTAACTGTAAAATTTCCTTTAAAATAATTGTTGCATGTCAAATGCTACTAGTATACTAATAATAAGCTGAAAATTTAACAACTGGCTTTATGATTTTCAAATTTTTTGTTGTTGTCCTCATGTTTTAGAAAAACTTTATATTTTTCTAGTGTCTACATAATTTCTGGAACCATGTGTACCCTTTTCAAATCATTTTTATTTCCATGTATCAAATTTTTCCTTAATAAAATAATATTATTTTAAGCATTCTCGTTTTTTCTAAATAATACCTGTTTTTATCCCGTAAAGGAAGTGCATTTAATAAGAGTAACTATGTTACACTAAAATGAAGGAATTATTTAACGGACTTTGAAAAACAACAACTGGAGGTCTTATGTTAGTATGGTTTCATTGCTATTTTCTTCGAGAGTTCCCTGCGATAGTGGCCAAACACTAAGATCTACGTAGTAAATAAGAAATTTATAGTACTGTCTATAGGAGTTTAATTCTTGGTTTCTAGATCTAGGTTTAAATCAAGTAATTTTTTTGTTGAAAGTCTTGAAGGAGTGCGAAGTTCGGATAACAAAAACCTACCACTTCTCAGTTCTCAGCACTTTCATTTATCCCTTCTGAGATTTCCTTATCTCTTCATATTTCCTTTTCCTTCCCGGGCAAAAACAAGTGAATGTGAGCTAGCCGCGATCTCATAACCCACACGAGGTTGTTTTTGTTTTTGTGGTGTCGGTTGTCCAGTTCTGCTCGATGCGTCTTTGTTCTGCACGTGTTTCACAGACTAAACAAACGGCAGTCGTGAGGTGTGGGACTGGGTTGTGATTTAAGAAAACAAACAATTGAAAAGTTCTTGTGACAGTACGTGACCGAGGACGGATTCGCTGAAATGTTGCTACAATTTTTATCTTTTCAATTATTCCAGATAAGGATGTAAAGCTGCAATGCAACAAGGAATAAGAATGTTCAAAACCATAGCATACAAGGAAGCACGCATTTGCTGTAAATTCAAAACATTTCATTTACTTTCTTTCAATAACACGTTGTTTACAAAAAGACTACGATGAAGCGAGGTGTGGGACAAGTAGGAGACTATTATTGTTAGTAGTCTGGGTCCTACATAATTTAACATACAAAAATAAAAAGATAATAGATACAACATAAAACGTAAATAACTAAAATACAATTAATAATGTACAACAACAATCTCAATTTATGTATTCTTTTTGTCCGTATTTATCTAAAGTAAAAAGTTTTGTTGGAAGGTAAATAGATTATTTTTCTAAATAATTTATAAGAGTCACTTCGTGAAATACTCATCAAACGATGAGTGCGACAAAAGGCCTTATGAAACATTTTTTATACTATTTTTCTATTGGGGTAATTTTGTAATTTTATTAGATTAAAAAAAATGCGTCTTGTGAAAATATGACTTGGTGTTTTTTATCATTTATGTTGGTAACGCGTCCCGCTAAAATTTTTAACTTCACAAATGAAAATTCATTGTTCGTTGACAACAATTCCACCTAGCACAATTAGTCGACAGAACGTAGCGGCGTCTATAGTAAGACATTTAAAATACTTTGCCAGTGGTTACAGGTACCTTATTAGAAGTACAAATTGCGTGCGTGTTACCAAAATGGGGAATAAATTTTCAGTGACAGCAACGTTCTGATTACGGATGTTGTGTAGTTGCAGCATTGTAGCCTCGACTTTTATGGAATTAGTGTTGCTTGTTTTGTCCTACAACTGCTTTTATAATTCTTCTGTTTCACTCTTCCATGATACTTTGTTTATTTCATTTTCCAAACTCAGAATCGAAATATATATAATGTACATAATATTTGAGAGCATAACTTATACCAATTTTCAGTTACCTGAACCACAGAATTAAAACGAATGCTACTTTACTGTTGAACATAAAGATACGCGCCTCCTGAAAATATCATATGATAAGAAGCTAAGTAGTTATTAAAAACAGTTTTCTTAATTATTATTAGGAACAGAAAATGTAATATTTTGAATTCATTTATTATATTTGATACAGAAATTATGTCGAATTGAAGTTTTTAAATCATTGCAACCTAAAAATTATATATTGTAGCAATGGCGTCGTAAGTTCTGGCATTAAATATGGCGTATTTTCAATAATGTTACTTTACAAGCTTTGCCACAAAAATTTGATAATGAAACAATACACGGCACACAAAGTACCTACTTTGTAGACCGTTACTATTAGACACGGAACGGTATGCAAAGAGTTTTGGTTTGCAATAATTCACTTTCTGTAACCCAATAACAAAATATCATCGATCGTAGAAAAAATACATTAATGTGCATGATATAGGTAAATTTTATTGGAGATAGTATTTTATGATGCCAATATTTACAAAATAGGTCTGTTCGTTTCGCTACCTTGCATCTCCGGTTTACTGCCGCGCCTATATGGAGTGAGGCAAAGAGGACGGAGGTTTTATAAACAATCAAAAAATCGTTAATTTTTGCTTAAAAAAATATCGGCAGCTTTGAGTTCTTATTGAAATAGTATTTGACAAAATCAAGTGTGTCAACAATATCTCCCATGTGGTGTCCGTTTTCACTTTTGGAAGTTGGCATCAACTCTTTCCATCATCGCTCTATCCATTTCGGCGACTTCCACGCGAATAGCTTGCTTCAGTTCTTTCAATGTACGGGGCTTATGCTTGTATATTCGTGCCTTGAGGTGAACCCACAAGAAAAAATTGCTCATGGTCAAGCCAAGGGACCGAGGAGGCTAATGAATGTCACCAAACCTGAAAATGAGGCGACCGGGGAACTAAGGCGAATAACGCCCATTGCTACTCTGGCTGTGTGGCTGGCGCCCATCCTTCTGAAATCAGGTAAAAAGAAGTTGTTTCTGGTCTCGATGTAGCGCTACGAGTTTACGGTAACAGTATTCCCATTATTCTCTTCGAAAACACTCGTACGCAAAAACGCGGTGTTCTATCGTCCACGGCACCATGGCTTTAACCGAAACAAAAATGATAAGACCTCACTTAATGGCTTCTGCCGCACATCTACACCTCCACCTGGAGCTGTGCGCTGTGTACTAGCCATTTCAAAAATATCCGCCCTCTTTGCCCTATTATGTACAGGGTGTAAATCGAAAAATGGAACACAGGCGTTTAACATGGGAAATAAGTTTTTTTCTTTGCGCAAACGTTACGTAATTACTTTATGCAGATATACTTCAAATAAAAGTTATAGCGTCTAAATCATGTGAAATTATTATTTTAACTCTTCATATAAACGTTACAACTAATTATAAAATTATAGTTTATGAGTTTTTATTGTAGACAACCATGGATTTATGACAAATAATTAATAAATGCGTAATTTTAATTGTCAATTAGGACTAAATTTAGTTTACAATTGTATATTAGCACAAAGCACAAACAGATAAACTATTTTAGTTCTAATTGACAGTTAAAAACAACGCATTTATTTATTTTTTGACATAAATCCATGGCTGCCTAGAGTAAAAGCTCATGAAAACTATAACTTTATAATTAATTTTTAAGTTTCTATGAAGAGCTAAAATAATCGTTTCACATGATTTGGATGAATAATTTAAATCTCTATAACTTTTATTTGAAGTATTTTTGCATAAAATAATTAGGTAACGTAAAGAAAATTGATTTCCCATGTTCCACTTTTCGATTTACACCCTGTACTTTGTATTGAGTAAACCGTAGACGCAGAGAAGCGAAACGAACAGACCTAATGCGTCTTCCCTTTGCTGGAATTTTAAATACCTGTCAAATATTGTTATTATTTTTCAAAACATGTAAATAATTTGAATAGCAAGCATATGCCATTATATATTCATTTCTCAAGAGTCTAAATAAATGTAATTGTTTCTTTGACCGATACTTAAAAGGACTGTCATAGTACTCAGGCCTAAAAGAATCTCATAAATTTCCAATTTAATCTTTGATGCTACGTACGAACATCCTTGAAATATGAGCTAATATTACTCCAAGACTAAATCATTTGATGACAATATTAATTCGGTAAATAAATCCATTTATATCTCTGTTAATCACAACTAAGTAAAGAGCTTTGAATACTCCCTATCAGCTTTCAAAGCAAAATTGAGCTTAAATTTAATTATAACTGAAATTCAAAGTATAAAGGATCTAGCATTCAATTATAATATGCTTTTTCACGTATTCATTATATGTAGTATTCGCTTATTTGTTTTCTAAACATGAAAAACAGCGAAATGGAAAATCTATATTGTACTGATAAAAAGTAAAATACATTTTGATGATAATAATAGAACGTATATAGAACACGAACATGGAAACACTCTCATAGGAATATGAAAATAATTTTACGAATAACCATAATAAATAGAGTATTGTCATATTATATGTAACATTAGTTTGTATTGTTTTATTCATTATTTAAGCTGCAATTTTTTTTGTAATATTTGTAATGTATACATTCTGTAGTCGAATCTGAAAGCAAAACAGCATGTTTTTTCACGTCTGCAATGGGAGCGTGAAAAAAAGTGCCCTCTCTTTCTCATTATTTCACTTCGCAGCGTTAAAAAAGTGTACTTTTTTCACACTTTCATGTATTATTTATTAAAAAAGGAATACTTTATAAACCCATTTTAATGAAAAGAAGTACCCTTTTTTATAAAGATGTGTTAAGTTTGTATAATGGACTGCTAGTGCCTGCTTTGATGAATGAAAGCGAAGGTTGGGCATGGACGGAAAAGTACAAAAAAAAAGTGACTACCATGGAAATGAGGTATTTACGTGGTGTTTTTGGGTATGTAAGGTGGGATCGCGTGAGGAATAATTTGATGTATGAAGAATGTATGATTAGGAAGAATGTTGTTAAGAGAGTTGGAGTGAGTTAGTTGAGATGGTTTGGTCATGTGGAGAGAATGACGAGTGAACCGTAAAGCGTATACGTGTTGATGAAGTTGAGGATGTTCGATTGCGTGGCCGTCCAGTATGTAAGTGGATGGATGTGGTTGGTAGTGTGCTAAAAGAGAGAAGGTTCCAGAGTGGGAAGAGAAGAGCATGTATGAATGCGGTTATTATTGTGGTCGAGGAGAAAGGAGTGTGCTTAGACAGGAATGTGTGGCGAAGGATGATGGTTTCGTAACCATTATTGTTGTCCAGATGCGGTAATTTGCTACCGAAATTCGCACTTTAATATTTTACGAGTAAGGAATATTAGCTGTATAGAGATGTATGCTGAGCTCTTATGTATGAATGCTGTTAAAAGAGATGACTGAGTCAACTGAGCTCTTACTGATGTTATTTAAACGAAACGGACTTCTGGACTTCCATTATCTTTATTGTTATAACATACTAGACATAACGTTTCGGTAACTAAACATCTGCTACCGTCATTAGGTGAACTGATACTACAATAATTCCTTAAGCTACGAGCCTTATATCTAGTGAAGTGAGGGAGATCAAGCGTGGTTGGGTGTTCAAGCGTTTTAGAGGGTACGTCATTGGTTGGTTCTGGTTGTTCACTCGGCTGTGGCAGTTCTGTCGTTCTATGTTGGTTTATTTTCAATTATGGTTCCTGGTTGATGAGTTTTTTCCATATTGGTTTTATCTCGACACTGGCATAGCTAAAACCTTTGTCATGGTTTGTTATTACGAATGCGGCTTCCTTGAATTTTCGTTTGTAGGTATGTTCTTTCTTGGATATGACTTTTGCTTGGTCCCATAGTATTCAATGTGATGTTTCCATGCATGGTTCGCTATTCCGGATTTTTTAGTCACTCCTCTCTCTGTTTGCCGTTTATGTTCTTTCATCCGGAGCTCTCTAATAGTCTTCTGGTTTTCCCTATGTAAGCATCTTACTGATGTTGTTATTATTGTTTTCGAGTTTGTGCTAATCCACTGGGCACATGCGTGATTTTTATGTATTTATGTATGTATATTAAATTTTAATTTTCTGTGTATGCAGTGCATGTACAGATAATAACCTTGTAAATAGTCCCTTTTACTATTATTTCCCATGGAAATGACTGACATTACACTTTCTACAAAATCGTAATTAGATATTAAATTTTGCCGGACTATGGAATGTTTAAAAATGAACAAAATGACCCATAAACGTAGTGAACGTGTTAAACACTATAAAGCAGCTAAAAATCATGCACTGCGAATCGGGTCGGGTTATGGTACAAACTTTATTAAAACAATTCACTGAATTGCACTTAATACCCAATATATCGTGTATTTTAATCTGCAGGTTTCCATATTACAGTTTGTAGTATTTTCGAAATCATTCGCACATAACTATAATTTTCAGTTAATGATACAAGTAACAGTATGTATTATCATCAGTATTTATATGAAATATAACAAGCATTACAATTTTGTTATGTATATATAGGGTATCCCAAGGCGAGCTTACGCTATCATTATTTTAAAAACTATTCACTATTATTTTACGAAATTTGGTATCTAGGGGTTTTCCGACATGCCCGTTTTCAAAGAAGTAGCACTTCCGGTTTAACCGGAAGTAGACCCTAACTTTCTTTTACATATGAAACAATAAAAAATATTTATTCATGATCAACCACTTCCGGCGTAATTAAACTTTTTTGAGTTTTTCACTAATAACAGCCACTTTTCTATCACTCTATATTTCGCGAATGGAAACGGATTTCTATAATCTGTAAAAACAATTTTATAAAGAAATCTTTTGTTTACTATGATATAAATTAATAATCGAAAATTTTTGAAAATTGTAATTTCTTCGTGGACGTAAAGTTGATGTGCACAAAATTTAAAGAACCCATTTTTTAAATGGAATACCCTATTTTTTATTAGGTAAATGAATTCTTCATTAAAAATAAAGGTATTTTGTGTAGTATGTCTTATGTTGAAAGTTGATATATATTTAGTAAAATGGAAAATATTTAAATTGTATTAGTATTTGTTTATAAGTCTAGTTTAGTTGGCTATGAACATTTTGTTTTAGCTTTATTCTATTTCTGTTTACTTTGTATTTTACATTTAATATGATAGTAATACATAAAAAATCATTAAAATAAAAAAAAATCTGATGTGGCCAGCACATTACCTTCCGTCAGTTATATGAGGTATTTACGAAAATTCTACCTGTGAACTATTACCGGTAAACAGCTTTTATCAGTTTATAGCTGCCGGAATCGATATTATAAGAACGCAAGTGGTAAACAAGGTAGATCCATAACCTACGAAAAAATTTGAAAATTTAAAACAGGTTAGAAATTTAACGTAGTTAACAAAATGAGCAGAGTCCTACTTTGAACACATTTCCACTTTTACCGCGCACGCTTCGCTTTGCATCACTACCTTTTTTTGAGATTAGATTCTTCATGAATCCAGTAGATGGATTTGGTAGATATTTAACAATTTTCGAACACGGTAACTTTTTACCACTCGTGTTTTCGAACACAGTCGGTAGATGCGGTACCTACCGGTAGAATTTTCGTAAATGCGTATGTATTTTCTATAAAATCCATACATAAAGTTCCTTGCAAAAGATTATAAATTTCTTGTATGTACATTACCTTTCGACAGTTTTGTATGTATTTTATAAAAATTTCATACAGAAAATTTCGAGCAAAAAGATCCTAACACAAATATACTACGAATATGTCATTGCACTTGACACTGACATCTTTCAATCAGAATTTTCTTAATATAGTAGGTGTTGCTAGCATAGCTGGCTAATTTATGAAATTTAATTTCTTTATAATTTTATAACTCTATATCCATTTAATATGAAGTATAAAATGCAGTCAAATCGTATAGAGAATACAATATTCTTTAATATTTATAATAATATTAAATGTGAAAAAATTATATTTAACATCGTTTTTTCAAGAAAAACTGTTAAAATCTGCAAATGAGGGTACTTCCGGTTAGCCAATTATAACCAAAATCTAATCAGCTCTTCATGTGGATGCAACAAAGAGGAATACGAAAGAATTATAATTTTTGGAATTGCAGTATTAGAGTTATCGTAGACGAAAATTTTGTTACACACACAAACACACACACACACACACACACACACACACACACACACGCACGCACGCACGCACGCACGCACGCACGCACGCACGCACCCACCCACGCACGCACACACACACACACACACACACACACACACACACACACACACACACACACACACAGACATCATCGTAAAAATAGTAAAATCGTATTCTAGGGACCCTAAAACGTGCTTATTCATCAAAAACTCACCACCGAATTTTTTGACCAAAGACACCTTCCTTACCTAAAGGTGACGGAAGGTAGGTAATAATGAATAGGTACTAAACATAATTTTCTTCTTTTTCCACCATGGTCCACTTCAATTATATTTAATAACTAATGTAAATAAATGCAATTTAAATATTTTCCATTTTACTAAAAGTCTATCAACTTTCAACATAGGACATGCTACACAAACTACCCTATTTTTTAACGAAGAATTCATTTAAATAATAAAAATTGGGGTGTTCTATTTCAAAAAATTAAGTTTTTTTTAATTTTGTGAACTTTACGTTAAAATTTTCAAAAATTGTCGGTTATTAATTTATATTATTGTAAACAAAAGCTTTCTTTATAAAACAGTTTTAACAGATTATATTTTGGGAAAATTTTGGCTTTCAGGATCGAAATAATATTACATGAAACATTTTGTTACATTTCTTTATTAAATTTGGACGTTTCGGCAGAACGAAGCTGCCATCATCAGCCTAAAATTATTTTTTTATAATTATTACAAACATGTGTCAAAGAAATAAAAAATGAAACCAAACAAGATACATTGGTAGTACTTACATTTCAAATATAACAAATTTTCTTATACACAAAAATATGAAGTTATTATGGTACTTATTTGTACTAAATATTAATCAACAGTGAAGTGAAACATTTTTGTCATCTTGGTCATCCGATGACCCACGCAGTACAGTAGAACAGTAGGTCAAGCCATACAGTTGTGCGGAAACGTATGTGGAGGAAACTGACTACAGTTGTTTTAGGAAGGTGAGCGCGTATTTTAAATTGTTTTTGAAATCTGTTTGATAGTTAATATTGTTATTTTTATTTAAATTAATGTATAATGATTCCAATGTTAATCTTTTATTGTAATTTTTTTCTCCGTGTAGAATTTTTGTCTCTTGGAATTTAAATTTATGACCTGTGTCAATATGGTGTTTCGTAAGGGCACTATGTCCTCCGTTTAATAATGTACAATGGTATTCGTGTTGGTAAATTCTTTTGTGAAGGGGTTGTGACGTTTGCCCCACATACGTTTTCTCACAGCCTCCGCATTCGATCTGGTAGACTACATCGTGCCTCTGCAGATCCTGCGTCTTATCCTTCAGTTTAATGAAGAGATGCTTTGTATTTTGGGCCGATGTGTTGCCAATCATAATGTTAGTGTTCTTAAGAATTTTTTTAATACCAGAATTAATAGTAGGATTAAAAGGTATTTTAGCGTAAGCTCGCCCTGGGACACCCTGTACATATAATATAATGTGTGTGTGTGTGTGTGTGTGTGTGTGTGTGTGTGTGTGCGTGCGTGCGTGCGTGCGTGTGTGTGTGTGTGTGCGTGCGCCTGCGTGCGCGTGTGCGTGCGCGTGTGTGTGTGTGTGTGTGTGTGTGTGCGCGTGCGCGTGTGCGTGCGTGTGCGTGCGTGTGTGTGTGTGTGTGTGTGTTGTACCTCCGGCCGGTATAAGTAGGTTTTTATACCCCGATGTGTAAAATAAAAGATTTTCTTTTTTTATTTATTTTACACATCATAGAGCTACCACCATCAATACACGTGTGGCACTCCCATTACTCTGACCAAGTGGGGAATGACGCAAGAGACGCTACTAGCAGTACTAGAACTAGCTACACTGTTACAAAAATGTCTGAGTTTCTGTAGAAATAAAATTATATTATGTATTTATGTATCTCATGTACAAATAGATATTTTATCATATTTTAATTTATTTATAAATATAAATCTTCATTAAATATATGTTTTGACTAAAATCACATTCTAATTACAAATTTAATAATCTCTTTCACTGATGTGCAGCTGGCCCCTGCCTGTACGAGTATTTGCAAAAATAACTGTAATCGTGTTGATTACAACAAATGATATTTTGATTATAGCCCAAGAATATTGATTACAAGAATGAATTCAATATACTTGCATTTTCCGAAAAAGCAAATGTTTATGGTACAATAGAGGCTGTTGCAAGAATTTTTATGTCTTAAGTATTAAATTTTAAAAAAAATTATGTTCTTTATATCCTCAAATTTTAAAATATCAGAAAATATCCATTTGATATTTTACAATTATTTATTGAAATTTGTGTAATATTTTGAAAAAATCACTTGATCTGAAACAGAATGGCCGCGTTCAGCAATGCACAGCGCTGGAAGCGCTGAGCGCCGAAATTTGCCGAATACAGTTGCTGGACCAATCACATTCGTCAATTCATTGCGTTCGGCAAACTTCGGCGCTCAGCGCTGCCAGCGCTGTGCATTGCTGAACGCGGCCAATGTTACATCAAAGTTCATACATCTTAACATGTGACAAACTATCGCCTACTTTTATTTATATAAATAACGTAGGTGGTGGCCAAACTGTTTTCCTATTAGCTATGAATGACGTGCTGTATGTACTGTGAGTGGGAGATTGTTTTTTCACGACTATATTTTCCGCCAGTCTTTCTATTTAATTATTTACGAAAATTATAAATTATTATTTTTTATTACTATGAAAAATATTGCATAAACTTTCATTTAACATGCATATTTTCTAAGAAAAAATGCCTCATTTTGAAATCTGAGATTTGATGACACAAAAGTCACCTCTGTTGTGCAAATTGATCGCCGGTAAATTGATCGCTGGAAAATTGATCGGGAGGTTAATAGATAATCGATAAACTGATCGCGTGGAAAATTGATCGAGGGAAAATTCATAGCCTGAAAATCAATCGCTAAGAAAATTTATGGCTAGAAAAATTAATCGCCAAAGTATTGATCGCGTGGAAAATTGATCGGAAAAAAATGAATCGAGAGGATATTTATGCGTACAAAAAATATTGTTTATAACAAATCTATTGTGTTACAAATTACAAATAACGCACAAAAGTCACGTATGGAAAATGAGCCTGTTTCACATTTTTTAAAAGTATTTTAAATGAACGCAATATTTTTCATAATTATAAAAAATAATAACAATTTATAGTTATGTCAATAAATAATTAAATAGAAAGATTAGAGCCAGGAATACTCAGTAGTTATATCCCAAGTGCACAACAAATACCTAAATATTTTCTCGAGTGCACGAATGTGCACGAGCGAAAATATTCTGTACGTATTTGACGTTCACGACGGGTATATTGGTAGAATATTTCCCGAGAAAAACTTCACATTCGATATTTTTAATTATTTTTATAAATATTTAATATTTATTTTAATCGTAGAATGTAATTTTCTTGACCGTAAATGTAGATTTAAGTGGGACACAAATTTCTTGGGGATGTCGGTCCAGGGATTAAATAAATTTAATTTTTCTTTTTCATCGACGTTTTATTTTCTCTACTTATTATTTATTTATTATGTCACATAAACGATAGTTGTCAGATATTTAATAAATAACTTCTTGTTAATGCGTTTCTTGTGTTCACCGTTATTTTAAATATTCCGGTATTGCACTAGAGCAAATACCTGGGTATATGCACAAGTACAAATATTCACTGATATTCGATTGTCATTGGTCGTAATTCAAAAAATATTGTAACGTGATTGGTTGAAATTTTTCGAGTGAAATATTCATGAAAACAACCCCCCCCCCTTTCACTGCGGAGTACATACAGTACGTCATTCATACCCAATAGGAAAACAGTTTGTTCATATCACCTACGCTATTTATATTAATAAAAGCAGGCGATAGTTTGTCACGCGTTAAACGTATGTACCGTGACGTCACATTTTGTTTCAGATCACGTGACTTTTTCAAAATATTACACAAATTTCAATAATTTGAGGTACTTTAAAGAACAATGGCCCAGTTGCATAAAGCATTGTTAACTTTAATCACGTTGTTAATTTGACAAGGCTTCTTTTCCAATGTATTTTTGATACGTATCCATGGTTACAATGTGTAGTTAAACATATGATCAGCTAACAACGATTTATGCAACTGGCCCAATATCTTTTAAAATTTAGTACTTTTAGAAGTAATTATATAAAAATTCTTGCAACAACACTATTCGGGCTGAATTTTGTGCGTCAGGCTGGGTTATTGTTGTTATATTTACATAAGTCATACTAAGAAAATTCGGGCCGAGTTTTGTGCGTTAGTTTAGATTATTATTGTTATATTTATATTGGGACATCTTTTACTCCCGCAATTCACAATATGCACAACAAAACAGTAGGGAAGGACGGTTGTCTGAGTTTACGCTACAAGTCAGACCGTCGGTGGTAGGGGAGAGAATTTATTCTAATATATATATATATATATATATATATATATATATATATATATATATATATATATATATATATATATATATATATATATACAGGGTATTAATTAAAAAGCGGGCCATAGGCGTTTAACATGGGAAATCAGTTTTTCCGTGCGCAAAAGTTCCCAATTAATTTTAGACAAAAGTGTTTCAAATACAAGTTGTAGATAATTAAATGATGCACCAGCATCACTAAACAAATTTTATTTTGCATGTTTAGTAACCTGTAAAATCCAAATTGAAATTCTATAAATATTGCTCATTTGTAGTGATAGCCATGGAATTTAAACAAAATTACAATGAAATACATATCTTTGAACTGTCAGAAATTCGATTTTCAAATAAAAATTACTGATAATTATATTCTATCCTAAGTCCTTAAAAATATTTTGTTTTTATAATCTACATCTAAATTATTGCTTAGATTTTATTTATTTTTATTTTGTAACCTGCAAAATCGAAATTCTGACAATACAAACGATATACATTTCTTTGTAATTTTGTTTAAATTTCATGGCTGTCACTACAAATGAGCAATATTTATAAAATTTCAAATTGGATTTTACAGGTTACTAAACATGCAAAATTAAATCTGTTTAGTGATGCTGGTGTAGAATTTAATTATCTACAACTTGTATTTGAAACACTTTTGTCTAAAATGAATTGTTGTTTAAAATTAAATGGGAAGTTTTGCGCAAGAAAAAACTGATTTCCCATGTTAAATGCCTATGGCCCGCTTTTTAATTAACAGCCTGTATATATATATATATATATATATATATATATATATATATATATATATATATATATATATATATATATATATATATATATATGCGGCAAGCCAAACATTTCCCCCCATACCACTAAACTTCATTTACGACTATTCTGAAATCGAATTTTTGCTCTATGTAAACTAGCCCCTTAAATTTCCTTACCTAAGTTTACAGTATTACTTAATGTTGGTAATACTGTTTGAGAACTGCAGTATTCAACATCAGATCTGTTATCTATCAAATGTGAACTCGATATTTGGTGTCTTCAAATTGTCATCTGCTCGTCTGTCAAACTTCTAATTTGTTTCATAAATGTTATTTAAGGTCGTATAAAAAATCTTGTATGCAACTCAAATTTAAACAAGCTTTATGACATTCGGTCAATATATTTCGTGGCTCGGCAAGCCTCGTCACGAAATACTTGACCTCATGTCATAAAGCTTGCGTTTGCACTCTTTGTTGCATAAATAATTATTACATTACTGTGAATCTTCCAGAAACACATTTTTACAGGCCTCGCCTCCGTCGTCAAAAACATAGGGACTTTTATGGTTAAAAGTTGTTATTATTCTGGTGAAATGTCAGCATACATATTTTCAACACAAGAATTAGTAAAAGGTTTACAACTTTTAATACTAAATTTTAACTTGTTACTTTTAAATGTAAGTAATGACATTTGATCTTGAAATGCAAAACCTATAAAAAATGTTTGCTAATTTTTAAGATTATATTTGTAAATCCATGTCATTTGAAATTATCATAAAGTTAAGAATATATAATAGAGGGAGCACAAGTCCGGCATCTTGAAGCCATGCGGTGAATGGTTCGCCATCTTGTACTGGTCTATTTCTGATTAGTTTTTTGCTTTTTGTTTGCGATGAAATGTGCTATTTCGAATTTGTTCCTTAAACTTTTGTGTTTAAATACCTTTTTTGACCATATTTAATAAATTTTAATAAAAACGTCAGTTTACTATATGCTGCAGAAATGGACCAGTTCAATATGGCCGACGCTGCATTTCCATTCTGTCACTAGGCATCAAGGTCATTCCCTATAAACTATGCTTCACTCTCCCTCTATCTCTCTCTCTCTCTCTCTCTCTCTCTTTCTATATATATATATATATATATATATATATATATATATATATATATATATATATATATATATATATATATATTCTTAACTCTTTGGAAACTATTCAAATTTCTGATGTTGCTAACATGAAAAATCACTAGTATATCATATTTAGCAAAAAAAATTATAATAAATTTAGTGAGAAGTCGGCACAAAAATTCTCGACTTGCCAAAATAAACTCATACTCGCAAAAGTGCAGTTTCTAAACTATTGATAAAAATAACTATTTAAATAAAAACATACCTATGTATTATTTTATAAGCAATAGGATACTCGTATAATATTCAAGATGTGGATAAAAATGTGGGTTATATATTCATTATCAAGCTACAAGAAAAAAGAAGGGTAAAAATAGATTGGCAGACTGGGAAAGACAAATGAAAGTGCAAGCTTCCTGTTGTGAAATAAATCGTGCGTATAGGAAAGAAATAGAATTTTAAGATCCTGTTTTTGCGGCATGCGGACAAAACAAATGCTAGCTATAAAAACAACACATAGCACCCTTTCAGCTTTCAGTTGTTCAGGCTTCAGCGAAGAGAAAGAAACAAAAGTTTGCTAGTTTGGAAGTTAGATTCATAAAACTGTTGTTCCGGTAATGTGTCTCCTTTACTCAGTTTGTTTATTAATATTGCTGAAAAAAAGCTCGGAGACAGCTTTGAGCTTCGAAGAGCTTTCTGTGACGTCATTAAAACGTTAACGTACGACGATGCTGCAACATTAACGACTGCTCTCACAACTAACGACTCGCGATTTAAATATTTATGCGGATTCGGTGCACTGCAAATAAAACTCGTGCGAGAACTAAATATTATATTTGCGCACGAATATTTCAGCAGAGACTTCAGCTTCAAACGGATAGCTAACTAGTTATATACCTACTCAAAGGATCAAGCTCAAAAAAAAAAACGAGAATCAAGCTCGTTAACTGATTTTGGAACCATATTTTAAATAATTATTTTCACTGTATGTAGGCAAATTTCGCTGATATTTTATTGAATAGACATATTATGGCTATTAACATATTTACCTACAGTTGCAGAATACGTCACCTCACCTAATCAGTTTAAAAACATTTAGGGGTAATTTTAAAACGTTGTGTTTATTTCCATAATAAATTTAATCAAATTAACAAACGCAACGCGATCTTTTCATAGAAATGATGTAAATGTCATAAGAATTTGTTCATTTCAATGCAACAACAACCAGTATGAATATTTCGTAATTTTAATGGGGTATGTGAACAAATTTTTATTTTTGCATAATGGTACTAGACAAAAAATAAAACACCCCTCATTTTTTAAGTCGAATTATTCGTAATTACGAGAAAATAAATATTAAAAATTTGGGGAACGGGTATGTGACGTCGCCATGGTAGAATCGTGGAAACGACAGATAGACTGGGATGGAAATAGATAGTTATAGCCAACTCTCGCCATGCCAGAACCTATCACAACTAATCGTGACGCTAATCTATAACTATCTCTTTCTCTCCCAGTCTTTCTGTCTTCTTCCAAGATCGTACTAATGACGTTACATTCTGCAAAACATTGAATTGCTAATTATAATATTAGTACAAACTACGGTTTAGTTTTTATTAAGGTGCATTCACAAATGAAAATTAGATTTATGGTTTTTGTTTAGATTTAAGCAAGTCATTCATTCAGTTTAATTGAACCTTATTGATTGTACTGACATGTAAATGCTTCAAAAAAATATCGGTAGAACAATACTCAATAGATACCCGTGCGCCGTGAAACTTTCATTCGTTTGCTATTATTGGTTGTATTTCAGCAATTAAGTTTTGCCAGTTTCCTTGTTCTCCTCGCATTTGTTTTAAAGACCGAATCCACTAAGTATATCTTTTTAGACTCGTTCTAATTGGTGAAGTTTGTGACGTCACATTAAATCATAAACCTAAAGTTTGGACCTTGTAGTGTTTAGCTTTATGATTTGGAATAAGAGACACTAAATTCTGAAATGTGAATGGAGTCATAACATAATCAGCGGCCAAGGTCTTTAAATCTGAAGTATAAATATAAACCAAATTTTCATTTGCGAATGTACCTTTATTATAATGAAAACCTATAGATACCTGGTGTATATTTTTAATATTTTATGATATATATATATATATATATATATATATATATATATATATATATATATATATATATATATATATATATATATAGATGTGCAGAGTACTCGCGACTGGTTCGAGTAGTTAAGAAAACAATTTTTGAAAGCGGGAATTGAACAGTCGAATGGAATTTAGTGAGCAGAAATAATTTTGACACTCTTTTTAATAAAGTCAAGCTTTAGGTTTATTTAAAACCATCCTCAGGACTATTAATTTGAGATTTAGAAGTAAAATTTCAGAAACAAACATAATATGCGAATTTTGACTTTGTTTTAAGTTTAGACATTGTCATATATAATAAAATTATAAATTATGTACGAAATGTACGTAGTTTTACATTTTAAAAACAAAAATTATTAAAAATTTTGATGATGGCTGCGAACAATATATATATATATATATATATATATATATATATATATATATATATATATATATAAAATTAGAATATGGTCACATACCGCATTGGGTGTTTACAAGAGCCCGTCCCTTAATATGATAAATTATTATTCAAGTATTGGCAGCTTTAGTCGTAAGTAGCGAGTAGTACAATACACGATATTCTTAATCATACGTGGAATGTGGAATTTATAATACCTAACATAACGTAACGCAGTAAAAAAACTAAAGCAACAAGTTTTGTTTGATTTATAATAAAAATGCACGCAAGATATTTCTGCTAATCAAAGAGTACTTGTTTAAAGTTGACTAAAAGAAATGTATATACCTAACATGTTTATTTTATTTTATTTTATTTTATTTTATTTTATTTTATTTTATTTTATTTTATTTTATTTTATTTTATTTTATTTTATTTTATTTTATTTTATTTTATTTTATTTTATTTTATTTTATTTTATTTTATTTTATTTTATTTTATTTTATTTTATTTTATTTTATTTTATTTTATTTTATTTTATTTTATTTTATTTTATTTTATTTTATTTTATTTTATTTTATTTTATTTTATTTTATTTTATTTTATTTTATATTATTCTATTTTATTTTATTTTGATGTTTTGAAACCTGTCATTTCTTCACGCATCCTGCCCACTGGCGTTGTATCCCGAGATATTCAATTAAACTTCAAATTTTCAATAGTTGCGTAGAAAAGTTAAGAAAGTCTGTCCCTTGATATGTATTGTGATAATAATTAAACTTTGTGCAATAAATAAATAAAAAATATAAAAATAGCTATATATGATAAAATAGGCCAGTCAATTTACACATCTTGCAAAAGGTCATGTCATTTTTTTATAAGTTGTTAGGACCTAAGTCAATAGTAAGAAACCAAGTTTGCAGCTTTGAAAGACCTGTGCGAATTGCGTAACACCCAAAAAAACCGGTAAATTTTCGTATTTTTTCACCTTTTGCTCAATATCTCCGCAAGTATGCGTCTAACAGAAAAAGTTATTCCGTCCTTTTTTAAAGTAGATTAAATCTCCTAAGATTTGAGACCTGGCCTTTGCAAGCTCAGTGCTTTCTGAGATACAGCTCATCAAAGTTAAGCATTGGTTCCAAAAAGTGAAAAAGACATAAGTTTATCATGCAATTTGTTAAATATATGCAAAAATATTCATCTAACGCTGATGTTATATGGCAATATACAACAACCCATGTTCCTGCTTGGAGCCCGGCATGTTGATGGGTTGGCATTGTTAGCAGCAACTTTATTTTGTATATTTTAACAGCGCTATCTACAGAGGTAAACAAGGAATCGCTCTTGAAGATGGTCAATGTATGCGGTATGGGCCAAATCAGCTACTAACGAGTTCATCTGTTATATGTGGAGCATGGCATAGGTACCAAGAAATGCGTAGATATTCCAGGAGAAATGAACAGGGCCGTTGAAGAAAAACTACCCATCGAAACTACAGGTATATTGTCATTTCTTGTCTTTGCCGTCGAACTTCTACTGCTTGTGAGCTACAAAATCTACTCCAAAATACCACTGGTGTGTAATTCCGGATCATACTGTTTTTAACCATAATTATTGTCCCTTCCTCCAGTGCCCCACGACAAATAAAACAAACGCCCGGTGAAATAGGCACTGGAGGAAGAGACAATTTGGAAATTACCAGGAACCCGACGTGAAAGAACAACCATCACAAAACTGAGAATTGGTCACACGCTCGCTACACACGGCCACATATTCAAGAGGGAAGCCCCAACAACATGTGATAGATGCAACACCAGGCAAACAGTGGAACACATTCTACTCCACTGCGATAAATATAATGATCCAAGAAGAAGACACAACCTACCGGCCACCCTAGGAGAATGCCTCACAGTTCCCATACATATAACAAATACATTACTATACTTAAAATCAATCAAACTATATAATTTATTATACATATATACAAGATACCATAAAATGTAAAATGTAAGTCATTGTAATTATGTACAAAGCCCGAGCACAAATAGTCCTGTTACTGAGGTGCTCGTAAATAATCTAAATAAAAAAAAGGTGAACATATGAAGATTGATATAAAGGTTTCAGTTTTTTTATATAATTAAGAAATTGTTAGTAAATTAAAGAAAATTTAGAACTGTTCACAACAAGATTTTTCAATACCAGTTTGTCTTATTTAGAAAGGAAACTGACCCTTATGTATTCCGTTACAGAAGATTAGAATTGTACTCAATGCCATTGGAATACTGAAGGCATTTATATTGACCTTAGCAACAGGATTCAGGGATGAATTTAAAAAGTTTAATACCGCAAATTCTGTTTCGTTCGTGTCAAGATTCGGAATTACTGTTAGAGGAAATTAAAAATAAACCTATTTCATAGAATTGCCAAACTAAATAGTTTAAAGATCAAAATATTTTGTTATAATCAATATAAACGAAAAATATTTAAAATATTTTAAACGCACCCCTATTTTGATATGCAGGTACCCTACTCGGCAACCTATTTTCAGCAAGACATAGTAATGTATTTCTGTGCT
The DNA here is from genome assembly GCA_963082715.1 of Harpalus rubripes. Classification (NCBI taxonomy): domain Eukaryota; kingdom Metazoa; phylum Arthropoda; class Insecta; order Coleoptera; family Carabidae; genus Harpalus; species Harpalus rubripes. The sequence goes on along the minus strand of OY720454.1, from coordinate 24,201,211 downwards.
TTCCTAGTCCACTATTTAAATGGGATCATGCAAAAATTTCATACCTGAATATTTCAAACAATTCTATTCTTCTCTAGGGTTGTTTTTTTTTAAAAACCACATACCATACATGGGCCCATAAATCTGATAAACCGAATGAAATAGTATAATTTTTAGTTCCCCGTGTAGGAAAATGTATTGTTGTTGATATAAATATAGTACATTTTATAAATTGTAAGTATATTATTTACATTATTGTTATTTTATTTGAAATAAATTTATCTAAATAATGAGGAAATGAAGGGTTTTTATTTAAAAAACCCTTCATTTCAACATTAGCCACGTCACACTTGGGTTACCCCTTCGTTACTATTATCTAAAAAAGTTTCATAAGGACGGCATATTCCAAAAAACAGCTTTACAAATATTGGAAATTTATAATCTGTTTGTTATATTTGAGGTAAGAAATTAAAAGGGAAAACACAGGGTCCACTTAACGGACAAACAATTCTTTTATCTGTATAATTCGTTTTTCTCGTTTACCTGGAATATGCGAGTAATGACAAGTTTATATTGTACTACACTCGTATTACTAATAGACGGGGAGCCCAGCCATCAAAAGTCACGTGATAAGGTACTAAAGGTTTGACCTTGGGGTAGGGTGCGGATTGGCTCCCATACAAAAATAATCGTGTCTTACAAGTCGGACTGGGGGCTTTACGCCATGGTAGTATTTTCAAAATTTAAAAAAGGGCCAAAAATTACGTGATGAGGTACATTCAAATTTTTTGTGCCATTTAATGCGGGCTTATATCTAGTTTGCTAATATATCTTGTAAAACATCAAAACCGGGGGCTTTTGACATGTAAGCCACGAAAGAAAATTTCAAAAAAGGACTGACAATTATGTGATAAGGTACATTCAAACTTTTTACGGTATTTTATGCACCATTATCCAAAGATCATGAATACACTTTGTAAGACATAAAAATCGGGGGCTAAATGCATTTAAGACACCCAAAAGTCAAAATGCTGTCCAAAACTACATGATGAGGTACATTAAAACTTTTTGTTTCAATTGACGCGGGTATTTGCTTAGTTTGTTAAAATTTATTTTATTACTTGCTTTATTTCTCATTTTGTAGACATAATTGCAATTTTTGTTCAAACACGCTTTTACATGGAGGAAATAAAGCAGGGTATTTTGATATCTTGGAATGGTTTATCTGAGTCTTTGGTATACTAGATTTGAAGATGTTTAGACGAGCTTTGTTGAAATCTTCACAAGTTTTTTGTCCATAAATTTCACATATAACCCGTTCCAATGACTTATGTAGATACTTCATCTGAGATTTTACTTGTGTCACAAAACAGCGTGTATGAAGACGCACTTATCTCTGGGTACTACAAGAAAATGTCAAAAGCCCCCGATTTCTATGTCTTAAAATGAATTTTAGCAAACTATGCAAATAACCGCGTCGATTGACACAAAAAGTTCTAATGTATCTCATCATATAGTTTTTGGACACCATTCTGACTTTTGGTTGTCTTAAATGCATTAAGCCTTCGATTTTTAGGTCTTACAAAGTGTATTCGTGATCTTTGGATAATGGTGCATAAAATACACCAAAAACTTTGTTTGTACCTTATCACGTAATTTTCAAATTTGGGTTCGTATCTTAAAAGTCAAAAGCCCCTGATTTCTATGTCTTAAAATAAATTTTAACAAACTAGGCAAATACCCGCGTCAATTGACACAAAAAGTTTTAATGTACCACATCATGTAGTTCTGGACAGCATTTTGACTTTTGGGTGTCTTATGAATTAAACCCCCGATTTTTATGTTTTACAAAATATATTCATGATCTTTGGATAATGGTGCATAAAATACCGTAAATATTTTGAATGTACCTTATCACGTAATTTTCAGTCCTTTTTTGAAATTTTCTTTCGTGTCTTACATGTCAAAAGCCCCCAGTTTCGATGTTTTACAAGGTATATTAACAAACTAGGCACAAGCCCGCATTGAATGGCACAAAAAAATTAAATGTACCTCATCACGTAATTTTTGGCCCTTTTTTAAATTTTGAAAATACAACCATGGCCCCCCGTCCGACTTGTAAGACACGATTATTTTTGTATGGGGAGCCAAGACGCACCCTACCCCAAGATCAAACCTTTTATACCTTATCACGTGACTTTTGATACCTGGGCTCTATAAGCTTACTAGGCTTCAGATTATAAAATTCAGATATTGGAAAACCAAAAGTCGCATCTCTCTATCTCAAAACTGTAAAATCCGAGTCCGAGGTCAAATCTTACACTACCAGGGATGTTAGTTATGTTTTCAATGTCATATTGCAAGTTCAATTTTGGTTCCGCCCAAAAGGAAAGAAGGTTTGGTACACGATTTATTTCCATGGAAAATCTAGAAAAAGACTAGCAGCGCCTTCCAAGAGCGTGCGACGGTTGTTATCATAAGTTAGGCTTTTAACCGCACCTTTAATAACTAAATTTTCATATAAACAAATTGTTCCAGTGATTGTATATAAAAAAGAGTGCACCATATAAGTATGTGTTAACAATGTTTATATTTCTAAAATTTATATCATAAATAACTATTTTAACTCAAATATTAACATTAAAAGCTTACTTTTAATAATTACTGTAGATAAATTATGCAAATAAAGAATGTGGTATAAAAAATTAAAGTATTTTATATATAACGAATAGGTATTAATCTTGTAAAATGCACAAATTGATGATATGCACTAAAGAACAAAGTTCTTACACAAACACTAATTATAACACAACAAAATAAACAGCACAGGTAGGTATCATTAGTTTTACCTCCACCTCTTGCTAAATGCAGCGATGATTTGAATGTCAAAATAATCCCGGTTGTATTAATACAAGACATCTTGCGGCTTTAACAGCAGGTAGTCTAACCTCTAGAGCCATCCTACGGCAATCGTGATAACTACGCCTCCAAACGTGATAACTGCGCCTCCAAACGTTAGAGATAAAAAATTTTGGTCTCAAAAAACCAAAGAGTCCACCTACTGATCACCCGCTATACTGTGCTTGTATAATCTTCGCATATAAAGCAATTAAATATAAAATTCTTTATATAGTAAAGCATCCATTAAACAGGGTGTTAATTTAAGTCATCATAATTAAAACAAACAACTTTTCTTTGTTCCAATTTTTGATTTGGTGGTCCGGTTAGTAGTTATTGGAGATCTTTTTTCTTCGTTTTTCAAAAAATCGTCATAACTCCCTTATTTTAAGGACTAGGTATAGAATTGTTTTCAAAATTACCTTTCTAATCTAAAATATTTGTATTTACAATTATTTTTATTTATTCAAATGACAAAAATTTCAAAACAAGATTTCTTGATAACAACATCATTGCTTTTCGAAAGTAAAACGTTTATAAAATCCTTCAACTATCTTCTACGTTTGTCATAAACATTTATTTCAATTTATCGCAAAGCCGGCAGTTTGTTTCTGCCATTTTTACATACAAATTATTATTAATGTATGTGAATAAAGAATTTTTTTTGAATAGATTGAAAAAATGTTTAGGACTAATGTTGTAGTAGATAATTTGAGGATTTTTCGAAAAACAAAAAAACTCCAATAACTACGAACCGGGAACCAGGCACCACATCAAAAATTGGAACCAAGAAAAGTTGTTTGTTTTAATGAGTTCTAACTGCCATTTTCGGGTGTAACTTAATATTAACACCATGCATAAAGTACAAAATTAGTTGAATAGTTTATCAAATCAAAGTATGTTTTACTGTAATCGTTTTGAAATGATTTTATGCATAGTTTTTTCAACAAATGTATATTTCTTAATGGAAAATATATTATATGTTTTTATGTGTAACTACATACTCGCAGGTATTATTTACTATTTTATATTTAGACATAAATATCTCGCTAGTAAATAATACATAGGTTTTGTTCCGCAATAACGAACTACATCTCAAATTTATATCTGTATTCTTGTTCTATGAAATTATATTTGTTGTTTTGTTCGTAGACAGATTGCAGAAAATATATTATAGTTTCGAAGACTATTCACATAAGGAATTGAAGTAGGTACCTCCCATAGAAATTTTAATAGGAAATGTTGGCGGCAGATTCCTTTTTTAATGATTGTTTTTCCGTGGACTAATTTGTCTTGCTATCACTCCATCTGCATGGTAATTAGGTTGATTACAGCAGATCATCATTTCCCTTCCTCGTAACTTTGCTATTAGCTTAACTGATTTTTTTAATTAAAAAACTAAATCGAACTCGGATGAAGCCACTCGGAATTCAAATTGACTTTGCGATTGAAACTGCGGGAATAACGAACACCACTTTTTACTTTTTCTACAGAAAATAATTAACTATTTACATAAACTCGTCAAAATGATAGAGAGAATGTATGGTATTGTCACCCTCTTTTTCCGTTATTAATTTAAGTAATTTATTAATGTAAAATTCACTTAGTTTATTGCAATTTAATAATTGAAATGGAAGAGTGACGTGATTAAACCGGAATACATTGTCATGTTGGATATAAACGTGTCAAACTGTCAATTCAGAATGTATATCAACAATTTGCATGTTCATAATTATATGTTTAATGTATATGACACATTTCTATTAACATTGGTAATATCTCGTTTACTATGCATATAATCGTGATATTACGATCATGTTCAGGATAATTTTGAATCTAGGACGTTCTAAAATATCGGAGTGTAATACACCTCTTCCGAACAAGATTGCACTTCAATACTAAATACATTATGTATAGAGTTAGGAACACGTACTTGTATATACAGCCAATAGCCGCGTCACCTTGCGTCGACTCTATAATCCATAAAGTCCTGCAAAGGTAAGCACCATTAATATATTAATACCTGAAGGGGTTTGGCCTAGGAACTTTGTTTGTCATAAGCCAGCATTTTTTGCACTAATAGAGACATTTTTGACCCTATTATAAATTAAATATCTTATAGACGTTTCCACCAACGTAAATTTAATTTTAAGCGTTTCTTTAATTGACAATATTGCATCGAAATGATGTGCCAAGTGAATTATTATGCATTGTTGTCAAAATTTCAATTTCCATTTTTTGTTTTAGGATTTGGGATAAATAATAGTGAAATTCAGAAAGCAAATAAACAAAAAATATTTATGTTAGGAGCAAGGAGTATGACCGAAAAGGCTCAGTATAAGCGAAACACTACGACAACACACTGTGGATTAATTTAAAACGAAATCGCATAATGTATGAGCGTTAGATTAAGTTATGTTAAGTATCTGTTTAGAAAACTAATAAATACAAACTGACCAGTGCTATAGAACAAATAAATGTCGGTATTTGCTTCTAATTTGCTTTGCCGCTTTATCGAAGTAATTATTTCATCATACCCGAATGTTACGATGAGAATTAATGTTACATGCATGTAATTATTAGACAAATTACAGCAAAATTAATTATTACTGCAGATGATCAGATCAGAATAGTTATGTGTGGAGAAACAGTTGACAGTTGACCAACACCAAGATTCAGTGAGTAAAGCCAGGTCACTCATTAATAAACTAAGATTATATTTTATGCAAGATGCTAATGATGTATGTATTAGTTTCATGAGCTGATTTTATTCTCAAAGCATTGTGAAAATGTTCCTAGTTTTAAATGATCAATGATCTTAGATGTAAACTTTGCAAATTTTGAAAAAAAATAAGTGTTTTTAGTAAATACAACATACTTGTATAATGCTGTTTTAATGATATATTAAAATACATCATATATGCAAATTCATTTAGAAGTTATGGTCTTGTTAGTATTGTAGAGTTAAAATGTTTTAGTTTTACAATAGCTTACCGGTTTTATTTCGATCTAAACAAGCCAAAATTATTATAGATTCATCACCTAGCTTCACCGAAAGTGTAATGTATCAGTAGTCTATATCTTTAATTAAAACATATTAGTAAAATAACTATAATTAAGGTGATGCCAAGAATTTAATATTTATGTTCGAGTTACGACAGCTAGAACTACTGACGCAAGTAGAGAACAAAAAGTCTGAACTAGGGTAAAGAACACAACGTAAAACTGTGAAGGTAAAAATTTTGAGGATTTATAGACGACAAAAGAAATGAGACCAATATATTATCACCAACCATATATTCCATATGCTGGTACTTATTTTATATAAGTTTCATATTTCAAGTTTCTTTGCAAAGATTATATACATAGAGTGATCGAAAATAGCTGAAGATCACTTGATCAGTTTTGTTCCAAAATAATCTTACAATTATATTTCATTCTTATGGCAGATGGCAGATGATGACAGGTGCTGAATATTTTATTAATATCGTTGCCGTACGTTGATTCGTTTGATATTTGTTTCGCATACCTTCGTAAAAAATATTCAATTTCATTTCATTAAGTATGGCTTTCAATGAAGAGTGTTACAAATTTCTTCTTGAAGGATATTATCGTTGGAGTGAACGTAAAGAAGACGGTTCTTGGGATTAATCTTTTGACAGTTGTAACAGCAAAATTTTAAAGGTACGCCCATTGAAATAGTAATGTTGTCAGACTAAATTAGCGGTAAATATCAAATCGTATGGACCGGCACGTTTCTGCCATTTTCGATCACTCTATATATTTTCAGTTTATTTTTCTTTACAAACCTATTATACGAAAATTACAATTGACACTGACATCTGCTAATTGGTATAATATTTGACGCTTTTGAATATCTTTTACAGCATTTCAGTACATAAATATGGGTATACTTGTATATCAATGTACTCAATTTGTTTCCGTTTATTATTCTCAGTAATAATATAACAACGGAATCAGACTTTCATGCAATTTTAATGCCACTGTCATACTTTACTAGCTTCATTCATTTACATGGCCCAGTTGGTAGGTCTGTTTTGACAACTAAAACACAACTTTGGCAAGGCAAAATAAATTCAAATAATCTGGAATTATATTTTGTAGTTACTGATTATGGTACTTCTAGAAGTGGTTTCTATAATTTTTTAGTTTACCTATATTATGAGCAGAAACGGCACTCGCTTATTTTACTTATGTATTGTTAGCTATCTGACATGTCAACAAAAATAAAAGCTACAGAGATTATTCCCGGGAATAATCACTATAGTATAATAATGACAGGATTGGTTAAAGCGCAGACACGTGGCATACAGTAAAGCATTTCATTGGTTTTAAGAAACGTCAAAAAATAATCAGTGAAATTTACAAAGCACAATAATATAGTATATTTTATTTACCACTGATTGTACCTGTATTTCTTTTGAAATTACTTACATTTTAAGTATGCTTAGTATTATTAAAGCATTCTTCTCAGATCATTTTATTAATATTAATTTGAATTTATAACGAAATAAAAAATAAATCCATGACACTATTGGTAAAAATTAATATTCTGTAAAATGCAGGCATTTAATATTTTACATCGAAGAAGAAAAGTTCAGTTTCATAGAACAGTGTTAGAACAATAATTATTTTCAGTGGTTCCTATATTTTTGGAGGATACTTTGTCTCAGAACAAACTCCTTTTATTTCATAGAAGACGTTCTACTTATATATTCCAAAAAAATCTTATTTATGATATTCGTATTAAATCATTGTTTACTCTTTGCATATCTGTATATCTTTCATTTATTTTCCATTTTTCCTTGTATATCTTCAAAACATCCTTTAAAAAATCTCCCAAAATTCAATTTAAAAAACAAACAACTTATTCCGTGTGCGTGTGGGAAATGCAAATACGCCTCCGGGCTCAAGACACAGGTTGATAAATCTTCCTAGAGTAATAGCAGTTCGTTAATAACGCACAAACCGTTTCCAATTCAATGTCACCATTTATTAGCAAGTAGAGTCACTAATTTTAAGTTTCCTGCATCGAGGGGTGGTTCTCCCGCCATTCTACTCCCGTTGCGTGATGCCAGACACTTAGATTTATTGGTCACGAGAAGTGAAAGTTGTCCTGCTTTACAAAACAACCCCCTTGAAAAATTTTATAACTATATTTTTGCAAGAAATGTCTTGAATATTCCATATTATGCAGTTAATTATATTTACGGTTGTTGAATATGTATACTTTTATTCTAACATATGTCGGACAATGGTACAGTTAGTATTTAGATAAGAAGTAAATACACAACATTCACTGTTTGAAAGAATTAGGCTACATTAATGTATTATTCATGGGAAAAATCAATGTACATTTAACTACTATATCAATATTAATATCTACACTTGATTGCATATATGAATGTAAATAAAATTAGAATATCATTAGTGATATATTAATGTATAACAGTTATATTTTTAGACAGATTAAAGTTGATAACATTTTTAAATGAAAGAATAATTAGGTACCATTATTTATCTTGTTCTAATACTAAATTTATTCAGTATGATGATATCAACAAGGACGAAACGACCGTTACTCAATAAATAAATTTATGAAACAACCGAGAACCTAGTGCAATTAATTGTATTTTCTTAATAATGTACGGGATAGCTGTTATTCGATTGGGATCTGGAATACGAAGTTGATTATCGGTATTAATGCTAATTTTTATCCATTAGTAGACCATTTTAATGATTTACATAGGTATTTATTTTATTTTATTTTTGTGGGGTCTCGGGTCTCGTGGTCGCGTGCCTGAGTGTCTGGTCGCGAATCTGGGGAACCGGGTTCGATCCCGACCGACGCCAAATATTTCGAATTTTAAATGGCACTAAATTGACCCCTGTGGTGCACTCTCCACGCCAGCAAAAAGTGCCTGTGAGGTGACGCCGGGTAAATGCCCGCACGGTACAAATATGTCATCATCATTACCGACATCTGTGTACAAAGCAGTTTGGCACACCCAGCAATGGGTAATACGCCATGATTATATATTTACTTATCTATCTATTTCCGTTGAATTTTTTTGTATGACGTTATGAAACGTCACTTTTTACATAATTGACACGAATTGAGTTTTGTAAAAAAAATTACGTAACTGAGTTACGTAATAGCTATTAACATACCTAGGAATGTTATGAGTATCATAATTGCCGCAGACGTCGGTTTGAAATCCGAGCTCGTAGATCGAGGATTTTAAGACATTTAAAGCTTGTTATGATTCATAACATCTGTGGTTTGTTCAATAGTTTATCGGTTTCAGAAAATGAAGACATTATTTAATAAATATTATTTTTTGAAATTCGCTCATTAATGCTATTATCAGAATGCTATGATTAACAGAACAATTATTTTGACATATGTCAATATGACAATTATTCAAATTATGTGCTTTATTTCTCATGTTTATTATTTTAGAATAAAGTAAACCGTGTTCAGGACGATGCACTAATATTATCTGTATGTATTATATTTTCATTTTTATTTTTAGACTGTTGTTCACATGTCAGTATGGTAATAATATTACCTTACAGATACAGTTATTGCCTAGTTACCAGCCTACTTTTGTACATGTAAACAATGGATTAATATACTAAAACCGGTAGATGATATTACACAACTGATCAACTGATAATAAAAGAAACAGAAATATATCAATAATGATTTGTTTAATATCAATTTATGAATAATTGACTCACATTTAATTCCTCTACATAAAAAGGAAGATCTATATCGGTTTCAGAACTCATTTTCAATGAAATACGCATTACTGACAAAAGCAATAAAATAAAAAAAAGAAATTCATTTATTTTCACTGCCACGCTTTGGTAAATTGATTTCGAAATATGGACATGGAGCTGTCATAGAAAAACCCACAATTTTGTGTATTTTTAAATAATTTTAGCGGTATTAGACAAAATTTTGTACCTACATAATACGTTATGATACCGTGATATTGTTTGACTCACATAATTTGCAAAACTCGCTTCGCTCGTCTTGTAGTGCAGGCGCCAAGATACATTCCGTTTGAAAAAACCGGTGGATTCATTCTGATTGATGATTTAGGTTCAGAAAGACCTAAAGAATGAAATTCTGGATGTTGCCGGGCAAAGTCAGTGGTCAATTTTTTTTTATAGGGGGTACAAGAATTATTGATGAAATCGCTGTAACGGTCAAAAAAACATTGTTTATTACTACTAAAAAGTTGTTTCTGTAGTGTATGAAATTACAAACATCACGAATATTATAAAATACAAATTTAATCTAGTAAAAAGCCGCGTGCCTGAGTGTTTGGTCGCGAATCTGGGGAACCGGGTTCGATCCCGACCGATGGCAAAAAGAAATATATCGAATTTAAATGGCACTAAAGTTACCCTTGTGGTGCACTCTCCACACATCAATAAGTGCCCGTGAGGTGATGCCTGGTAAACGCCTGCACGGTTGCCGGATACGACCGATGGTCGTTTTCTTTGTTTCCCTCTCCGCAGCAGTTTATACCAGCTCCAAAGTGTTGCGGTGGGCCATATTTTACCCGACTCGGTTTAGACGTTTTAGTTATAAAAGGGTTTTCAGATAACGTCAAACTAGATAGTTTGGTAGCTTATTTTGAATGCTGAGTTAACAAATTTAAGTGAGAAAGATTTCAAGATGCTTAAATTTTTAATAAATTGTCACACAATAATATATATATATATATATATATATATATATATATATATATATATATATATATATATATATATTATCTGAAAAATGCATAGATTGCCAGATAAACACAAAATTCGAATTGATATGTACAGATTTCTACGAAATATGAAAAAATATTGAATTTAGTTATAAAAGGGTTTTCAGATAACGTCAAACTAGATAGTTTGGTAGCTTATTTTGAATGCTGAGTTAACAAATTTAAGTGAGAAAGATTTCAAGATGCTTAAATTTTTAATAAATTGTCACACAATAATATATATATATATATATATATATATATATATATATATATATATATATATATATACATATATATATATATATATATATATATATATATATATATATATATATATATTATCTGAAAAATGCATAGATTGCCAGATAAACACAAAATTCGAATTGATATGTACAGATTTCTACGAAATATGAAAAAATATTGAATTTTGGTTTGCTTTCTTTAGGACATTTTTTTAAATTTTCTTTCGTACGACGCATGGCACAAATATTTGTATCACTGTTAGATTTCGAATTATAAAGTCAAACAAAACCAACAAGTCAATGAGTGCAATGGGGACTTTAGAATATTACTATTGCCATCTACTGAGTTCTGAGGTAACCTTTACGACAAAGACGACAAGCTCGACGAAACAAACACCGAAGTACTATCATGACCTCTTAGACAGAATCTAAAACAGTATTTAAATATGTTAGATAATTTTGTGTTTCGGTATTATTATTTTTTTAGAATTTTTATCATCAGCAAACAAATCATTATTATAACAAAACTAATTACTCATGGACACGTAAAACACCACTGCAAAATAAAACAGCCAATATCAAATCGGATTAGGACAATACATTAAGAAGAGAAGAGAGGCCTTGGCAATACAAAACTATCTCTTTCTTCAAGCCCGTCGTCTTTTTCTAAAGACATGAAGGACTGGAAAGGAGAGTGTGTGTTTTGTGACGTCAATTTCTTATGTACCCATACAGTTTTGCAGTGATTGGGACAAGTAGAATGAACTCAGTGAAGTGTTGGGGTTAGATTGCTAGTTCTTGAGCTATATATTAAATTAGGACAGTTGCCCCATTAGTAGATCATTTTCAGAAAAAACAAATACATCTTTAAAATGTTCTACTAATGGGGCAACTGTATCCTAATTTAACCGACTTTGTAACTGTCAAGATACCCGAGATCCCAATGGTCGAAAAACGTTCTCTGTATAGTTTTGAAAATAAAGATAGGACAAAGTCGTCGTACTGTTCTACTTAAAGTTTAAAATACATATGTAGATAATCATTTGATATTCACATATGGTAATAAATAGTGCATCATCTAGAAATTATGCAAAGCACTTCATATTTTATTCTAATAGTGATCTTACCTTAAACATTATAATATATTAAAAGCATAGTTTACATAAACTATCCGCTAGTATTGTAAGTAATAGCCCAATTTGTCACTCTTTAACTACTTACACTATGTTACCTCCGACTATTTATTCGGTGCATATTCTCCGTGTCTGTTTAAAACACACGGCTTGTATCAGGGGCGCAGATCGGCCATTCAGGCAGTTGTAAGTCGCGGTAAGTAATCCCTGGATGGTCACTAAACAGCGACCAACCGATATTCACGCCCGCGCGTCGTGTACCAGCACGGGATACGAGATAACAGCGATGTATCATTTTTATGTGACTCAGACAGAGGAATAGATGATGAAGGATTCCAGGAACAGAAAGGTGTCAGCAAAAAAGGAGTAGTTTACAAAGCGATAATTAGGTATTATCATTAAATAAATATATCGTCACGACTTTGTATTAAATATATTTTAACTCCAACTGTTGTTTGGGATATTATTTAAATTTATCAAATTATAGTGTCCAGTTATAGGAAGGTTCGAATTCGATTCCGACCTACATCAACCTGAAATTTAAAACTTATTTTCGAATTTAAAATAGCACAATCCCTGCGGTGATCTGTCTACGGCAGCTTTGAGAGCTTCAGATGTAACGCCTGGTAAACGCCCTCAACCATACAGATTAGGGTCGCCTCCTTTTGAAAATGCTCTGCGAGAGCAGCAATAGTTTATTATACTTAATTTCAGTTGAGCGCTCACCGTTTTTATATGCATTAAATAAATCATTTAGATTCTTAAAACCAAATTTTGTCAATAAGTAATAGGCACTAAATATTTTTGTCTGCAAAAATATACTGTATTAAAATATTAAAAAATAACAAAACATGGTTAAATATCAGTTAATTCCGTAGATTTTATTTGATAATTGATAGCTGACAGGTGATATTTTTTCACTTTTGTAAACTAGTTGTGCATTTAGCCCAGTTAAGAGGGCGGAATTTATAGGTATCCCTATGGAAACCAACGCTATTTTCTTACGTGAAATGATCATAAAATAAAAATATAAAAGATTATGTTAGTTAGGTATAACAGAAAAATAATTAACATTCATTTATTTATTATTTTTTATAAATATCTTTGATTACTAATAGACATTTATCACAGCAATGAAATATTCAGTGCAACTTACGTTACTATTAAAATAAACTAACAATTTTATTCTAATCAGATCTGGGAGAGCTCTATTTCTCTCATCCCTCCATTCATTACGCTAAATACACGTTCTGACAATATTGAACTACTACTCAGAACAAGACACATGCACTACCCAACAGAATCATGCAAATTGCAAATATTCGTAAATTATGTGTTTTAGGAAATTTTATCTGAATACCGTTAATTCTAGCGTTTTTACGCGCACGAAGACAAGAGCACACAGTATTAAAACGAGGACAATCCTCGTGAAACGAGCACGGATATAGCCCTAGTACAGATATATATGGTGCGCAGCGCTCGGCTTGTTAACTCTAATGGAGAGTGGAGCACGGAGCGTTGTCACGTGACCTTAGATCTTTTGGAGCTGTCATTTTAAATTTACAAAAAGAAAATTGTAGGTACTGCAATTACCTATTTATTTATTTTATAATCCAGATAACATATGAATTATATATAAAAATTAAAAATAATGATAAATCACTCTTCCCTATTTTCTCAGCATGAATACCTATTTTTTTTAAATACTTGCAACCACAATACCGCAAAGAAAAATAGCTAAACAAATGAGGCACTAAGGTACACACTACAGTTACAACGATTAGCACAGAACCCTGTAAAATTTAAACTCAAACTTTCTATTAGCCGCCAAAAATAACCTAATACGCATGGGAACTCCTTAAATCCCATGTAAAGAGATAGAGTAAATGGAGTTAACTTTTTTAACTTCACTCCGTGCACCCGAACGAACAAGGAGTGAGATCTATTTACTCCATCGTACATACCGGAACGGTAATAGTAACACTTGGAGTCAAAAGAGTGAAAAGCATTAGCAAGCCGAACGCACCAATGTTATTAGAATGAAATTACTTGATGTCCCAACAGCTGCGCGAAGTTCATGAAGTGTACATGACATAGATACACGTGCGTGTAAAAAATTAACTGATACGCCACTGGACGCACCTATAAGTTGAAATTGAGACCCTGCGTCATGTACATATTTATTTTTTATTCATTTTAAATGCTTCCAGTTTAGAACAAAAATTTGCACTAATATGCAAAATATATCATTACTGGTTATACTTATAAAGTTTAATAAACATCACTTATTAAGGCTAACGGTAAACTTTTACAGTAATTATCAATGTTTAACAATAATTATAAAAATTTAATGAAGTAATTTCTTGCTACATGTAGCGTTTGTAGTCAGTAGGGTTAATCTGACGCGTTCGTCACACCGACCAAAATGATCAAAATTTTCGGCACCAATCTATGTTCAAATTTAAATTTGCAAATAGTGCTTCAGATAGTATATATATTTACATGTTTCAGAATATAAACATTGCAATACTGTGGCAACTTCTGACAAAATTATGGTCATTTACAGTTTACGTAGATTTTACGGATTATTTTGAACCAATATTGACCACATAGAATATTTTAATAAAACTCCAAATGTAAAAGCATCAATATCTAATTGAAATAATCTAACAATTCAAGTAAAATAAGCAAAAATAAGCACTTGCGCTTTTTTTTCTTATCCATTATAACAATTTCACCATCTACAATAAACTCAAATTTAAACGTCAAAATTACATTTGGGTCTTATGGCCGGTGTCAAAAATTATTTCGATTGGCATAAAATTTACCCTACGCCAGCAATGAGTACCCGTAAGGTGCAACCTAGTAATCGCCCACAAGGTATAAATATATCATCATCATTACCGATGTCTGCGTACAAAGCAGATTGGCACACTCAGCAATGAGTAATATGCCGTGATGGTATATTTATTTATTTACATTTATATACAGATTTGACATACGTTCATAAAAGCTTCGATAATCGGATGGATCTGATGTATCTCTGACGTCATCATCAGATCGATTCTATATCTTCGACTAACTTTACGAAAACGCTTTATGTATGCATAAAACATGTAGCGAACACGTACGTGGTGTATATTTTTGTATTGTAATAAATATTAATTTTTCTACTTTTGTTGCAGGTAAACATCAATAAATGTCCATTTTCGTGCTGCGTTTTCGTTATAAGGTTAGATTTTCATATTTTATTAAATCTTTTTTCCAGTATCTGGCTACTAAATTATTTCTTCAGCAATTAGTATATCTCGTTCGTGTCTTTCACTCCCGAATATCGTTTAAATACAGCTCTGGAAAGTAAATTTGATATCTTGACGTTAAATATTTTGATTTTAACATGACATAAAGCTCAGCTCGCGTGCTTATAGCTGAAATTAATTTTGTTCGGAATTTGTGAGTAAATATGAACTCAAAAGCAGCAAAAAATAAGGAAATATTAGTAGCGTAGGTATATTATTAAATTTACATAAATTTTATAAAGAATTGGAAAAATGGTTATAGAATTTTCTTCATAGTATTTATTCGAAGTTGAAATATTTTATGACTGGTAATTTAAATAAATGTAATTATTTATATATTTATAAATCTGACTAAAACGACATCTATATTTAAATAACCCGATTGTTATAGAAATAAATAAATTGTCGTTGTTTGTTATTCAGGTCGCGTGAGAGTGCGTTATGGGTCGGTTGTAGTTCTGACTGCACCGGATCGAAACCGATCAAAGTCAAACTTGGAAATTATCTCAAATTATCAATTTGTAAAAAAATAACTATTGTGATATTCTGTTCACAACAGCTTTGAGATCCCGTGAGGTGGCGCTTGGAAAGCACCCTCAACTATAGAAATATATTGTACCTTGTGAGAACCGCCGCTGCGCTGAACAAGCGCTAGCAGCCGGGCGACGTAAACAGACAAGTCGCGACGTGTTTAATTACTTCCGGTCGCCTGAACCTTTTGTGTTCATTGTTATTATGGAGTCAAATATTCTACAGCTGTCTATAAGGTAATGGCAGCTATATAAAAGGGACGCAGCTATGCCCGAGAGTTAGTTACAGACTGAAAAAGTTAGTTATTTACAAAGTGAAAGAGTTACTTAGTTAGCTGAGTTGAGTAGTGAGGTTAGTAGCACAGCAGTATCGTGGTGAGTGTATGCAGTATAGTGTCGAGTGGAGTATGTACTCGGGAAGTTACTTACTGGGATAGCTGTGGATGTGAATACTCGGTAGTGTTGACAAATATAGGGAAGCTATAGTGTACGAGGACAGTAACGGCGAGTCTGGAAGTTACTGGTATACTGGGATAGCTGTTGAAGAATTGCGGCATACGGACAGTTGGTGATACTGGATCGGACAGTTGAATGTGATATAAGTAAATAGTGACATAAATATAGTGATATAAATATCGCGTAAACAGTCTACAAGACCCTGCAACAGACCGGCCGTCTAAGATTGGAACGCGTAGTAATATAAATGAACAGTTAGTTAAATAAAAGTACGAGAATACAGTAAAATAAATAGCGTGAAAATAAATAGTCGTGTTAATTGTTTAAATAAACAAATAATCTTAGTGTGTAATAAATTATATTCTTAGTCTTAATATTTGTTTAATCATAGTAATAGTCATTTTTATTATCTTTTAATATTTATTTATCGTTTAATATACATTTATTTTAATAAATAATGATTGTGAAATTTTTACATTTCATCCAAATAAATAAAAACGTTACAATATATTCATCGCCATTACCGAAATCTAAAAAAAAAACACACCCACACCCAGACATGGGGAAGAAGCCGTGCCTTGGTGATATTTACCGACATATATATTATATATTTGTCTAGAATAGTGACACACTCTATTCTGTAAGGAATTAATTAATTCTGGTTAAAAATTTGTCTAAAAGCAATAGCTAAAAAACTATACAACATTTTAGTTTTCAAGCATATACATGTATAACCTACTTGATAACTAAAAATCGACTTTATTAGTGAAAATTTTGAATGACCTGCTATAAATGTATTACTGACACTGACTGAGTTACCTACAGAATAAATAACCCTAAATGCGAGCATATTGCTGTACGGCAGTGGTCGATTACAAAATGTCACCTCGCGAGCACTTTTATTTTTTGTGTAAAATACACCACCGTAGCGCTTTTTAAATTTTTTTAAATAATGTGTTCGGATTTAAACTCGTAGTGATCAGGGTAGGTCACACATTCTATTTAAATAGAAATATGTATATATTTCTGATAAGAAGGTATTTGAAATTAATAAAGGAAATATTTTTCTAATAATTTTAAAATTACCGTAAAATTAGATTTTCAAATGAAGTGCCAATTTTTGTTTGTCCATTGACTTGAAAATGAAATAAGTTTTCCCATTTTTGTAGCAATTTGGAAACTAGTTTTCAAAATGATCTGACTTGTTTTATGCCGCTCACGCTACGCCCATAAGCCATCATTTTAATAATGTTAAAATCCACCCACTCGGGTTTCTTAAATAAACTCAAAGTAAACGCATTTCATTAAATATCAGCTAATAACGAATAATATATATATATATATATATATATATATATATATATATATATATATATATATATATATATATATATATATATATATATATATATATATATATATATGTATATTAGCATTATAAATTAACATTTTTATATATAAACAAAGGGTTTCAATACAAAAGTCGGTAAATATTTAAACCATGGTATTAATAATACAAAAAAATAATAATTTTACAATTTAATAAATTAAAAAACAGGTTATTATGAAAAATTTGTTTAATTTTACAGTTTATCTTAACAATAACTGCAATCATATAAAAATAATAATTTTAAATTCTTTAAAATAGAAAAACAACCTAATAGAACCCAAAAAAGTCCGAAAATCGCACTGGCCCGTGATTTAAAAAAAACCCTGGGTTTTTTCCAGATCTTTTAAAATTGTAGGTTATTAAAACAGACTTGATTATCAGAATTTTGATTTGCGAATTTTAGCATGACTGGAGGCAGTATCTCTTTTAAAAAATCTGGAAAATTTTCTAGAATATCCCTTTAAAAAATAATGATCCTACTCATTCGGCCAAGTTAAGAACATATTTTTTTTGAATAATAGATTTAATAATAAAAAAAAAATTAATTATGAAAATGCAAGTGTCACGGTGCCAAGGCTACTGTTAATAATAATATTAAAATTTTGCCTTCACTGCGTGATATACTCAAACGTTTGAATAATGGAAAACAAAACTGTTATTTATTTCCACACATTTATGCATTAAGTTGAAGGTTAAATGACTCAGACATTCCAAGACATATTAAATAAAAACATCAATCCTTTTCTGCAAAATACCTCATCATATGTATAACATTTCATGTTCTATCATTGCAAACAGTGTTTTCCTTCAGAGAGTTTTAATTAAATCAAAATATTTACTTTCCAATTAAGACATGGGTAAGAAAATTAGTTTCGTTATCAAAAAATAACATCTTGTCTGTCGCAGCTCGACCCAGATGTCGATCATTAATTAATTTTTCAATTGGCGAGCGTTTATCAGCCGCGATAAAGCAATAGTGATCTGGGGAGCAAAGTTGAAATTCCCTTTAAATTATAACGTGTCTAGCGGGATACCATTCCCACATAAATTCATCTAGGCATACTGCGATGACACACAAGGACACGTGCCATAGATAGGGATACGTGGGAAAAGCAGGGGCGGAACGATTTTTTGTTTTCAGGAATCAACAAAAAGAAGGAAATTAGTTTTTGTTGACCAATTCTTACTGGTAAATTTCGCTGAGCCTAGTAAAGTAATACACAATTTACTTGCAAAACACATATATTTATAATTTTTCAAGGCATTCCCCTCCACAATTAATACATTTTTATTCACAATCGGTTAGTAATATGACGATTTCTGAATTGTAAAAAGTTGGGAAGTTAGTTATTGTTAACCTCATATTCTAAGAGGTTGGAAAGTATAACGTGAAGATAGCTGGGGTTGGCACTTTCCAACCTCAGCTATACTCACGCTATACTTTCCAACCTCGAGGCGGGAAATAGCTGCCCCCCGCTTTGAGAGATAAATGCGTATCAATGATGGTTATTTACATATAAACAAAGCATCTTTATAATTTATATGATAAAAATATGAAATAAACTTGTAAATAATACAAGTAATGAATGAAATCAATATTTAAGGTTAGAAATCATATTGACAGTTCATGTGACAAATGAACAATCTCAGGCCATTCGTTTATTTATGTTAGGTTATTATTATTTAAATATCAAATATTAATTTTTTATTTCAGATTGTGAATAAAATAGTATACAAACCTCGGTGAAAAGTTTCATTGTCTCGGGCTATAGTTAACCTCGGCGCTTCGCGCCTTGGTTAACTATCTTCGCCCTCGACAATGAAACACTTTCCACCTCGGTTAGTAATATACTATTACATCCGTGAAAAACAATCTCCACATCATTTTCTCCATCTTCCCACGTTTGTTTTTTATTTCATTTTTAAATGCGTCGACAGCTTCTTCGGCCGATGTAAAACGTAAACCCCGTAACTTACACGTGGAAATAAAAAGAAATCATTAGGTGACAGGTCTGGACTATACGGCGAATGACCCATTATTTCAATGTTTTGGGCATTCAAATAATCAGTCGTTCGAGCAGTGCGCGGCCGAGCGTTTTCTTGATGCAAGATAATCCTTCCCCGTTGACGTTTTTCGCGAACATTTTGGAGAACTTGAGGCAAACAAACGGTTGTGTACCATTCAACATTAACAGTACGACGATCCTCCAGTGATACAGTGCAAACATGTCCAATAATTCCAAAAAATCTGGCGATCATCTTTTTGTTTCGGCTTTTTTCGCGAATAACTTTTGTTGAAGTCGACTCATTCTCAATGACCCAAACTGCGGACTGTTGCTTTTTTTCGAGATCATAGTATATCTATGTTTCTTCTCCTCTAATGAAGTTGTACACCAAATGAAACGATCTATTGTCAAAGCGATCTAGTGTAGATATGCACCATCTCAAACGGTTGTCTTTTTGACTGGAGTCAAATTGTGGGGAATCCAACGAGAACAAAGCTTACGTACCATCAAATGTTGGTCTAAAATGGTTTCAATTGCTTTCACACCAATCTTTAAAGTTGCTTGAATATTCCTGACAGTAACATGCCGGTTCTCATTCATGTTCTGAACAAGACCAATATTCTTTTCGGTAAGTGCCGTTTTTGACTTAGGAGCTCAAAAACTGTCATTTAAGGAAAGTCGGCCACGCTGAAATTCATTGTACCACCGCTTTACGGTACCTAAGGAACACGACTTGTCACCAAACACTCGATGGATTTCCTCAATATATTCTTGATGGCTTAATCCTCGTTTGAAAATGTAAAAAAATCACAGCTCAATATTGCTCGTTGCTCAATTCAATGATTTCTTGGGGAAAGGTTTATTTAGAAATTATGTATTTAAACAACATTCAATTATATTTAACAACCGTCACTATAATTAACCTTGTAAACAACTAGATTAAAATGTCAAACAAAATTTGTTTCAAAATATCGTAGCCTGCTAGGTAAGCTCAGTGGAAAGTGAACAGTCCTCGCATTACTATATTAGGGGGTGCCGTGGCACCCATGGCACCCACCGTGTGCACGCCTATGCTTTCAATTATTTTCTTTTTTTGAGAACTCATAATACAGCAATAATAAAACAACGTTTCGGCAGCATACACTGCTACCTTCTTCAGGAAAAAATACATAAATAAATAATAACAAAACAGTAGCAACAAGTAACCAAGGTATCATATTTCAACATATTTAATATAGGAAACCATGCCAGACTAAGTTCTAAACCGTCACAATTATTGAGATTATTATTCTTGGATTTCAAAATCTCAATGGTTTGTCTATTAAACAGAACAGAAACTAAAAGTTTGTATGATTGTTTTTAACTTATGTTTTGTGTTATTTTCTTTTTTAATTCAATTCCATAATGGGGTATTGTAATGTAGTAAAATTTAAGGTAAAAATTTAAACAGGGCGAATGATACTAAAAAAATAAAATAAGAAAAATTATAAGAATACCCCATTGAAGTTTAAGATCAAAGTAATTTAAATGTATATGTATTTATGTTTGAAGTTATTTAACATATAATGAGTTTTGCGAAAAATAATAATGATGTTTGTATCTTTTCTTGTTTTTCTCCTTATTAATATTCGCTTCCATTTTGTTTATATACAAACTAAACACTCGCGATATGCTGACATCAAAATATTTGAATAATTATTATACCTAGGTACTCGTTTTATCTACTCTACTGCTCTGTACTTGTACATGAACCAAGTTTTTGTACTCGTCTTTCGTTTACATTTCAACAACATCTAGTTATATACGTACCATTTGTACAAGGACATCTTCATAATTATAAAACTATTATTCAGGGCGAATTGTGATATAGGAATCTAACATGGCATGTTACATAATATTTTCAACAAGTGTAAAATAAAATTCTGAATTTTTTGTTGCCAAAATTTGTGAATTTACATATTTTGACACCAAATAAATGTAATTTTAAGACGTAGTAAAATTGCTTTAATATGCGAATGCGATTATTTATAAAAATTAACGTTAAAAAAAATGTTTTTATCTACATTCGTTCGGGAAATAGGTGGTCCCAAACTCAAAATTAATGCGGAAAATAGTCAATTCTCTTCGGCGGGAAATAATTAAAAATAAGAATTTTATTTTATTTATTTGTTGTTATAATAGTATATTAAAACAAATTAAAATAAGTAACAGAAGGCACATTATTCAAGCAGCGATTGGACAAAAGAATGAGTCCTTGAATAGCTTTCTGTGAAGAGTGTTTTATATTATTTTCTCTATTTCGGCTATCATTTAGATTTTTCTATAAAAAATATTTGACAATTCCCATTTCGGGAAATTTTGGTAGAATTATTAGGTTGGTGACAGAGATTTTCTTTATTCTATCAGTTGTCTAGATATTTTGTGTATCTAATGCAGTCATACTAATCCCAAATAGAAAAATGTCACTAAAATTCGTTTAGGAATAAAGCTCCTTCTAACGTCATAATTCCGAAATAGAAAACAGCATTTGTCGACCACTTAAAGACCACACATGGCCTCCCAAGTAGCACATATGTTGAAAATGTAGAATATATATTGTAATTTTCTTTGCAAGAAAATCTTGTGTGTTACCGTGTGTGTTACACATGCGAAGTACTAGATTCTTATAGCGTTTTCAGCTTACATAGTGCAAGTGCGTCACGTGACCACCCTGGGGCTCAATTCTCGACATCGTTCGTATTCGCACGAATGCGAAAGCGAAGCGAAGCTCCAATGCGAACAGTAACTCTAAAACGTATTCTCGACGGGAGCATATCACAATCCATACTTCTCACAGCTCATACTCTGCACGATTCGTACTTCTCACAAGCCATACTCATCTCGGGTCCTCTCGGCAAAGGTCGATATACACTCGGAAAAAATACATATGCAGTAGAAACATAGGTTCAACATTACAAGAATAGATGTCTCTCTAGTTTCTTAAAAGAAATTTATCTAGCGATCTGTCAGATACTTAAAAAATATTACATTTTAAATACTTTTGGAATTGAATGAAGATGTAATATAGTATTCAACAATTAATAAAATCGTAAGGTAGGCAAATATTTGTAGTACCTATACAAATATAATAAATAAATACATACAACAAATATATCTTCCACCGATAATATTCTAACACAGATAATAGTATATGATTATGTAGCATTAGAAGCAGGCAGTCCACTAGTACGAATACTGTAGAACTGCAACAAAACTATCTGAAATTTCCGTTTCTTATATTCTTATATATATTTACCTTGAGATTCTGCTTGCAGTAAATCAATTGCAGATGATTACAAACAATGTTATACGTTTTGTACTCGTATTTCAGTATAGTAGCTCACCAATTTTACAAAACACAATATTTTAAAGTTTATTTCTCCAGTGAGCTAAGAACAGAACATCAGAACCTTGTAGCTATGCAATGCATAAATATATAAATAAATTAACGTACTGTTCTTAGAAAAATTTCGCTGTTGAAAATTAAATGCTACCACGGCTACATCCATCAGCTGATTACTTAACCAGTTGATATTCCAATATTTGTGAAAATGGCATGTGAACTTCTAATTTTTGTAATGTGTCACTTATTTAAATGTTTATTGTGATTATTATTAGTATTATTCTTAAAATATTGTTAAAATCTCAATAAAACTAATGGAAACATATCACATCATATCCGTATCATCATATTGTTAATTTTATATTTAAGGTTGAAGATGTGTCACCTTGCATAAAATTTTAGTTGAGTAATGCGGATGTCAAATATTTTCCCGATAGAAAACGAAGCGTGTTCGGCTGTCGTCGTAGTATGACTTATGAGAAGTATGAGTTATAAGAAGTATGGGGCGTGATATGTACTCTTCTCGACTACTCTTCGCTTCGCGTATCGTACGAACACGAATAACACGAAGTACAATCTTTGGCAACATTGCATGAGACAACTCTACAACTTCACATGTATTTTGACATTTCACTGTTTGCCATTTTGCGGGTGGAAGAAGTTTGAGTTTTAAGTGTACTTTTATTAACATGGAATTAGTTAAGAATAGTTGCAAAATATCGGATAACCTAAGAATAACTCGTATAGAATATATAAAAAAGAATAATTGGCTACTAAATTCTAAATTTAATGAATATTTACATACATTTATAAACAAATATTATTATATTTAATGGAGTCTGTACTAACATTCTTTACATTAACAATACTGAATTAAGAAAATTATTAAATGAGTTTATAAATAAAGTTACTACTAAAAAAATTCATAGATATTTTCATTTAAGGCTAAAAATGTAAATAATATAGACAGAGATGGTAACCGAAACCGTTAACCAAAAACCGAAACCTATTGGGATTTTCAAATAAGAAAACGCTAACTAGCGGCAAATATTAGAACTGCAAACAGTGGTACACATTTGACATTTACATGAAACTACAACTATATGACTACAAAAACTCTATTATACGTACTTGAATTATAAATAAAAAATACTAATAAATGAGAAAATAATACGAAAACTAAAGGAATACAATTGACAGAAATGCTACGTTGACACACGTCAACAAAAAGTGTACCAGTGTTTAATGCGATCAGCGCCATCTCTTGATACTTGAAAACCCCAATACCGAAATTATATATTGGTTTCTTGTTAGTTATTAAATAATAACCTCTGCGATCCAGCATGGGTGAAAAAACCCTTGAAGATATTTTGCTTTTTGTTAGTTATCTAATATGAATTGTTTACCGAAATCTGCGTAAAATTTATAATTCATTGGAGTAGGTATATAATTTATTTGATAAATATGTTTATTTTCTATTTTATATATACATATATATATATATATATATATATATATATATATATATATATATATATATATATATATATATATATATATATATAAACCGAAAACAAAATCGACGAATTAGATTTTGGTTTTTCCATTTAATTCTTCAATTCCTAACGATAAATTAGTATTAAATTAATTAATTCGTTCGTTTTGCATTGATTAGAAACAACGTCCAAAGACACAAATATATGAAAGCGGATAGCAAAGGAAGGACAAGACGAAAGCGAATGGTTTTACCCTCTCGCTGCAATACGAACAGTATTCCACGAATTCGCAACGAAACGAAGAGTCGAGAATACAGTTATACAGATTTTGTTTGCTATTCGTACGAAAGCGCACGACCTTGGCGATTACGAATGCTCGAGAATTGAGCCCCTGAACGAGTTCTCTGCCGGTGGCAGAGCTGGTTTAGCCGCCATATTTGCACTGACACTATTGTACTTGCGTAGGAAGGCAGTGCACAAAAGTCACACTGAGCCAGTGCACAGTGCAACTTTTTCTTAAGCTGAAAACGCATCAGCTGACTAAATTTTGCACTCAATGACAAGCTGAAAACGCTCAGTGCAAAAAGTGCGCACTCAACTTGTGAGCTGAAAACGCTATGAAACTCCATTCAAATTCCGAAACTTGCATTATTTCCTCGCATTCAAACATAACTATTGATAGTGTGGGTATTTCACAGTTAGTTTGACGTTCATTTTTTGAAAAACACGTGCTCCTTGTTTTACCACATCTATAAATTAATTTTACTATGAACATATGAAAAAACCTGTTTTCCCATTTTTAACGCTTATCACGGTTTCTTGTATTCACCTCGAATATTTTTGGCACTACTTAGTTTTCAATTTAAATTCTTCAAAAACATTTTATAAAACTAAATAAATGGTCTGATTAATGAAAATATAATGAACAAACAGGTAGAAAATATCGACCTGCATGCGGTTTGAATATTTAAAATCGTCTTGTTTGAATTTTTTACAATTTTAAATAAGTTATTTTTGATCTTCCAAAAAGTAATTTGTTCCCATACTCAAATTTTTTTGAAGATCCGCATTGAAGAACACAATTATGCAAATATTTTCATAAAAATATTTGGATAAAATTTTTATTAAAGATTTAATTTAATGTGAAAAAAAATAAGTTTCTTCGTATTTGCATATTAATCTTTTTCTTATTGAAATTGAATCAGTTCTATATTTTTCCATTAAAATACTCATATTTCATCAATATGTTACGTAAACAACACCTTATTTTCTGACAATGATATTTATCTGCCGTATATATCAATATCAGACATTTGAATATATCAACCATCGCAACAGTTTTTCTTGGAATAATATTATAGGTTTCAAGATTTATAAAAACCGATTATTTTATAACATGTTTATCTCTGAATCAAATTAAAAACTTAAAATGTGCTATCAATGCTTAAGCAAGCTTATAGATATTCTCTTAGATTTGTAAAAAAGGTATTATGTAAAAGCATTGTTGCATGAAAAACTATTTCGAAGTTCAAGTAAAATATCATTTTCGGTTCATAGTAGTTTTTTACATAGATGTAGAAACCCTATGTAAATATTAAAAATTTTAAATTGTGATAATAGAAAATTCTCGCACCAAGGACCGTATAAAACATGATTATTAATTAGAAATTTAATATCGATTTTTTGGGCCCATAACAAATAAACTTATCTTTTGGTAGACGAAAATGAAATACTGTTTAAAAAAATAATAAAAATTTAAATTATTGAAGGCTATCAAATAAACAGTACTATACAGAGCACGATTACTCTTTCTTGAACCTACCAAGGTCATCCTTGCGCATGGAGAAAATCTCAGATAGAGACAGTACAATCGGAATAGTAAATAATTAATGAAAAGTATTTACGTATTTTACATCGGAATTAAACTAAAGCCGGCTTTGTGCAGTAATAACACAGTCACTATCATAGTCTTAAGCTTTAGTCATAAGGATAGTCTTAAAAAAGTTGGCTGTGACTATTAATTTGTTACTTTTTCAACTCAATTATTTAAATATTACGTTTGCCGAATAACTAAATATAGATATGTATGTTAACAAATACTATAGAAAAATTAGTTGTTGCTTTTTGTTCACAATAAACAACATCACAATTAAAGTAGAGGTTATTTTCTCTTTCTGACAGTTCTCGGGCATGCGCAGATTGTAAGTCGTCATAGTCATAGTCTAAAAATTAAAATTAATCCAATTTTGTGTTATGCTTATGTTTATGATACCGACTATGACTATGACAATGTTGTATAAACAGATCTATTATAAAATAGTTATTTATGCAACAAGTGTGTAAAGTAGTACTTTTTTGGTCGAGTGCGATGTTTTACGCATGAGGCGCAGCCGAATGCGAAAATTGTAGCACGAGACAAAAAATACTATTTTACACACGTGTTGCATACAACATTTTTCCTACAACCGAAATGGTATTGATGTTTCTCATAATACTGAGTGTACAGGCATCCAGCAGCTTTAAATACTGTTAGTACTCTTTCTCATAACACTGTACAAAATGTAACTTAAATACTTGGAAGAATCTCAGACAGACGATGATTAGTCTTTTATAATGTACAAATTGTACAATTAATATTAAAAATTAGGTTAGGTTAGAATACATGTCAAAAAAAATGTTAATGTTCTTAAAAATTAGATCAGCACTCAATCTGTTAAAAAAATATTAGATTTGTTTCATTTACAGTGTATATTCATATTTCTTAATAAATTTTATTACTTTTACTACCTAATTATATACTTGACAGGTAAATTAACCGAATTTCAATGTCGCCTAGCAACGCTTATTTACTTTTCAAGAACGTGCGTGAAAAGTACTTTTCACGCACGGTTGTAGGAAAACATATTTTAATTCTTAAGACTAAGACTACAACTATGACAATGACTATGATATTGCTGCATAAATCCAGCTTAAATAAAAAATGTACTCGTATGTAGTAGGCACATTATCTTCCATTTTTTCAAAACGCCTAATCGTAATTGTTTTCAAAATTACTGGTTGAATTATAATTTTTCTAAACATCTTTAACGTAACCTAACTTAACGCACAAAACTCTCGCCTTCAAAACTCAGATCAAGTTTTGTGCATTAGAAAAATATCAAAGCTAATTAAGTTAAAAAAATAAATTACAATTCGCATAGTCATTTGAAAACGACTAGAGACAAGACGTAGGCGTGTTATAGAAAGACCGATTTTCTACTCGTAATTTACATGCCTACGACATTAACATAAACAAGGAACACAAAATAACGAAACTACGAACAACAGTAAAATAATAAAACACAACAAAAAGACGAAAAAACTGGATTGCAAAAAATTTAAAAATACTCTTATGAGAGAGTAATTTAACGATACTAGCATTTAATTTCGAAAAATATATTGGTTTGTATCCATGTAATTGAATTTATGTAATAGTAAATAAAATTATTTAAAGAAACATGCTTTCTAAAAATAAAAAAAAATGTTCACGTTAAAATATATGTATGTTCTTAATCTGAGTGAAAGGCAGGTTCAACACTATCATTACATCATAATCTTCTTCTAGGAGCAAAAAGTGCTCCAATTTTATCTGCTCATCTGTGAGGTCAACCATGTGACCCTTACAATCACATTCCCACAAGTAGGGCTGTCCAAGATTTATGTATACTATGTTGCTATATAAATCCTCCACGAGCCGATGTTTGTAAACAAACCAATTTCGCTGTCTGTCTAGGGGCGTATAATAACCCTTAATAAGCAGCGGTCACCCTACTGACTTGCTTCCTACCCTTGTAAACCCCCAGAAATCACAGGGGTGAAGATTAATCTTATTGAGTTTTTCCGAGTCAAATCCCTAAACAAACATCGTGTTTGTTTTGCGGATGATAAGTTTATGATAGGGGAATTTTACAAGGAAATTTTGAGGGCATCAGAGGTCATTTATTTTCATATAATTATTGACATTTGTATATGAAATTGTTATGATGCTTGTCAATAAATGTTATTATTGACATGTTATTTGCATAACAATTTTATAAAATTTATCACATAATTGCGAAATTGTTTCATCTGCCATCATGCATTGCACTCAACATTCAACACATTTTATCATCTACAATAGTTTTTTAATGGAAAATATATTTTTGATAATAGGGGATTACAGCTCAATCGAATTAAGAGAAATTAGTAAAAAATAGTGAAAGTAGATGCTTAATAATGAAAATTAATAAAGAAATAAAATGATATAATTGAAATACTTCGGAAATAAGGGGGTTTTTGTTTTAGCAGCTCGTCACTCATATGAAATCCATATATTTATATTATTTTGACTGGCGACTCAAACACCACCTAACGAATACCGAGTTAGGGGGCGGAGTTTACGACCAATCCTTGAAAATTTCCGCAAGCTTTTTTGGCCGTAATAGCGAACATATAGATGTGTGTTATTAAGGCGGTTGTCTACTAGTCTTTAACCATCTAAGGTTTTGGAAGAGTAAAGGGGGAATCATGCATTGGGCCGTACCTTACACGGTTCCCCTCTTCTAAAATTATAACCCTTGTTTGCTCTGTACCGTCAGATGTAAAAGTATATGTATATTTAAGTTTACTTTCACTACCACAGTCGAGTCGAGTGCTATGCTATGCTATGAGAGCTCTACTTGAGGAACGTGCCTCAAATGCTTTATAATTGAAACAAAAATAAATATACACGTATGTATTAAAGAAAATTTTTATTTGAAAAATAAATATCATTAAAAATCGGCATTATTAGTAATTTATTATTGTTACTATTATTATTATTATTATTATTATTATTATTATTATTATTATTAATTTATTATTATTTTTTGAAGAATAACAAAAGTATATTTTTTTAGAATAGCCGAGTCAATAAAGGTTTTTACATCTAAACCCACAAAAACAGATCCGATTTTAATAATTTATTTTTTATATGTTTGTTAAATTCAATTATTCAAAATCAGAATCATTTCAGCTGAGGCGCTCAATTATTTATACAGGTTGTCCGGATTTCGTAAACCTACATTGGGTTCTCGGGAACTATAAGAGATACAACTTCAGTTATATGGAACATGTGGTACGCCTTTGGGAGGCCATCTTAAATGTGCTATTGTGTTGCCAAAAATTCTCATAGATTACTTGATAATGGCGGAGTACTGAAGATGGTCGATATTTTTCATTTCGAAATTATTTCTAAACTGTCAGTAATCGAGAAAAATGTTTCAAATAGAAAAGTTAGATAATTTTATTGTCTATTGAGTGGTGTACGAAAATAATTTTTCTATCGGTAAATTTTCGAAATGAAACACAAAATTACATTTTTTAAATGGAAGCCATATTTGATTATTACGTTAAGAAAATACTTATTTTTTATTTCTTTCGATTGGTAAGTTTAAAGGACACCCTATGTAAATAATTGAGCGCCCCAGCTTGAATGTTTATAATTTTATATAAGTAAAAATAACAACCATTTTTAAAAATTTCATCATAATAGGATCTGGTTTTGAAGGTTTAGAAGATTTAATGTAATTTCCGCTTCATTGACTCGTCTATATTACACCATTATTTAGCATATTATGAAAGATTTTTTTTACCCAGATCTGAGTACTGGCGTTTTCCGATATCGGAGCGGTAGGCCTATAGTTTGTACATACAGATAAAAAGTACAAAAAACATTTTATTCCGTTATATTTTCTATTATTTAACATTACAATAGTATAAAAAAAATTGCGAAAAATTTTTAGGTTTGAAGGGCGAAACATATTTAAAATACAATAAACTTTATACCAATCGAAAGAAATAAGATATTAGTATTTTCTTAAAGTAATAATCAAATATGGCTTCCACTTAAAAAAATGTAATTTTGTGATATATCTCGAAAATTTGCCGATAGAAAAATTATTTTCGTACACCAGTGGATAGACAAAAAAATATCTAACTTTTCTATTTGAAACATTTTTCTCGATTACTGATAGTTTAGAAATAATTTCGAAATGAAAAAATCGACCATCTTCAGTACTCCTCCTTCATCAAGTAACCTATGAGAATATTTGGCAAAACAAAAGCACATCTAAGATGGCCTCCCAAAGGCGTACCACATGTTCCATATAACTGAAGTTGTATCTCTTATAGTTCCCGAGATCCCAATGTTTACGAAATCCGGACAACCTGTATAGATAATTGAGCGCCCCAGCTGAAATGTTTCTGATTTTGAATAATTGTATATAACAAACATTTAAAAAAATAAATCATCAAGATCGCAGCTGTTTTGGTGGGTTTAGAAGTCTTCTATATTCTCGCGTCATTGACTCGACTAGAATCGAATATCAAATTTTTGAAACGCAAATGTAACACTCTGACAACGATTATTTATAGTCAATTTATTTTTGCTTAATTATTCATATTTATTATTGCAATCAAATTTTCTTTATTATAATCAAAAATTTCTGTTGTAATTAAAATAAATACATACAAGAACAATTATTATAATCAAATTTTTTGTGTGATTGATCAATTTCTTTGTTGGAATCACATTCTCATTATTGTTATCAAGCATTCCTTAGTTACAATTAAAAACTTTTTAAAAAAAAAACAGCAGCCTTAGGCTTTAGCAAAATTAAAGACAAAAATGGTATATAACACTTTTTACATCTATAATTACATAAATCAGAAATTGTTTATTTTAATTTATTCAAGAAATGTTTTATTAAAATAAATATCTGAGAAAATCTCTTAAATTTTGACACTTTCTTCTTTTTGCATTTAAATACAAACCACCTTTTTTGCTCTGTTTCTTAGTCATTATTTTACTTTATTATCGAATATATTTTCACTATACAAAATTAAATTATGAAACACTGTGCAATAGTAAATAAATTCACTCTTCTACTTTTACTATTGAATGTACTGGGGTGGAGCCAAGTTAGTTCATCATAGATGTCAGGAGTTTCGGTGCGTTTCTTGGGTATTATTTGCGTAAAATGTACGTTTAGTTTTTCCATTAAAATTGTAATAAATATAGCGATATTTATAAAACAATTATAATTTTCTGGAAGAAAATGAATTTCTTTAAATATGTCTAATAACAGTTTTTTAAAATTAGAGTTTAATAATAGTGAAAAAATAACTTGAATATACGCATATTTAACTGCATATAAATAATTATTAACACATAATTTAAAAAAAACATTATTAGAGAAAGGAAGAGGACAACTTAAGCTATCCAATAACATTTTATTTTTTATGAAAATGTTAAGTTTCAAGTAAATTTTAATGGGAAAAC
The DNA here is from genome assembly GCA_963082715.1 of Harpalus rubripes. Taxonomy (NCBI): domain Eukaryota; kingdom Metazoa; phylum Arthropoda; class Insecta; order Coleoptera; family Carabidae; genus Harpalus; species Harpalus rubripes. The sequence goes on along the minus strand of OY720454.1, from coordinate 24,169,268 downwards.
GATGCACCCTTTCTGTCTATTCTAACTGCTAGTAGTCAACCGCCTTAAATGCTCTAGGATTTCGGGATTTACCAATAACGAGAATTTTAAGCTTATGATTGCATTTTGTATTCCTTTAAAGCATAAAGGTAATTTTTTTCGTGCTAATTTTATCCGGGCGCTGCTTTCTTTGAATTATAAATTTTATTGTTACCTAAACTAAGATCTTTTATTATCTATCATTGGCAAGTTTTTCACCCGTTATTTTTAAAGAACGTGTTCCAAATCATTGCTGAAACTTTTGAAACCAGCCTCTGCTGGCCGTAAATTGATTGTTTTTCTCTATTTCGGAGAATAACTGGGCGTAAAAATATTGAGATTTTTTAAAAGAATATTGTTTATGAATCTATTGCAAAAACCAAGAGTACACGACATCGTCCACTTTTTATGTTTTCCTCGAACTCGGGGTATATCGGGGCATAAAAATATTTACACTTTACAAAAGAATTTAATACTTGTCAAAAAAAAAAATAGGTATTAGGCCCGCCGGCCCCCTACAAGTCGCGGCCTGTCGGGAATTTCTCGATTTCCCGGTGGCCCTGTCCGTCCCTGATTAAACTAAATAATTTTGATATACTTGCAATTATAAAGCATGTAGACTTGTACAGTGTTACAATATTAATTTGTTTTTTATAAATATAATTTAAAAATAGCATACATTTCAAGAACATTTTAGATCTACGAAGAAACCAGTTTTGTATAAAAACTATATATATTCGTGACGTCACATCTACATTTTCAAACTTCGGGGAACCATAACTCGCTTATTAATAGGAATTTTTTCACCGGATTTTCACCAATAGTCTTAGGTTTACTTATACTTTCTGATGAAATTATAAAAAAAAAGTGGTGGAATCCCCTATTCTATCTGAAAGATTTTTCTTTCTCTCCAGCAAAGTAAAATGTATAGGTTTGTATATCTTTTTCAAATAATCAGGTTATTTATATCTAGTTTAAAAGTGAATTATTCATTAATTATTTTCTTCAAATTGTTTAGAAAGGTAAGTCATGGAAACAATTTGTTTACAAAATAATGGTTCACAATTTAAAAGTTCTCTTTAAATTTTGTGTTTATATAGCAACAATAATTTCTTCTTATGGTGTAATAAGTGAAAAATGATTTAAGTATTTAACGATTAATAAATGTGATCAAGGTATATACCTATAAGATACACAAAAAGTCTTATCTAACGAGATATACCTAGAACTCTTTCGCTTTTGATACTATTTTCATGTATAGGTATGGTATTTTCCTATAGAGATGAATTCATTTTATTATTTATCTATTTATTATTACACGCTTCGTTATACATTTATAGCATTTAAGTGGTAATATATATGAGGATGTGATTTTTCTTCGAATTTTTCCTTAACCATTGTTTTTACCTTAACGTAGAGATGGGGATAAAATTATAAAAGTAGACACAAACAAACACGCACGCACGAGCGCACACACACACACGCACACACACGCGCACACACACGCACACACACGCACATACACGCACTCTCTCTCTCTCACACACACACACACACACACACACACACACACACAAACATTTCTGCCATAGGTGGGATTCGAACCCAAGCCAGATTCTAACTGGGAAGGTTACTTGAGCGCTGTCTCAACATGCTGAGACTGGTGCCGACTAAATGAATTCATTTTATGCGAAAAGAAATTCAAATTAATATTTTTTTCTTGAAGTACCTACAATTAATAGGTAAAGAGGTGTTCGCGAACATTATACATGACTTTTTGTTACATCTGGCCAAAAAAATCACTTTTACAGCTTTGATACACAAATAACATTTTGCTATTGAAAAGTGCTGAATATTATTGACAATAGTTATTTGTATATTATGGCCGCGAAATCACTCTTTAGCGTACCGAGTGAAAAATTGTCGCCGAGGCTGCTTGCGGCCGAGGCAAGACAATCTCGAGGGCGCTAAAGAATTTCGCGGACAAGGTGTACACAATATTTTTTTCGTACCTCCGTCCATTTTGACTAGTATTACAGAACTCAAAATCGTCCAGAAATGCGCTGTTGCTGACCTAGGCCGGCAAAAGGAGTTGGCATTACTGTTCTGGTGATATGTCAATTTAAGATTACTTTCAACACAAGAATTAGCAAAATGTTTACTAATTTTAGAGCTAAATCTTTAATTGTTGTAATTAAATAACTAAATTTTGTCATAAAAATGATAATATGCTGCCATTGCTGTCATCTCGTATAGTTTAATTATAAGTTCCAACTTTAGGACTAATTTGTTTCGTTTGTTTTGTAACTACAACTAACTTCACCTGATACAATTGAGTTTTCGCTATCTGTCATTGAAAATATGCGAAAGTATATAAAATATATATAACTAATGTTTGTATGATATATTTTCAATAAATATAAAATAATTACGCATTTTAAGCTCAAATGTAAGTAATTATATTTAAACTTGCAATGCAAAACCGTTAAAAATATATGTTCATTCTTTTAGGTTATGTAAAATAGAATAAAATGTTGAGAAATATACGAAGAATTTATGGAGATGTCAGCACAAAAAATCTTGTGTATCACACGCCCAGAAACTGTTTTGCGAGATCTCGTATTGTCAAAATAAACTCGTTCTCGCAAATATTCAGTTTCTGGACTAGCGATACAAATAACTATTGTACAAACGTAAAAAATATGTAATTACAAATTTTATTAATTCTGAAGAGTTTTACTGTAAATAGAAAGTTAGCTTTCAAGGTGGCTATGGGATTAACATTTGATAAACAAAACCATGGAATTCTCAACTGTCAAAGTGATTGTTTACCTAATTTCGCGGCCGCTACCATGATAACGGTCGCGAAATAAGCATTTTGCGACCGGTTACACAAAAAAATATAAAAACGTTTCAATTCATGATGTCAAATATGGCATTTAGACTCGCCTTTTGCTTTTAGAGCATATATTCGAAATTCAAACACATGTTCAGATCTGGTTAGTATTTACTTACTAACTGTGTTCGATTTGCCACAAATCTTACTTAATCTTAGCTCACTTCAGTATGACAGTGTTTTTTGTCGTTAGATTTGACCGTGCATTACCGAGTCAAAGTGAGGTAATTCACTCATGCAGCACTACCTATTTTGCTCGTACTTGTTGAGATATTTGACTCACTTGATAGTGGGGGTATTTAGTTTTGATATGACATAAAATAGCTGTGTTCGATTTGCCACAAATCTTCTTAATATCAGCTCACTTCAGTTTGACAGTCTGTTATGTCGTGAGGTAACTCACTTCCCTCCTTGCCTATGTAGCACTACCTTTTTCGCTGGTACTTGTTCAGAAATTTGACTCACTTGATAGTGGGGGTATTTAGTTTTGATATGACATTCCCGCATGGCCACACACTCATTTCAGAAAATCTCAACTCACTTCAAGACAAACTGAGGTGAGTTTTTGTTAAATCGAATGCAACAACTGATTGGAGTGAATGTGTGACGTCATAATGCTTGCAGTTCTATTGGTGTTTCAAATACGTTTAAAACAATTCCAATTTTGTTGTATGTAGATAACATTTATATTATATTATGTTGAATATTTTATATATTCCACGAAATTTATTGAAATTTTCTTATTAGTAACCTAGCCCATTAGTCCGAATTCGGAACGGAATTTGTATTATGTATTTTAATATTCGATATATTGTATCAGACTGTTTTCGTTTCAAAGTCCTCTTGTGACTTCCCACTCTAATATTAACCGTGATTATCATTGTTTTGGTTTGATTCATAACTTATTAACAATGCTAATATTAACAGAGTCCACTATTGTATCTCTTAATACCTACATATAATCTGTTCCTGCTAATCATTTAAAAGTAGTTTGCTCTCTCTTTCCTTTCTTAAGTATCAATTCTCCTCTCCTCTCCGTCGGACTGCAGTTTGTTTCTGAGTGCTAGTATATGCAAGTTGCTGACTTAAGTCTATCTGTACTTAGTCGTCGTCGTCGGTCGTGCTATTTGTTACACTTCGTGCTCTGGCGGAACGTTGAACTTCACTGCAAACAATGCACGTTGCTAGGAGACCAGATTGTTTACTGTTACTCTAGAATAAACGATGAGTCTGTAAACTGCATCATTATGAAGAGACTGTTTTCCACAAAAGTTTATTTGGATTAGAAAAGTGCATACCTACAGTGTCTATTTAAAACATTGGAAAAAATAATAAATACAAAGATTTAATTATTTTTAAATGTGAAGTACAGAAATAAGTTTTTAATTTTTTATCTATGCTTGTGAAACATCTATGTAGGTAATATTTTTAAAAATGTACCAAACTTTTGTAACCTTTTAATGTAGGTATACTAAAATGCAAAATAACAAAATAACATATTCTAATATGGATTCCTAAGGCCCAATCATCCATAATAGAACAAATTATTGGATACTCTTAACCTCAAAATTGTTAAAATAACATATTGTATGAAATGTACAATATACGTGCAGGGAGTCTACTTTATTGTGGACCATAGGAAATACAATGGTAAAATGTTCATATGGTTGTAACACCTACCCTATTAATTTTAGAACAAAAGTATAAATAGAAAAAAATGCTCAGAATATAACACTGCATCTAGTAAGTCCAAAATTATTGTTTACATGCCTTTCGTTCGCAAAAGAGAGTCACAATAAAATTTATATTTTTTTAGCTATTTACAGAGTACCATATGCAATAATACAATTCGCGATTCAAGAAAAATGCTCGCCAACTAGCGGCCAACTCATGAAACTCTTAAAAATGGCCGTCATAATGTGGACAGCATATAGTATGGCCGATGTTACTATAACATGGAAACGTCATTTTTTACTAATTCTGCTGTAAAAGTTGTTAAAAAGTGTTCACATAGCAAAAATATTTATTTCATTTCTATCCTTCAACTAATTTTTTTCCACATGTAATTATATGTCCGGAATCAATAATTTTTTTTCTCTCAGTATAATTTCGGGATTCAGCTGTTGCTTATAACACAAAACTCCCTTTAATTTCACTTTCATTGTATATAACAAAATAATAAACTCTATTAAAGATAGCTGTTCAAGCACACAACTAGGTTAGTTTTTAGTTCATCTGTCACTCGGCTAAACTGCAATGTGATGTCACAAAACATGGCGGCAAAGCCAACTTGAATCGCGAATAGCTATTAACATACCTAGGAATTTTATGAGTATCATAACTGCCGCAGATGTCGGTTTGAAATCCGAGTGATTTATTCATCATTTTTATTAAAATTTGTTTATAAAATAAAGTAAACTGTGTTAAGAACGATACACTAACGTTATCTGTATGTATTAATGGACATTATTATAATTTCATTTTATTTTATTTTCATTTTGTATATTGTTGTTGAGAAGTCTGTATTGTAATAATATTACCGTACAAATACAGTTATTACTTAGTAACCAGCCTACTTTTGTACATTTTGTACATGTAAACAAAGGCTTAATCTCCTGAAATCGATAAAATGTTGAACAGTTGTATTGCTTAAGTTTGGCAGATGACATCTGTCATAAAGTTTTAATAATTATAGATTTCATTAAATTATTTATCAACAATTGTGGATACATTTACCATGGCAGAAAAAGCCCAGTGTAATAATATTAACAGTTAAATATAAATTAATAAACTTTTATCTATTTGAATAAGTTTTGTCTTTGCATGGCACTCTGTAAAAAGCTTAAAAATGGATTTTTTTACGTTTATCTCATGAAAAGAACCTATTATATTTAGGCTCAATTGACACAGTATTTAATTCTGAACATTTTTTTACTTAAGCTTTGGTTCTAAAATTAATAGGGCAGATATTACAGCCATATGAAAATTTTACCATTGTATTTCATATATGGTCCACAAAAAAGTAGACTCTCGGTATAGCTGCAAACGTACATAATATGTAAATAAAATATGCCAGCAATCAACAAATAAATGTAATTTTGTAAAAATATTTAAAGTATTCTTTTTACAAATATGAACAAATCCAATGTCATAAAACATAAAACGCGCATGAAACAGAAAAATGTGCCCGTAAATTCAGGGCCCGTATTGGTTTTTAGTGATTAAGCAAATTTTAGGATCATACAATACGAATTTAATATTTTAACGATAATACCTGTCTTCTCTATATTCGTGACAAATTTTTCGTCCACGATAAGTACATAGTTTTTCAATTATTAATATTTCTTTATTTTAATATTTACGGTTTCTATATCCGTGTGCAGTAAAGAGTTGATTTTATTGTCAACTGGAAGTGACAATTAATAATTTTGCTTGAAATATATGTTGTTGTTTTTTTAAATAATATACGACTATATTATCAATATTAAAGAATATTTCATTTTACCCTCAGTTTTTCTCTATATCTTCTATGAATTATAAAATAATCACTGCACATAAATCTTGCAGTTTATGCTCTCTCAAGCAAAACAGATAGTCAAATGTTTGTAATTGCCAGATAAATGTCAGTGTCTAAACATAAAGTGTAATTTAAATAGCTTGCCAGAGAAATAATTTTGCTAGAAAAAAAAACATTACTTTTATAAAATAAAAATGGAATTAGCAGGAAGTGATATATTACCTGCATTATTCATTTTATTATTATTAGGATCTCAAAAACTAGAAGAGATACAAGGTTAATAAAATAAAATTGCTCCATTGTTTTTATCCAATAATATTAATAAGTGTTGCATTTTTCAGTTTCAAAAAAATGTATGTAGATAAATTAGGTATACATAATATATTGTTAGAACAAAAAAAAATTATAGAGTGCCGGCATTCAAAGGTAAAAGAGAATTAAATTCAGTATTATATTATACTTTACCTAATATATTTTCAAAAATTAAAATTCGTAATTTTTTTTTTTTTTTTTTCATAGGTTCCTTCCTACATATTTAGAGACTCATGCATCAGTGTTTCAGAAAACAATTACCTACATCACTAAAATAAAGTGTCCTAACAAAGCAATTTTTGTATAGAATAAACTTCGTATTTTTATAGTACTCGAGATCCCCACGCAGGAATTCTAAATAGGTATTTTATATACGAGTAAACAACAAGCTTTTATTAAAGTATAGTAAAATTTAAAATTACGTATTTATGCAAAATATCAGGTCGATCGAATATAATAAATTAAAGAATTTTTTTCAATTGTTTTTCAAATTATTTTAGATACCTACATGCAGAGTTAACAAAAAGAAAATTCTATGGTAATATACGCCCTAATTCTGTAAGAAATTTGTTAAGTTTTAGCAACGTTCTTAAAGATTATAACCAATAAAACGAAGTAAAGCCTGTCATTTTCATATTTTAATGTGTTTGCAATTATTATTGGTTATTTGATATAGACATGTTGTTAAGAGTTAGCAACTTTCTTACAGAATTAGGGGGATAATATAAAAATATATTCAAATATACTGGCTGACTACTAACTAAAGTGTAAATACAAAAACTGTTCAGAATTAAATACTGCATCAAATGAACCTAAATTTATTGATGATAGGTTCTTGTCATGAGATAAACGTAAAATAAAATATCCGTTATAAGCCTTTTACAGTGTGCCATGCAAGACATATTTTGACCTGGTTTATTTAGGTAGGCATGGTTTAAGTTTAAAGTTTAAACATGCGCGCATGGAGACATTATTACTTTGTATAAGCGAAAATTCAAATGCATTCTTTGGGGTTTTATTACAGATGTCGTTTTCGTTTATGACATAAAATGCGAGTATTTATAGTGTTTTTAAAACAATTAAAAAGTGCAATGACACCAACAGTTAATAGACTGTTTAAAAATAATAAAATCAAAAAATCATCATTTGTTTTTTTAAATCAATTATTTTTGTTTTTTAAAAATAAATCATGAATTTTTGCTAACCTGGCCATCGAGAAAAATGTTCAAATAAAAATATTACAATATTATAGTGCCTATTCGGAGGCGCACAAAAATATTTTTTGTATTACTAAAATTTCATATTCATAGAGGCCTCGAAAAAAAATTCACCAGTATATTAAATACAATTAATTAATGGCTAAAAGTACAGTGTATTAAATATACTTATTTGTTGTTCTATGAATGGTTTGTATATAATTGGTTTTAGTTCTGAGAATTAGTTTTCTGCACAGGGTTCTTCTTTGGTCCAATACATATCCGACTGGGCTCTTATCATGCAATATGTTTTCATTATTTTACGAGCTGCCTTTAATGTTTTACACCTATTTTAATAGCTATATTAAAAATCTAATTTACACTTTAACTAAAGTTCAAAGTGCATTTTTTATACGTTGTCATTAGTTTGTTATCAAAGTATTACTCATTACTCAGCATTTGATAAAGACAGTCAACAAATATGTATGCATACAAGTACAAGAATTATCTGCACAAGTTTGCAGTAAGAATTCGTTTAACTTTTATATGAAGTAAAACGTACATACCTACAGGTACTTGTTTCACATTTCTTAAAAGAACATTTCGATCCATTTATATATTTTGCTCAATAACTTTCGGATGTAGAAATTTATTTTTTCTTCAAGCGTATTATAATATTCATATTATGCTACTGTACACAGATTATAGAAGATATTCATTGTCTTACTGGTACAAAAATGTTGTTATTGTTGTACTAGTAAAAAAAATGTTAGTGTCTTAGTTCACCGCTGGCGGCGGCAGTCGGCACAGCAACACAGATTATATTGAAAATTGTTATTTGACAGTTGTATCGTTTTTGTTTTGTAGTGTATACAGCCAGCTTTGCCTGAAATTTCAAACACTACAATTATAAATTCCAAAAAATATGTCAAAAAAATCTTTGAAACACTTGAAGAAAAAATAATATATGTCATTCGGAGTAGAACGCCCTTTTGTGTTTTACCCAGTTTGCCTAGCCTCGGCTAGCGCCTCGGCTGCAATAGCTGGGTTCAACACAAAAAGACCGCTTTCTACTCCTAATAACAAACATAATGTTATATATTACTAAACAAAACTCTACATGAAAGTTTTAATACCAATCATAAAATTGCTACTGCTTATACAATTTGAAAGAGAGTATAGCACATCCAATCACCTCAATCACTCCCTCTCTTCTCTCTGAGTACAATTCCTCTCCTCTCTTCTCCTGACTCACTCAAGTCAAGAGTCAACTCAGCGAGTCAACTGACTGAGCCGGTTCTCGGCATTCCTGCAGTCAGTCAGCTATAGTAGAGTACAGTATGTGAGCGTGTCCATGCATATTGTGGAAATTCAAACCGTGCGTGAGGTTTACCTAATGAGTTGTGAGTGAAACTGAGCATACATGAGTGAATGTGAAAAGTGCAGAATAGTGAATAGTGAAGATATAATGTGGGCAGTGATTAGTAAAAGGACAAAATATTAGGTGAGAATATATTTAAATATTAAGGTTATATCTCGCATCGAATTTATGCTTATGCGTAATTGACAGTTTTTATCAATAATTATTTTAATGGTTTATGGAATACTTAAAACTTTTAAATAAAAATATAAGCGTAGCTTTTCATCTTGAGAAAATAACATATAACTTTTATTATACATTTACATAAATCTTTATTATGCGTAAGGACCGGTATTTTCGTTTTTGGTTAAACTATCTGGGAACTTAACTGTCAATTAATAGGAAAAATTGCGTGTATTATCAACAAATATTTAAATGGTACATGGGACACTTTAAATTTTAAATAACATATACGCATAATCAAAGTTTGCAGGATTGATTTTATCCTTCACTTTTCATCTTGAGAAAATATTTTATAACTTTAGTTTTATACATAAATCCTTCTAGTTTGTATGGGTAAGGACAGGTATTTTCATCTTTGGTTAAACTGTTTGTTAATTTAACTGTCAGTTAAAAGGAAAAATATAGCATCTATATTAGAGCAAGTTGTAAAAATTACACATGTATCAATTTTTCTATGCGACGGTTTTCGTTTAACTGAGAGTTAATAGACTGTTTAACCAGATGTTAATACCGGGCCTAATGGTATGTAATATAAAGAGTAAGCAAGAAATTTAATAATTTGAATGTTAACCAAAATACAAAAAGTCAAATTCTATAAATAATAGCTAATTTGCAAAATAATATCAAGTTGTAATAATTGAACAAACCATGAGAAAACAAAACGCGATATGGGTACCAAAATATAAAATGATTCAATAAAAAATAAATTAACAAATTTGACTATACTCGTATGTATAATCAGTAGTAAAATTCTAAGCCAGGGCCATAGCCTTTTGATTGTAGTTCTTGTAGGTACTCGTATTTCCATTACAAATCCATTAATAAAATCATAACTGCATATTCAGCAGGAATAAAACCATTTATGTGAAATAAGAATATACATTTGGATATACCTAATTAAAGTGTAATAATGTCAATTTTAGAAACATAAGATATAAGCGTTTTGTTTCATAAAAGTAGTACATATTTTGATTCATAAAATTTTAAGATTCACTTATTTATAAAATTTTGGTAACTGAAAGCTACTTGAAAAATAATCTGTTAAAGTTTGTTATATTCGTTATAAATCACTTAATATAACAACAAATTATTTATGTATCAGCAAAGGAAAACAACGTTTTACTAAATGTCTGCCCCCTCTTAAAACGCTCTTCTTCAAGCTGCCCTTGGATACAATTGGCAGAATTACAATTCCTCTTCACAAAGAAAAGGAAGAAACTTTTACATTTATAATTGAAAGATCATTGATTTAAACTCCCAGTAACTATTAATCAAATTATATTTCTCTGTTTGAGTGGCTTAGCCTAACATGATACCTAATTCCGTATAAAAACCTTATCATGAAAACTGAATTAACATAAATAAATAAAGTCATAAAAACAATATAAGATTTTTATACATATGTACTCTAACTTTCAATGTATTTCTAATATTTTTGCTAAATATAAAAATAATACCAATATTTTTATTTGCAGAAAATTGTAAAATAACACCTATACCTAACACTATGAAATTATATTAAAGCAACCTGCGCTGGCTCCCCACTTTTTATATTCAAAAACGAATCTTACCTAAATTTTTAATCCTAATCTTTTTATCATTCGGTGTAACAAACTATTAAGTTTCAAATTTATAAAAGCTGATTAGATACCTATAAATTAAACATCTATAGAATTTGTACAAATTGATTTAATAAAATCTGTATATAATTAAGTATTCTTTAATAATGTTTTATAACAACTTAAATCTCGAAAAAGTGGTTTTTAATAATATTTTTCTTAAAAACCATTTAGTTTTAAGCAGAGCTCCACTTCCGATTTTCCACTTGGCGCAAAATTTAATAAGTTCTTTCCAGTAGAAAGTACAGGTAATAGATACCAATTTGCAGAATTTTATTATTAGTTTATATCCTTAAAATGTAAAAATCTGATTTTAAAGACTTTGTAACGTGCATATTTTCAAAAATTCAAAAAATATGTGTAATTTACCTGGGTTGTATACCTCTTTTACCTAGTTATATATAAATTCCTGTCTCATATTCCACAAAATTGTTAATAAGTTTTTAAAATATAATCGTTAATTACCGTTATATTCGCTACAAAATGAGTTGCTTGTTTGCTCTCAAATATATTTCTTAAAATATTTACAAATTAGATGTGCTATCTGTTTGTAGTAAAACCATCACACCCTATACTGTATATGTATTTACTGATATATGTATTTATTTTCCACCTGTTTAAACCAATTAAGTTGTAGATACAAGATAAGTATAGATAAAAGATTATAACTCATATAGGACTTTTAATTTTCCAGGCAAATATTTTACTAACAAATCAATAGATACATTATCAATTTTAACTATAAAAAAATAATTATACAAAATTTACAAATGTTCATCAATTTCCTGGTATGTATATGATTAATTCATTCGATATTCAGGTAATTGAAAAATGTGAATCATGCAATAAAAAATTGTTTATGCAGGAATGATTCAAACATACTACAGTGTCAGCTAATTCTTTTAGTTTTTGCAATAGGAAAAAAATGCACAATAGATAATATAAAGTATTTTGTAGTAATTGCACAGATATAACGTTTAATATCTATTCTGCTTACATGCAATAAATAAATATTTATTAATATAATTATAAATTCTGTTATCGATTGTGTTAGTAAAACTTAATGTTTATACGAATGTATTTATGTGACATGTATTTATGGTTAAGGACCTGTAAGATTTGCCCTAATGAAGGTATAAGTGTATACTGATAAGACGGTTTTAAAATAATAAATACTATATGATAAAGATTTCGAATAATTGGTAACATCTAATTTACCACCACATTCTATAAATGTATCCATATAAATATTTATATATCCAATTTTCACCTGTGAATCAGAATCATACTAAAGCCAAGGTCAAAAATTCAATAGGTACTCGTTTCAAGTCAGTTAGAGTTCTTAATTTGTGTAACAACTAGTACTGTCCAAATCTAAATCTGCGACGTACTGTTTTTAAACTAAAAAGTAAATTTTAAATATACTACTACGTTATACTTATGCATTTAACTGGTTAACGTTTCGTCTTGTTTAAAGACAAGAGAATAATATTTATGTATCAAGTAAGTAAACTGTGACTTTTTTCACGAGAAGGAAAATTTGCCGAACAAGCCGAAGGCGAGTGCGCAAATCCTTCCAGTGAAAAAAAGATATAATTTACTCACGAGTTGCGTACAATTTTTTTTTACGTCTGCAATGAGAGCATTAAAAAAAGTGCCGTAGCGTTTCATTATTTCACTCCGCAACGTTAAAAAAGTGCTCTTTTTTCACACTTTCTTGTATTAAAAAACTCATACTTTATAAACCCATTTTTCTGGAGAAAGCTACTTTTTTAACAGACGTAAAAAATAAATTTTTCATTACACCATTGAAGAATAAAATAGATTGCATTTCAGTCGACAGTTGTTACTAAGGGCCAGTTGCTTAAAACGTTGTTAGCTGATCTTATGTCCCACTGCACATTATAACAATATGGACGTATCAAAAATACATTGGCAAATAAGACTTGTTAAAATTATTATTATTCGTATCCAACTTAGTATACACATAAATTACAAAATATAACTATAAATAGAATACAAGAATAAATTAAATATATTGGTCCCAAAAATTAACATTGTTTTATGCACCTGGGCTTAAAAATTGCAAAGACTAAATATAGTTAATCTAATCGTCAGTTACTGTCTGCATCTAACAGGTGACAGTTTTTTAAATATTTTGAACGCGGTTTACGTTTTGAACAATTGGAGGACAGAAATCATGTCCGTACTTAAATATATGTAAATCGGAAACGATGCACTACAAATAATTTTGATACAATCTCTATTAACTAATAATAATTTAATTATATTTCCAAAATAAACAAAACATTTCTTATGAAAAACAAATTGTATAATAAAAATGATAAATTTTCATAATAATTATACTTTATTGTAGTTATTTTACTGATTTTTGTGGTGTAACGTGTAAATTTGACTTTTTCGTTTCTTACTTTTAGTTTAAGAACGCTTTATAGATGATACGATTGAAGGGGAATACCTAGTGAAATAAATGCACTGAAGTGTGATCAAGTGATTAATGATATAGTATTTTTACGATTTTCGCATTTCCACTATTAGTAAATGTACCTACAAATTTCGTAAACTTTTCTTATCTTGAGTTTAAATTTGAATTGTTTAACTTCACAAGTATCTCCATTGTGTCTGGCAGTTCTATTTAAAGTATTTTCATTCTATATCGAAACATTTGCCTGAGGTGTAAATTAAAAACAAATTATTGGAATCAGTCAGCATTCTTGTGTAATTTACGAGTTGTTTCTACTCATGATATATTTCTGGATATTTGTATTGCTATAATTTATAGCACTTTTACTAATAAATTAATTACATTCACCTAATAGCGATCATAATTTACGCTAATCCCGTTATTCGTTCAACCTAATTGATGGCTCAATAAAATATCAAATATGACAACGCTCGAAAACACGTACCTATAGATTTATTTTTACACACCTAGTGAACGACTTATCAGTGTTTATCTTTGTTTACTTAAGATAAGCTAGAGATATTTAGTGATGTATTATTGACAACCCTTTTCAAAGATAGCAGTTAAATTTTGTACAAATATTAATACATCAATACATGTTCATTTTACACTATGCGAAGCATGGGAATATTTTATTTATTTTACCCGTTTCATTAAATAAATACACATATTCCATTGCTGGGTGTTACAAAATTAACTCAAGTCAAACGGTGAAACATCGACATATTCCTATGGCTCTAATATTTCGTACTTTTGGGATTCAGTAATTTAAAATCAACAAGCAACTTTTAGGTTTAATGTATCAGATCACCTGATAGCGATAGCAGATTTTTTCGCTTTCAAAACTTTGTGAAGAATATTATATGTTTTTACAAATAAAGATAATAAAATCGCATTTATCCCAAATGATGGTTTAGCATAAACCTAAATGAAGCAATTATCTTTCCCCACAGAATCAATCTAAGCACACATTTTTCGAGTCTTTCACTCAAAAACTTTCTCCCTTAAGGGGGTTTTATCGCTCAGCGCTCCTAGCTTATAAATCCCCGCCATCCTCAGGTACCCGCGCTGGCAGCCAATATGCTATGACAACATGTTGTCTCTATTTATCTAGCTCCGTTCTTGTTTATAAAATTTGATTGGCTAGCGACCATTATTCACCCCCCTGTCTGGACACTACGAAAAGATTTACCGTGAATGCGTATTATTTATTCATTCTGCAAGATTATTGTTGAATTGTAGAGGTATTATTTTTATAACTTTTAAATAAATTCTACTTCAAATCAAAATGGTTAAAAAAAATAAAACAAAACATAATGTTCCCTACCATTAAAAAGCATGCGAAATCGAATAAAACGGTAATAATAATAATAATAATAATATTCTATGGAGTCCGACATTATACTTGAAGGCTTTATGTGTAGTATGCAATTGCATGGTATCAAGTATAATAAATTAATTGGGGATGGTGATAGCAGCGTATACAGTAAAATATGTGCTGCGAAACCATATGGAAATGATTTTATTGTACAAAAAATTCAATGTACCAATCATTTGTTGCGCAATTACTGTACCAGATTAAGAACTTTAACTACAAAATCAGCAAGTACCAAAAATAAATACGTAAACGCAAAACTAAGATCAATTTGAAGTAAGAGAATATTACGACTACGCATAGGAATTTCAAAAGCAGTTGATCACTGGCGTCAACAAAATATTGATATTACTACACAAATATCAAAGCTTACAAATGATATATTGAACTGTCCATATCACGTATTTGGAGAGCATAAAAATTGTGAGCAATACTTTTGCACGGGATCAAAAGATAACGAGGACAATTATATAGATGCCATGAAAGAATCTGGTTTGTTGGACGACATCATTTCTTGTGGCAATAGACTAATTCAGAACGCATACAGTCTATTACTAAACATGTTGGTTGTATGTAAATTTGTGGGGGGCAAAAGAATAAATTTTGCCATAAAAAATGGATATGATATTCGGTGCAGAGCAGCAGCTTTATCTTTCAATAAGAAAGAAGAATATTATAGTATTCTTCATAAAGCCATTACAAATAAAAGCCCCGGTAAACGTAGTAAAAAATACATAAATACATTAAAAAGAAGACGTATGAAAAGCGAGGCAAAGAAAAAATTATTTAAATCAAAAAAGAAGACCTTTGTTCCTCCCGATGAAGATTATGGTTTAGCAGAGTTGGGAATCGATGATTTAAATGAAGAATTTACTTCTAAAAAAGATATATTTTTAAACACTAACTTTAAAAAATCCACGGATGACTTAGAAAGAATAGAAAAATCAACAGTAGGTCAAGCTAGTAATCCAGAATGGAAGCAACAAAGATTATTTAGATTAACAGCATCAACCTTCGGTCCAATATGCAAATTGCGATCAACGTCCTGCTGTGGAATTATAAAAAAATATTATATGAAGATTTCCGCGGAAATGCTGCTACACGTTGGGGAGTAGATCATGAGTCATTTGCAATACGAGATTTTGAAACAAAATACAATTTGAAAGTGTCTCATTGTGGCTTATTTATTCATTTTGAATATCAATACCTTGTAGCAAGCCCTGACGGCGTAACAAATTCTGATAGTATTGTAGAGGTGAAATGCCCTTTTTCCGTATCTAAATTTGAACCAGAAGATGCAATAATAAAGAAAAAAATAGCATATATGGAATTTAAAAATAATTGCCTCCGGTTAAAATCTAACCATAATTACTATTATCAGGTGCAAGGGCAGTTACATATAACAAGCAAACAGTTTTGTTATTTTATATTATGGACTCCATTAGGAATGATTGTTGACAAAATTGAGCGGAATGATAAATTCTGGGATGAAAAAATGCTTCCTAAATTAAAATTATTTTATATTGATTGCCTGCTTCCCGAAATTATTGATCCAAGACATACCAGAGGAATGAAAATTAGAAATCCACCTCACTGATTTCTGAAATTGTTACGTACTGGATTAAATATTTTTTGACAACGCCTTCTTACAAATTTTAAAGTGGTTAATGAAAAAATTAGAAATCATTAGAAGGAATTTCAATTTCGGTTGTTTAATGTGTACTTTATGAAACTCATTTGAATGTCATAAAGAAGTACTTTATGACATCCAAATGGGTTTCATAAAGTACATATTAAAGAACCAAAATAGAAAAAAAATATTAAATTACAAATTTTATTAATTTTAAACAGTTTCATTGTAAATAGTAAGTTAGCTTTCAAGATGGCTATGGGATTCACATTTGATAAACAAAACCATGTAATTCTCAAGTATCAAAGTGATTGTGATTGTTTACCTAATTTTTACCTATATGATATACTAATACACAATTTTTATAGTTTGGAAATAGTAATTTGAGAGTTAGTTGTATTTGATATGTAACTAGAGAAAGAGTATTCGTAATAAAAGAGTGTTCGCTCCATATTTGATATCTTTATTTTCCTATAACGATGTTAAATATCATTTTTTCACAATTAATTTTATTATAAATATTAAAGAATATTTTATGCTCTCTACTTCATATTAAATGGATATAGAGTTAAAACATTATAAAGAAATTAAATGTCATAAAGCAGCCAGCTATGCTATAACTTGGGAACAGCTGCTATATTATGAAAATTATGATTGAAAGATGTCAGTGTAAAATGCAATTGGCATAGTATGTTTGTGTTATAATTTTACTGGAAATATAGGATCTTTTGCTAGAAACTTCCTGCATGGAATTTATAAAAATTACATACAACTGCCAGAAGACAATGTACAATACAATCTTTTGCAAGGAACTTTCTGTATGAAACTAGTACAAAACACATAGAACTGACGGAAGGTAATGTGCTGGCCATATCAGATTTTTTATTCTTGTTTTCGACAACAATAATAACTGATTGCTCGTAAATTGCTGTATACTTATGTATACAAAACACATTAGGGATTCTAACGTTTCAATGTTATAAATTATAAAATATAATTAATATAAGTAATACGAAATTAATATAATTATATTTTTTATATTATGCTTTTATACTGTGATTAAATTTTTAACATCTTAAAAAGAATGTATTTTTAATTCTTATCTTCGTAAATCGGTAAATTGTGAGAAATTAAGTAAAAGCCCGAGAAATGAGAGAGATTGGAATTAGAGGGAGAAAGAATGAATTAGTGCAAACCCACTTCTCCCACTACATTACCCCGCGCGCGCCCCTTCCTTTTGTTGAAAATAGTAAACATGATTACCGTCAAGGGCGCGTTAGACCAACGCGTGTAATTTTTAAATTTATTTAACAAATTACTCGTCTACTATTTGAAAATTTTATAAAACAATGTGATACAAATATTTTAATTTACAGTGCAATTCTAGTTGCGAAGAATTTTTATCAGTATTATTTTTTTTTATTGTTTATATATGAAAATAATAACAATTTAAAAAATTCGCCAACGTAGCTAGTTATATCCTGCGTTTATCTTTATGTGGTATTTTTTTCAGATTTATAGGTTAATTAGGTTGGGAGTAATTTGTTAAATACTTTTTTTACTGTGAGAGAAGCCCCTTAACACACGCGCACTACTAATCATATTTATTTATTTACACTCGTTATTCTCTTTACATACCCAAACCATCTCAACAGTCCTTCTGTTTTTACAACTTTCTTCACCCATACATTCTTCATAATTCATACACTAAATTTTTCTACACGAGATCTCGCTTTTCATACCCACATACATAGCGTAAATTAGTATAAAAAAACTTTAATAAATAAAAGCGTTTTAGTTTACAGCCCGTATGCATGATAAAATTGGGACTTACGAATAGTCGCAACCGACTACATTCCGATCATTTTCTTATTCCGGACCACATTGAAAATATAAATGTATACCGAGTGGATTTAAAAAAAAAAACGAATCCTGTTTCATACTCCATATCTCCGAAATACATTCAGATATCGATTTGAAATTTCAAATATTTATATAGAAAAACAAGTGAATAGAGATTTTCTAAATTTGCCATTCAAATCTACTATGTTATGTGTATAGTAAAATTTTTTAAAGATGTCCGGTCAAGGTCATCTACGAATTGTGCGAATTAAGATTTTGTTCTGTCAATTTCAGTGGTGTCGTTTACTGAATTTTTATGAAGATACTACTATTATTTTATTATTATAAAATTATATGTTACAGTAAATGCATTCAAAATTCAAAACTGAGTCAACTGGTAAGTTTATTAGCAAATATACAACCAAATATGTAAAAAATAAGGTACTGACCCAGTGTCAGTGTGAGTGACACTGACAGAAAATAACGTTATTCGTACGGCTATGAATCAGGGTAATATATCTGAATTAATAAATAAACTTACGTTACAGCCAAAGTATTGTTAACAACGAACATTGTATTAAAATGGAATGCCCTAACTTAGTCAAAACAATATGAATTTTTGAAAGACAAACGTGTTATATCCATATTTATCGGACACGCTTCTTATGAGAGAGATAAATATGTACTAATTTGTTAAATCGTTCATGATACAAATGACATTGATCAGACATCTTTCAAATATTTTACTGTACACAAATATAACTGTCAGTGACACTTCGAGTTAGTTGTAATATTGTCATAAAATTGCTGTAAGTTTTGTCCAATTATCTCGAGTTTTCTTCTAATAATGGCACATGTAAGTAAATCAGACTTGTGATCATTGCAACTTGTTGTCCACATAAAAATTGGCATGGCAAAAAAATGGTGGAAGAATTTCCAGGGAAGAGATGGCCACTTTTAGCATAAATCGTGCTTTTAGGCGACTGATAGCAACTGAATCGATTTTCAGAAAACCTGGACCATGTATTAATTCTGAATTTTCGTCATTTGTAACAGTTAATAACCTTCCACTCCCAGGTCACATGAGGTGCTATTATTAGAAGAAATCTTGAGATAAATGGACAAAACTTGTTTTTCTATATAAATGTTTGAAATTTGTTAGGTTAGGCCTTTTCAACCCGTTATTTGCGAGAGATATAAATTTCAAATAGATATATCAATATACTTCGGAGTTATGAAGTCTCAAATAGGATTCGTTTTTTAAAAGCCATCCGGTATTTGCAGGCCGGACGAAATATTAAAATAAAAAACCATCAAATACAAATACGATTTATTTATTAAATAAAATTTTAATATGGAATTTGATTAAATATATTATTAGAAACTAAATATGGTATAGGTATTTAAAAAGTATATCTGTTTAAAAAGAACATTTTTGAAAAAGTGCTAGTTAAATAATATTTTATGACATTGGTTCCACAGTTTTTGTTTGGTTCATCTGGTGTATAGAAATATATCTTCTTTTTTTGCTAATTAAAAATTAAAATGAACCAATACAATTTTGGTCAAAAATATGGATTGATTGTTCTCGCATTAAGCCACTTATTTATTTGTACTTCACTGTTAATCCACGTTGATTTTATGCCAGGGAATACAGTAGTGCTAACACTGAATATCAAATAATACCTAGAGAATCGCCACTCAGAAAGAGAGGCTGCAATAGAAAGAGAAACAGTTCAAATGAACCAAGTTGTATTCGTTGTTTCAAAACACAAACGCACGTTTTTGCTTATAGAAGTAAGCATTTTAAATTTACCATGTCAGTTGTACAAAAAAATTTAAAAGTCTAGCTCGTTCAAGGTCAATGAAACTCATACTGTGACATCAAAGGTGCCGACAAAGGTTGGCGCTTCTGTATGTACCTCTTTTGTTGTAGAATTGAATTCGAACTCGAATTTTTAACTACAACGGTTCATTTAAATATTTATCATTTTTGTCTAGTGGTATTTTTGTCATTTTGGATTTTTGATGTTGAATCCAACTGCTATGCAGAAATATGAAATAGATTTAAAAATTTAATAATTTCGTATAGATAAAATATTTCAATTCACGATTTCCTTTGAACTTTATTAATCGGCTCATATAAACGGAGAGAAATGAAGCTACGAATGCTTAATATTTCTTTCTATATTGCATCTATGTATGCATACGACATAAAAATTAGAACTTGACGTATAAATTTTTTTCTGATGAAACTGTATGTGTGTATGTAGATAATTAAAAATTGGTGAAACACAAAATAGATTTTCATAGAATAATACCTTTAAATGTCATTTTTTCACGATTTATGCTATATTATAAATATTAAAGATTATTAAATTTTCTATTCGCAATCGAAATTAACGATAGAGGCGCTGATTTTCGAAACAAGATGGCCGCCATACGATGGGACCATGGGTTTGACATATGACAGTTCACATTGTTCACTGTCTTTTGTTGACTGTATATACAAACCTAGTTTAAAAACTCATTTATATTAAGGCGATAAGTTTAAATAATTAATTACTACATTATTAATTAGCTGTTACTTATTCAATATGGCGCTTGTACGATTGCTTTCTGTAGTACCGATTTGCGCAACGAGAGGGGAAATTTTATCTACGATTGGGAATAGGTATTATAATGATACTTTTTCAATAAATTTTTAAATAAATTTATAAAATTAACTATTTTAAGCACTGTAGGCTATGATTTATTATATGCGAGTACAAATACAACTCCTTGGTGGTTGAAATATTTAAATACATTTATCGATAATGTGCACATTATTCCACTATCTACTTTTACTAAAACATATATAAACAAAAACTATTTTTTAAATAATATGCTGTGGCATATATTAATTTTGAAGTTTAGTAATACATATCTATTTAATTTTCTGAAACATCTCCCACTCATTGTTTTAAATAAAAATTACTGAATATTGAAATAACATAATTAATAATATATAAATAAATAACCAATGAACGTCATCAAGAAACGAGCAAGACAAGAAATTTTTAATTTCATGTCTTGAAAACCAAGCCAAGACAAGAAATGATCATCAAGACAATTTCTATTTCTTGTCTTTATGTAACACTAATTGCTTTATTTTTCACTATGTTCAGAAATATAAACTATGAAATGACTAATAAAATTCAAATAAAATTAGTGTTTTTCTATTTTTAACATATGAACCCCTCATAGGAGAAATCTCGACATAACACGCGGTAATTTTATAAACATGTTTGCATGTAACACATATTTTTGTGTTTTGCGTACTATCCTGATTATTGACATTATTTATAATTTTTAAATATGTAATTTATAGTCACTGTAATGGTGTAATGTAATGAATTTAATAATACATATATAAATAAGTTTTATATCTACGACTAATTAATAAAAAGTAATATTGTTTAACCTACATACATAGGTTCACGAATTCCAACATTTCAAAATAAAAATATGACAAAATATCGTCAAAGTTACGTACAATATGTAAAATCATCTATACGAGTACATTACTTTGAAACGATCACAGTTTTGCGTTGGATTCAAGTTCTAACTTTGTAAATACCTTCAGGTATGAAGTATACTGTTATTAATTAATAATTATTTATATTACTCGTATGTGTATGATATTACTTATCTAGAAAAGAATATGTAATGAGCCTATTATTTAATAGGAGTAGATAATAATAAATATTTATGCTAAAAAGTAATTTTCCAAGCGTTGCATACAATCTTTCTACGATCGTATGTCAACTGCCAGCATGAAATGTATTAATGTTTGCTTAGTAACTAGTTTTCGCAGTAGTCTACAAATTTTATTTTACTATGCCATTAGATTAAAAAAGAACAATTTTTTTCTATTTTTGATATCGTAAGTATGCCATTAGGACGATGTTTGTAG
This sequence comes from Harpalus rubripes, assembly GCA_963082715.1. Lineage (NCBI taxonomy): Eukaryota > Metazoa > Arthropoda > Insecta > Coleoptera > Carabidae > Harpalus > Harpalus rubripes. The sequence continues at coordinate 24,146,820 of OY720454.1, read as the reverse complement.
TGAAGCATGTTCATTTTACCGTCAATGTGTTTCCATTAACGACGGGATATAAGTCCTTACATCCCTAAGCAGCTCCCTTACGCCCTTATTTTGTGAAATACAAATATTATTATTATTAATGATTTTAAATTTATATTCTTTCAAATTGTTCTCATTTCGTAGATATTTCCATTTAAAGACTTGTCATATGTGATTGATGGCAGCTGTTTTCGTTTTAATTTTTCTGTGGAATACTAATGACCGTTTTCATAACAAATTTTATGTTCAATTTAACACTTTAATTTAAAATTGTGTTCGTTTTCATGATATAACTTTAGCACTTAGCGAACTTTGTAGCATTACTTTCTTTAAAGTAAAGATGAAGTCTTAAAGTAATTTTAATTCAAGTTTTAAAGTGAGCCTGATTATGAAAATGGCCCTAAGATCTTGTGTTGCTGTGTCAATTTTTAGCGGTATTCCTTAACAATTTTTTGTGCAACTCGAGAGGTAAATATCTAAATACTGTCTTTTACCAAGATTAAGAATTAGCACGTTCTGGAATAAAAGTGTATTTTTATTTCTCAAAAGACGTCTGTTGTCTGTTTTTTTGCCTGATCGCAGAAAAAAATAAAGTAAGTATATATGTATCCCACATACCTCACCTTATAATATTAGGAAATGTTTCATAATTTTAAATTATAGTTTCATTCATGTTTATAATTAGCAAAATGTGTTTTAACAAAACTTCAAGGTTATTGTTTGTATAAATTTTATTATTATGATTGTGTGTCACTTTAACAATTTAAAAGTTACAAACTCATTTTCATCTTGAAGGCCACATTGTTGATGTTGAGATAAATGTTAACATCTTTTTATCTTCTGGATTTATCGTTGAGTTAATTATATTAATTTGACAGATTTTTTATGCACGACAGAACAAAGGCGGGCGCTTAAATTTCTGTTTCGAGTGCGCGCGGAAACTTTCGGTTCGTTTTGGTGTAAAAAAGAAAAAGTGCAATTTCATTACCAGCAGATAAAAGAATTTTCCTTGGTGTCTTCGCCTCTCCGGCATAAAAGCTTGTAATTAAAATGATAATCCGCAATCTTACGCCGGAATCTGCGGTGTTTTATTTTTCCAACTTCTCCACTCACTGAAAATTCTTCGCTATAGTTTCTTTCGTATTTGAAATTGTTGAAGCATATTTTTATTCTTACATTTTAAATTCACAACTGTAATTAAAGTAATTTAGTTTGTAGATGCTTTGATCTCAATCGCTCCACTCGGAAAGTTGCAAATTAGATAAGGAATTCAATACACAACTACTGCGAAATTGTTTCAAATTAAATATGAATGTCGTTATTGAAAATTTTAATATTACACTCATAGATATCTCTATACATATATTTAAACATTAACATTAAAATATGCTTATAATTATTGTCAGGAAATATTTTCTCTTGTTCTTTTAAAAATCATGTTCCGCTAAAGAAACTAGATTTTAGTCAGAAAAAAGTATATTGTATAATAAGTATTTAACGCATACAAGTTTCATAGAAACATTTCTTGGGTTTTTTAAATAGATCCGACACCATTTTTTATCCGTTTGATACTTAATATGTGCACTTTTACGTGGTCATAATGTCTTCCTTGTCTTGATTTACATATTACTCAAAATATTTTTGTCGAAACATTATAAAACTAGTTGGCTAAGATGTTTTTTATTTTCGTAAAAAAAGTTATCTGCTATAATGTCCCGAGGACATTGATAATTACGAATTTTTTTGGCAGTTACCAAAAAGCAACGTGCTTGAGGAAGTTGTCATAAAATTATAAGTATTTATCAATGATCGAGGGATATTCGGTGAGATTTTTTTGCAGTTTTAATATCAAATTTGAAAAGAATTTGTATTTGACACAATTTTTATGTGTCAAGTCCAAAAGATGTCAGTAGTAGCTACGAACGTGAAATTGACTATGAATATGATTAGCGTGACGTGTTTAACGGGAATGAGATAAACGAGACGAAGATAATACATGATATAATAAATATGTACCTACTCGTATACAAAAGCCAAAAGCCTATAAATATTTTACAAATGTACTTACTTATTTAATACGGTATTTGTTTGGTATATTTTCTTATATATTTGTTATTGAATCTTTATTGTCATTGTCACTGTGAAAATGACATTTTAAAATTAAAACAATTTATAATTAATTAACTGACAAATACTGTTTGTTACTTAGGAATATACTGACATAAGTGATAATGTCCCCGGGACATTATCAGTGTAATGTTGTTTTTATTGGTTACTTTTGCACACGTTATTAGAAATAGAGAAATTCAATTGGATAATTTTTTAACCCAAAATTTTTCGGTGGAATTAAGAAACTTGGTAGGTAAATTTTTGATAACCAATATAAGAATATTATTTTGATTTTTTTTTCAAATTTAGTGCAATACTCCTTGATTGGTTACTGAAAAGTAGTCGGGGTAAAATCAATCGAAACTTTTTATTGTTAAGGTTTAATTATGTCTTTTTGACATTTGAAAGTTCTCTTAATTTTAATGTAAATATTCTCATTAATAATATAACAAGAGAGTGAGAATAAATTGCAAAATCTGTAAAATTATTTTCTAATTTATCGAACTCTTAATTTATATTTAATTAGATTATTTTTTGATCCACAAGTTTCAAACAACGGAATCAGGCTGTCATGCTGTTGTAACGCTATCTACTGTCGTAATTAACTAGCTTCATTCCTTTACATGGCTCTGTTGGTAAGTCTGTTTTGACAAGTAAACACACTTTGACAATGCAAAATAAATAATCAAAAGATATAATTACTAATTATGGCATTTCTAGAAGTAGTTTCTATATTTTTTTGGTTTATTTCATGATCAGAAATGGCACAAAATTGGCATTTTGCGCTCATTTTACTTATGTGTTGATTACATGTGACACATGTCAACAAAAATAAAAGCTACAGAGATTATTCCCGGAAATAATCTTTAGAGCTTTATTCTCAGTATAATAAAAACAGGATTGGTTAAATCTCAGACACGTGACAAAATGGAACATTTTATTGGTTGTAAGAAATGTCAAAAAATAATCTTACTAATTTTCGATAAAATATACCGTTTTCGAAATAATTTAAATTAAACAAGTTTTTCGGTTATTAAAGGTTTTTTTAATGCGACATTTATTAAAATTTGCAATAAACTAGTATTTTTGATAATATATTTTATTATTAATATAAATTATGTAGGTTCTCTAATCCGCGAGTATTTTATGAACATTATTATTATTAATCTGCTTGTATATATTTTATAAACATCATTATTATTATTAATCTGCTTGTATATATTTTATAAACATTATTATTATTATTATTAATCTGCTTGTATATATTGTATAAACATTGTTGTATATTGTGTAAATAAAATGCGAGTCGTGACCTCATTTTTCCTTTCCAACATTCCGAGCTATTGTTCAACATCCGACCCTTGCATGCGTTGACCTTCGTATTTCCAGCCCCTAAAAACCCAACTTTCTCAAATCCAACTTTCTCAAGTTTTCCGAGAATTGATACACGAGGGAAAAAGTTTTTCGACCTGCACTGTACAAGCCAGTTCCTATCTCCGATCCACAGCCTCAGCATCTATCTGACACGACTCGCGCCAAACAAAAATATTTATTTATTTCAGTGTCTAACCCTAATCACTTCAAATTGGTGACCGCCGACGTGAGTGAACACGCAAAACCATACGTGAGTTATTCTGTGAGTGAAGTGTTTTAGTGTTGTGCTCGTGAAATATTTTTTTTGTGATGACCCAAACCGTGAAGGTACCGCCATTTTGGGTTGCTAAGCCCGAGCTGTGGTTCATCCAGCTCGAAGTGCAATTTACACAAGCTGCTGTAACTGACGACACCGCTAAATATAATTATGTGGTCAGCGCATTAGACCCGGCACAGTTAGAGGAAATCGAAGATGTTTTAAAGAGTCCCCCGGATACCAACAAATATAATGGCATCAAAACCGCGCTCGTCGACCGCCTATCCATTTCACAAAACCAAAGGCTTCAGCAACTACTAGAACGAGAAGAAATAGGTGATCGTTCTCCGTCTCAGTTTTTGAGACATTTACAGAGATTGGCAGGATCAACGGTAACGGAAGAGTTTTTGAAAACATACTGGATGCGACGACTACCAGAAAACATGCGTCCCATTTTAGCGACGCAGACCGGGATGACGCTAGAAGAAATGGCTGAATCGGCAGACAAGATTCACGAAATGATGTCTTCATATAGCCAGTGTTTAGCGGTCGCAAACCCTGTCCAGGAACTCCACGATATGCTGAAGCAGGTTATCAAACGCTTAGATCAGCTGGAAGCACGAGACCGCCGACCCCGCTCGAGAGGACGCCAACGAACGCCGTCGCGGAGCCGAAGGCGTTCCAATTCGCGGAGCCATGAATCTGAAAACGGAAATTGTTGGTATCATCACAAATACGGCGCGCGCGCGGACAAATGCCGATCGCCATGCGCATATCAACGTGATATGGCGGGAAACGACCAGGGCAGTCGTTGATGGCGGCCAGCGATGCAAGCCCGACATCACGCCGACTCTTCGTGACGGATCGAACAACGCGAGTCGAGTTTCTAGTGGACACCGGTGCCGACTTGTGCGTTTATCCTCGCTTCCGAGTACGTCATCCACGAGTGAAGTCATCATACGAACTTACCGCGGCAAACGGCACGTCAATCGCTACGTATGGAACAATTAGTGTAGTGATGAACATAGGTCTACGTAGAGAGTTCGCGTGGGAATTTGTAGTGGCCGACGTTTCAAAGCCGATCATCGGTGCAGACTTTTTATCATGTTATGAACTGTTAGTGGACGTTAAAAATAAAAGACTTATAGACGCAAAGACATCCCTCACGTCGAAAGGACAAAGTGTGAAGTGCGCGGTAGACTCCATAAAAACAATCTCTGGTGTTTCAGAATTCCACGACTTGCTCCACAGGTTCCCGGAAATTACCCGACCGGAAGGTGGCCCGAGGATTCTGAAGCACAACACGAGGCACCATATCCGCACCACACCAGGACCACCGGTAGCAGAGAAACCACGGAGGCTAGCGCCAGATCGCCTACGTGCAGCAAAACGCGAGTTCGATATCATGCAGAAATTGGACATCGCTCGACCGTCGGAGAGCTGCTGGTCTTCTCCGCTACATATGGTCCCTAAAGGTGGAGACGAGTGGAGACCGTGTGGCGACTACCGTCGTTTAAATGCTCGGACGTGCCCGGATCGTTACCCAGTGCGTCACATTCAGGACTTTACCCACACACTACGTGGAAAAACAGTCTTTTCCAAGCTCGATTTGGTGCGCGCTTTCAACCAGATTCCAGTCGCCGAAGAAGATGTTCCGAAGACAGCCATTACGACGCCGTTTGGTCTCTTCGAGTTCCCGTTTATGACGTTTGGCTTGCGGAACGCCGCACAAACATTTCAGCGTTTCATAGACGAGGTGCTCAGAGGTCTAGACTTCTGTTATGCCTACATTGACGACATCCTAGTGGCATCATCGTCGACAGAAGAGCATATTGAACATCTTGGAGTTCTTTTTCAACGACTGAAAGAGTATGGAGTGGTGGTTAATCCGTCAAAATGCGTCTTTGGCCAGCCTGAGGTAAAGTTCCTTGGATACATGGTGTCAAGCGAGGGTACACGTCCGTTGCCGGAGAAAGTCGAAGCCATCCAAACCTTTACAAAACCGACGACGATCAAGCAGCTACGTCAGTACCTAGGTATGATTAACTTCTACAGACGTTTTATACCTAGAGCTGCAGATCTGCAGGCACTTTTAAACGAGTTACTCCAGGGCAACCGTAAAGGAAAAACACCCGTACAGTGGACTCCGGAAACTGAAGAAGCCTTTGAGAAGACAAAGGAAGGATTAGCTCAAGCGGCTATGCTGGCGCATCCAGAGCCTGATGCACAGCTCGCCGTCGTCTCCGATGCATCCGACGTCACCATAGGGGCAGCCCTTCAACAACGCATTGGCAACGATTGGGAGCCATTAGCGTTCTTCTCAAAGAAGCTGAGCACGACCGAACAGAAGTATGGAGCCTACGACCGAGAACTTCTGGCCATTTACCAGGCGGTGAAATATTTCAGGCATATGGTCGAAGGAAGAATCTTCACCATATACACTGACCATAAGCCGATAACTTACGCCTTCTCCAAAAAATCAGATCAATGTTCTCCACGTCAGTTCCGATATTTGGATTTCATTGGTCAGTTTTCATCGGACATTCGTCATGTAGCCGGAAAGGACAACGTTGTCGCCGACGCATTATCACGTGTGGAAACTCTCGAGACTCCTATTGATTTCCAAGCACTTGCTGCAGCTCAAGAGACCGACTCCGAGCTCCAGGAGTGTTTACGAGAGAAGTCCAGTCTCGAGCTGAAGAAGGTCCAGCTACCAAGTACGCAGGCATGGCTCTATTGTGATGTGTCCAGCCCAGCAGTAAGACCATTCGTGACGGTTGCGTTTCGCAGAGCAGCTTTCGATGCTGTTCATCGCTTATCGCACCCGGGTATCAAAGCTACAGCCAAAGCGGTAGCTCAACGATACGTTTGGCCGTCGATTCGAGCCGATTGCAGACAGTGGGCACGCGCCTGCATCGAGTGTCAACGCTCAAAGGTGACTCGCCACGTCACCGCTCCAGTGGGAACCTTCGTGCCTCCAACGGCACGGTTCGAGCACGTGCACCTGGACATCATCGTCATGCCATCATCACAAGGCTTTCGGTATTGTTTAACTTGTGTTGACAGGTACACGCGCTGGCCAGAGGCGATTCCAATGGCACATCAGGAGGCAGAGACCGTCGCTCGCGCATTCTACAGCGGGTGGATTTGCCGTTTTGGGACTCCACTTCGAGTCACGACCGACCAAGGTCGACAATTTGAGTCACATCTGTTCAAGCATTTGAATCGCTTGACAGGTACGACTCACCATCGTACAACAGCGTACCATCCGGCAGCCAATGGGATGGTGGAACGATTCCACCGTCAATTAAAGGCGGCAATTAAATGCCACCAAAACACTCGGTGGACTGAAATTCTACCAACCGTTCTGCTAGGCATCCGTGCAGCAGCAAAGGAAGACGTCGAGGCATCAGCAGCAGAACTGGTGTACGGCGAACCATTAAGACTTCCCGGCGAATTCCTTGTAGAAAGATCCACCAACGAAGACGACACCAATACAGCCAACTTCATTCGGGATCTACGACGTCATTTCCAACAACTTCGCCCGATTGAACCCAAACGTCACGGCGAGAAGAAGACATTTATATTTAGGGATCTTGCTACCACCAAGCAAGTGTTCGTTCGCCACGACGGGGTGAAGCGTAGCTTGCAACACCCTTACAATGGTCCATTTCATGTAATCTCTCGTGGGGACAAGACCTTTACGGTCTGTATAAATGGCCGTAATGTTAATGTCTCTGTTGACAGGTTAAAGCCAGCGTACATAGTTGAAGAACACGAATTTCCCAACACGAAGACGTATATCGAACTGCCCGGAGCCGTCCACGATGTTCCGGCGGCTATGCCTGTACCAGCTACTCCTGAACCAGCCATACCCCAACCTAGTACAGATCGCTATACCACCAGGTTCGGAAGAAAAGTCCGATTCAGAGAGCCTTACCAAGCCGGTTTCTCGTGAAACATTTTCACTGGAAAGGGGGTACTGTAGGTTCTCTAATCCGCGAGTATTTTATGAACATTATTATTATTAATCTGCTTGTATATATTTTATAAACATCATTATTATTATTAATCTGCTTGTATATATTTTATAAACATTATTATTATTATTATTATTATTATTAATCTGCTTGTATATATTGTATAAACATTGTTGTATATTGTGTAAATAAAATGCGAGTCGTGACCTCATTTTTCCTTTCCAACATTCCGAGCTATTGTTCAACATCCGACCCTTGCATGCGTTGACCTTCGTATTTCCAGCCCCTAAAAACCCAACTTTCTCAAATCCAACTTTCTCAAGTTTTCCGAGAATTGATACACGAGGGAAAAAGTTTTTCGACCTGCACTGTACAAGCCAGTTCCTATCTCCGATCCACAGCCTCAGCATCTATCTGACACGACTCGCGCCAAACAAAAATATTTATTTATTTCAGTGTCTAACCCTAATCACTTCAATTATAATTAAAGAAAACTACTAAAATGTTACAGATATTTTGAATGAAAATGATTTACTAATAAAGTTTTTCTCAATAAATTACATACATATCTGTAGTTTACATTTTTTATGTTTAGTTTATATTATTTATAATTAATAAAATCCTATTTAAAATACTGTATCTAAAAATCGATGACCGAAAAACTTGATTAAATTTAATTACCTCGAAAACGGTGAATGAAGACAAAAAGTATTCATAAAAAGTTTTTCATTGTTTTTATTACCATTCTTCAGTAACCAATCAGAGAATGTTGTAAAAAATCAGAAAAATAAAAAATAATGTTCTTATGTGATGTAGCTAATGAAAGTACCTACCTATACTTACCAAGTTTCATAATTTTACGTATAATCGTTTTCAAATTAGACAATTAGAGACTAAAATATTCTTCTCTTGGGTCGTCTTCAAGAGGTTTTATTTTTATTCAAAATTGATTAAAGTATCATTGTCTATGATATGTAAACTCATATGTGATCCATATACCATAAAATCAAATTAAGCAAGGATTAGGTAGGATGGTTAGTACCTACAAAGATGAAGCCTCTGTTAACATAATATACTTGTACCTGTTATGCTGCATATGACTGTGACATTCATACCATTATAATAGTTTAAAACGTAATAATAATGCGCTAACAACTGTTATAAAATTCTACACTTATACAAATAAATTCTGGTGTTTTTAATTTTTTCAACTGCGGAAAATTCTTCCTGTTAAATTCTAAAGCCAAATTCGCACAATTGTGTCACAAATTCCTGGCATTTATTACGCAAACAATGTCTCGGTTTCGCTGTATCATCTCTCTGGAATAAATCAAGGAATTCAAATCGTCCACAAAGAATTTTTCCTTCCACGATATCAAATTTCTAATGCAAAACAAAAGAAAATACAGCCTTCTTGATTAAGTGGAAAGTCTGAAATATTAAGAAAAAAGAATAAGAAGTTATTTTTTGTTCTCGAGATAAAAAAAAAATACGGGAATGATTCATACATAAACAGTTTTTTTTTTATCTCAACATTTCTTGCAGTCAACAAACTGTGTATTGACATATATACGGAGATAAGAGACTATTATTAGAATATATTTTTGCTTCGATTGTTTACAAAACAATCATTGCATTTCTTGTAACGTAACTACAGCTAACATAATGAAATTATTATTTCTTGATTCAGTGTTTGAGTAATAATAAATGTTTCATCACTATTTTATCTAGATTATATTGGAAAACATATTAGATACGATAAATGCTATAAATTTCTAAACATTTCTTTGTAATATAAATATTTGTCCATGTATGTATATACATATCAGACAGTTATATTTAATTTATAAACTAAATAGTAAATTAATTTAATCAGTGAATGTTGTTTAGATGTCGCCTAATGTTTATTTCTTTTTATAAACGAACATAATAATTTTAATACCTGTCCACAAAATATTCATTTAAAGTGTATTATTGAAATTAAAAATTCTACAAATATATATATATATATATATATATATATATATATATATATATATATATATATATATATATATATATATAATTTTAAATTTAACTAGGTAACATAATGTGTTCCATATTTCATGTGTGTATTCCAGACATGGCCAACAGATTCAGTTTTTGGGCTACATTGTTTTTTCCAGATGAAATTAAAATAAAAAACGAGAAATACAACAACGATTTATTTCATTAAATAAAATAACCTTATAATTTTAAAATATTGATAATCAGTATCTTACAGTTTAAAGATCTAATTTTAGTAAGTGATCCGTATTCTAATTTCTTACTTTGGTGGAGGGCCCTATTATGTTGTGCGATATTTTTGTTCTCCGGAGTAATAAGTTTGTAATATCAAAATCTGTATACAACGTTTTTTTTTTTTAATATTGTATAGTGAATCAGATTAACTTAACCTAAACTGTTCAATGATAGTATATTATTTAATGAGCATGTAATATGTGTACTATTACTCATGAGAACGAAGTTTGCATCACGAGCTGGAAGGTGAGTATTATAAATCATTCGAATGAGTAATAGCCATTAAAAGCGAATAGAATACTATACTTTATCCACAACTGTCATATAATAACATATCAGTGACATATATGTCTAGAAAAAGAAGTAGAAATTTTTTACTGATACATTTATATTTACATAGACAAATCTAGTTATCCTTGTGTTGTAACAAAATTATGAAGTGATTTGACATTTAACAGAAAATCTAAAACCGACCATTCAACTACAGTATGAAAAATGACAAAACTGGTGTTTTGTTTATAGTCTTTGAAAGGTAGGATTTGAATTTGACATAAGGATTGAATAATATTATTCCATCGAACTGTCAATATTATTCAATTAGCAACAGTATTGAAGATCATTAATTATTAAAAATCAGTTGAATTATGGGTATATTATTTGACAATTGTGATAATTGTATATTCAAATATGTTACATAAGGCAAGGAATTCTAGCACGAGTCCCAAATTCGCTCACAAGCGCGATGCGGCGAGTGGGCGAACGAACGAGTGCTTGAATATTATTCTTAACGTTTGTTTATACTATTTTCTCTATTGAGGCTTTCGTTTACAATATTTTTTATAAAAATATTTGACAATTTCAATTAAGGGAAATTTTTGGCAGAATCTTTAGGTCGGTGGCAGTGATTTGTACTTTTTATTCTGTTCGTTGCCTAGATATTTAGTGTATTTATTGCAGTCATGCCGATCTCAAATAACAAAATATCACCAAAAATCGTTTAAGAATGAAGCTCCTTCGAACATCAATATGCGGCTATACCTTGTTCCATTTAAGCCATTCAGTATTGTAAAGAATAGGGCATAGTCTTGAACTCTCTGATTGGCTGAAATTGGAGACAAGATATACGTTTACCCAATGTAATTTCGGCTACTTGAAATTGGCGCTGATATCAGCGCCATCTACTGAATGGCTTAAATGGAACAGCATAGAATTTGACATTCTAATTCCGAAACAGAAAGTTAATTAAATTATACAATACTCGTAATTCAATTCTTTGTTTTACTATCCGCAGTCTTTTTTTCAAATTCACTCAAATATTATACAATATATACCTCCTAACGCTCAATAATTAAGATTGTTCATTATCTAATCAATCATCACCATCTGTGACACAATATCCATTTTAACGACTACACGCACTTAACAGGCCGGTAGATTTGAACCGAGGTTATTAAAGTGAAACAAATATATTGTTTATATTGGTGATAACTATCTAATTAATTACTTTAATTTTAAATGTTATATTTTAACATCAGTTCTTTATAAGAAGCAGACAAGTGAACGCAGTCATTTGAAAAAATTAATCTATTGTTTAATAGTGCAATTACTTGTAAGTACCGACTTTATTACATACAGTATGTTGAAAATTCCATATAATTTTTCATTTCGTAATATGACATTACGAGTATTTTACTTTGAAAATTATTTCAATATAGCCATATGTAGGTACTTACGAGTATGCTATAACAATACAAGTAGTAAAAATTAATACGTAGGTGCTAATAATATTTCAAATTTGCAGACCAAATATCTGAAGAGAGACACGTGACATGGTTATGTTCTTTATTATTAATTTTAGACCTACCTACATAAATATAGGTTTGAAAATGGACTTTTTCCGGCCTTTTTGGGAAGGAATTTATGTTTATAAAACCTGTTGTTTTAATAATTTATTGAATTTGGACGTTTCGAAGGCCCAATGGCCTTCATCTTCAGCATTTTTCTTTTTTTCCTATCGTTACATTTTTGTTGTTACATTTTGATGAAAATTTTTTTTAAATTTAAATCCTATGTAGGGTATGTTTGCCCACAAGGCCCCAACGTGAAAAACAAGAAGACAACGGAACCATCGCCATCACCTCCATACTTGGTTTTTGAGGGATTAAAACTTATTTGGTTGTGAAAATATTTTATTTTAAACAGAATTACTATTAAAAATTCTTAAAAAAAGAAAAATGCTGAAGATGAAGGCCATTGGGCCTTCGAAACGTCCAAATTCAATAAATTATTAAAACAACAGGTTTTATAAACATAAATCCCTTCCCAAAAAGGCCGGAAAAAGTCCATTTTCAAACCACATTTTAAAAAAAAGGGAAGAAAAAGTTCTCCAAAATCTACATAAATATAGGTGGAGTAAATGACAAAGTTGCAAGTGAATTTAAATGCCACTTCTTGGTTTGGAAAGATGTATTAAATGGAATGAAATTTATTTTGATATTTTCTCAAAGTAACTTAAATTTGCTTTACATGCATTTTTAACAAAAATAAAATTTTGAAAATAATGAAATTTTAATACATTTTTATTTTCAGTTTGCCATAACATTTGTATCTTTGTCTGAGGCAGTGGTTCTCAACCAGGGTGCCGCCAATGTATGAAAGGGGTGCCGCGAGTTTTTTAAGATAAATATGTACATTTCTGCATTTCTCTTGTCAGTTTTAATAAAAAATTTGTTTCCACAAAAGGATTGGTACATCATTTTTCTTTCTTATTTATTTTCGAATGATTCATGCAAACACCGGTATATTTCATCTGTTTTGTTTGATACTTAGATCTGGATATTATAAAAGGCGATAACTATCTATCTAGCACAGTAGACGTAAGGACACGGAGCTTGTTTTAAATAACCATTTTCAAATGTTCATGTCTTAAATTTGACGTAACTTTTACAAATATGATGATGATATTAGCTTTGCTCACGTTTTGAGCTGGTGCATGTCGACAACGAGCAGATACTCAATTTTATGCCGTATTACAGACCTGTTAATAAACATGTTATTTTGTGAAAATGTTGGCTAAAAGAACTCGTGAGATATATTATTATTATTATTATTATTATTATTATTATTATTATTATTATTATTATTATTATTATTATTATTATTATTATTATTATTATTATTATTATTATTATTATTATTATTATTATTATTATTATTATTATTATTATTATTATTATTATTATTATTATTATTATTATTATTATTATTATTATTATTATTATTATTATTATTATTATTATTATTATTATTATTATTATTATTATTATTATTATTATTATTATTATTATTATTATTATTATTATTATTATTATTATTATTATTATTATTATTATTATTATTATTATTATTATTATTATTATTATTATTATTATTATTATTATTATTATTATTATTATTATTATTATTATTATTATTATTATTATTATTATTATTATTATTATTATTATTATTATTATTATTATTATTATTATTATTATTATTATTATTATTATTATTATTATTATTATTATTATTATTATTATTATTATTATTATTATTATTATTATTATTATTATTATTATTATTATTATTATTATTATTATTATTATTATTATTATTATTATTATTATTATTATTATTATTATTATTATTATTATTATTATTATTATTATTATTATTATTATTATTATTATTATTATTATTATTATTATTATTATTATTATTATTATTATTATTATTATTATTATTATTATTATTATTATTATTATTATTATTATTATTATTATTATTATTATTATTATTATTATTATTATTATTATTATTATTATTATTATTATTATTATTATTATTATTATTATTATTATTATTATTATTATTATTATTATTATTATTATTATTATTATTATTATTATTATTATTATTATTATTATTATTATTATTATTATTATTATTATTATTATTATTATTATTATTATTATTATTATTATTATTATTATTATTATTATTATTATTATTATTATTATTATTATTATTATTATTATTATTATTATTATTATTATTATTATTATTATTATTATTATTATTATTATTATTATTATTATTATTATTATTATTATTATTATTATTATTATTATTATTATTATTATTATTATTATTATTATTATTATTATTATTATTATTATTATTATTATTATTATTATTATTATTATTATTATTATTATTATTATTATTATTATTATTATTATTATTATTATTATTATTATTATTATTATTATTATTATTATTATTATTATTATTATTATTATTATTATTATTATTATTATTATTATTATTATTATTATTATTATTATTATTATTATTATTATTATTATTATTATTATTATTATTATTATTATTATTATTATTATTATTATTATTATTATTATTATTATTATTATTATTATTATTATTATTATTATTATTATTATTATTATTATTATTATTATTATTATTATTATTATTATTATTATTATTATTATTATTATTATTATTATTATTATTATTATTATTATTATTATTATTATTATTATTATTATTATTATTATTATTAATATTATTATTATTATTTATTCATTTTCATTTTACAAAAGTTTTGTATAACGACCTCATAAGAGGTAAGTATATACAAAATATGATATTTACATTATACAGTAATAATATAAAAGATTTCTTGAGGTACTGGTCTTCCTGGTAGTTCAAATATCCAAGCGTACTTTGTTGATCGTATTTTATATTATCACTTTGTCGACTTGTTAACCATTATTAAGCACATTTCTTACTATTCCGCATGTTTCAATTATTACAATCTTTTGTAGAGTTATATAGATTTTAGGTGGTAGTTTTAATTTTATTAGTTCTTGATGAAGATGTTTTGGGATTTCACCTGTGGATCCGATGATTACTGGAATGATTTCTACGTAGTTAATATGCCATAAATTTTTAATTTCTCGAGCTAGATCTTGATATTTTGTTATTTTTCTATTTTTAGTGGTTTCCAGTGTTGTGACAGATCAATTTATAAAGGATCTAGATCAAGATCAAGATCTTTACAACTAATATGTACTAGATCAGATCATAAGTCCATTTCTGCGATCGGATCTTTTTTTCAGATCAGATCAGAAATTGGGATCTATTTTTCTTAGACCATAAAAAAGATCAGTAGGAATACAAAAAATAAATGAATTACAAAGAATATACAGTGTGTTAAACAAATCCTCACTCGGAGTAGGCTAGGAACAAATTTGAATTTTGAATTGAATAATGGTCAGACATATGCTTCCCTGTTCATAGCTCACCCCAACTTAGGTTTTTTTCTGAACACACTGTACCTAGCCTTATACCTTACTCATGGAAGAAAAATTAGATACATACTTAGATTTATTAATACTAAATTAACGAATAAAGTAGAAACAGAAACAAAAATAATAATTTTAAGCAGAATTGTTGAAATGTAATAAATTAAGACATGCCATTAATTTTATGCAAGTTTCCCTTTAAAAACATCAAAGATTAAAATTTACTGCGTAATTAATTCTAAGGCATTTATATTATTTTATTTGATCTTTTTTTAAGATCATATATTATAGTTTTTAGATCTAGATCCAGATCAAGATCTGAATGCATAAAATGATCTAAATCAGATCAAAAACCATACTAAATGAACTAGATCACTGCTTTAGATCAAATGATCTAGATCAGTCACAACACTGGTGGTTTCTATATTAGTTACATATGGAACTGCGATATCAATGAGGTACACTTTACTTTCTGACGTATTTTCATATACAATATCTGGTCTGTTATGATTTGTATATCTGTCACTTACTACTGTTCTATTCCAGTAAAGCTTACCTTCATTTGTAACTATGACGTTTTCCGGCTGATATCTGTAGTAAGGAATTGTTCCTCTTGTAGGCTCTAGTGCAATAGCTAGGTGTTGGTGGATGACTTTCGCTACATTGTTGTGCCGATTCGTATATCCTTCCGATGCTAATGTTTTACAACCACTTATTATGTGTTCTATAGTCTCCTCCGTTCTGTGACACATTCTACATTTATCTGAAGTTAGTGTGTTGTCTTTTATTATAAATTTCCGATAATTTCTTGTGGCAATCACTCTGTCTTGTATGGCAAATATGAAACCTTCACTTTCCGAAAAAATATTGGAGTGTTTTAGCCAGGCTTGTGTAGCAGGTAAATCTATATCACCATTACTTATGTTTACAATATATGTACCATGTCTAGCCTTTTTTTTCCATTTTTCTATTTTCTGATTATTGGTTATAATTTTGTCCTGTGGATGGAAGTTGTGTTCAGCAAGATTAAGTGGTGTATAATGTTTGTCAGTCTGAGCTAAATTATAGTACATGTCACTATTAGCACTTTTCTGTGTAAAGTATTCTCGAAGATTGTGAACTTGTTTATAATGTGAATTAATGAGATCTGTGACTCCTCTACCACCTAAATCTCTAGGAAGATGAAATCTTTCGATACAACTTTTTGGATGATGATCTCTGTACTTTGTAAAAAGTACTCTAATTTGTCTGTTTAAATTTTCAAGCTCTGTTTGATTCCATTTCACAACTCCAAAGCTAAATACAACCACTGGTATAGCATAGATGTTGACAGCATTTATTTTATTCTTTCCACACAATTTAGTATTTAGAATTTTCTTTATACTTTGAAGCATCTTACTGGTTACAACTTCTTTTACTTTTTCATGTTGTTTAGAGGAATTTTGCTGGAAACCTAAGTATTTGTATGTGTCGTCATTATCCATGCTTTCAATGATAACATTAGGATCTTGGGCTGAGATATAGTTTTCTGTTTGTTTCCATTTTCCTTTTTCAAAACCATTTAGTCTACATTTTTCTAATCCGAACTGCATTTTAATATCTTTACTAAAAGTTTCAGTAATTTCTAACATTTTTTAAAAATTTTTTTTAGAGTTAGATATTAGTTTGATGTCATCCATGTACATTAAATGAGAAATTTTTACATTTGAGTTACTTAACTTATAGCCGCATTTTGCATCATTAAGTAAGGTGGATAGAGGATTCAGAGCAAGGCAAAACCATAGAGCACTTAGAGAATCTCCTTGGAAGATCCCTTTTTTAATGTCAATATTTCCTATGGTATTATTGGTTTTCGACATTACTAGTCTTGTTTTCCATTTACCCATAAACGTGTGCAATAGATTTATTATTTTTGGATGAACTTTATAAATATTTAGTACTTCTATTAACCAGGAATGAGGAACACTATCGAAGGCTTTTTGATAATCTATATAGGCTACGTATACATTTTTTCGCTTTTTCTTTGCCTCTTCCATTATTATAGCATCTATTATTAATTGTTCCTTACATCCTTGGCTACGTTTCCGGCATCCCTTTTGTTCTTCTGCCATTAAATTATGCTCTTCTAAATGGTTATATATTTTATTTGCTATTATTGATGTGAATAATTTGTATATGGTAGATAAACAAGTTATGGGTCTATATTTACTAGGATCTGAACTTGATGGTATCGTTTTTGGTAAAAGGTAAGTAATTCCTTGTGTAAAGAAGCCTGGTGCATTATCTGGGTGTTCTAATAGATTTGTGAATGCTTTTGCTAAATGAGAATGTATAGTGGTAAATTTCTTTAACCAAAAATTATGAATTTTGTCTGGCCCTGGTGATTTCCAGTTGGCTAGTTTTTTTGCTGCATTTTGGATATCATTTTCGTTTACCTGATTCCAATCCATTACTTGAATGCTATCTATTTTTTGTGTTTCTTGTTCTATCCAAGTATTATGTAATTTATGTTGTAAAGACGTTCCCCATATATTTTCCCAAAAATATTTAGTATCTGTTTCTTCTGGAATTTCATTTTGTGTTTCATCTTGTAATTTATTTTCATCTAAATTTCTGTAGAATTTTTTTTTGATTACTTTGGAATAAATTGTTTTGCATTCTTCGTTTATAGCATTCTTTACACCTTCGTAGCTTACTGGTTTTTGCAGCTAAATGTTGTTTGAGTAAATCCAAAATATCAATAGTTGTGATATTATCTTCATTTTTATACTTATTGATAATTCTGTGTGTTTTCTTAACTACTCTTTTGCTTTTATTTCCTTTAACAGCTTGGGTAAGAATTCCAATTTCAGCTCTTAATTCCTCTATGCGTTTTTTAAATCTTATTTCCCATAGTGGTTGGTACTTATTTGAATTATTTACACTCTGTTCAAATGCAAACTGATTATTTTGATTTAGTGCAGTTACTGTTCCTATGTAGATTAGGTCTGTTATTTCTTCTAATGTAGTACGCTCATGAAGTTTATTTTGTAAGATCTTATTGCATGCTTTTATTATGTACACTTGAAAATTTTAATTTTGGTAATATGGGTCTACATACTGCATCAATTCCACCATACAAGATTTGATTTGCATTAAAAATATTATTATTATTATTATTATTATTTTTATTATTATTATTATTATTATTGTTATTATTATTATTATTATTATTATTGTTATTATTGTTATTATTTTTATTATTGTTATTATTGTTATTATTGTTATTATTATTATTGTTATTATTGTTATTATTGTTATTATTATTATTATTATTATTATTATTATTATTATTATTAATATTATTATTATTATTATTATTATTATTATTATTATTTAATAGTGACTTAATTATGATGATGATCATTTTTTACATTTTAATTATCTTTTTTTAAATATAAAATTCTGTTAAGATGAATTGCAAAAATGGACGAAATATAATTTTAAAATTAAAAAGACAGCTTTAAAGTTTGGTACATATTTTTTTTATTAGTAATTGTCATGGATAAATTTCTAAGTAAAAGAGAAGTATTTAAGAACTATCAAATTACGGGTATTTAAGGACAGGGTGCCTCGAATTTTATATATTTTTTAATTACGGTGCCGTCACCAACAAAAACGTTGAGAAACACTAGTCTGAGATATTTTGTCGTTCACCTGAATTATTATTTGTTTTTGGTTATTTCGAACAATTGGAACAGTCTAAGATTCAATAAGGAGGAAAATTAAATTAAATTTAAACAGGTACCAATCATTTTTTTTAAATTCATTTGCAGTTCAAAATAATCAAAAATTAATTATATATCAGGTAAATGTCATAGTATATTTTATAACTAGTATGTAATACGAGTAGATAATTTCCGCGCGAGCGAAAATTTGAAGGCCGGCCCGGGATCTATGGCTTCGCGAGTAGCGGAAATACTATTCCATACGAGTTTTATACTATACTTTGTCTAGCACTATTTAAAAAATCTATTTTGCTCATAACTTGACATTTTTGCTAAAAATAGTAAAATATTATTAGTAGGTTACAAAATCAATAATTTTTATTTAATTTACCATGTAAAAGCTTTAAAACGCGTAAAACAAGGCGGTGTAATTGTAATAATTTCAATATATATATCATTCCATTTAAAAATCAACTATGATATCGGTTTCGGCCAAACAGGATATAGAACTCAGGACCAATTCACACCAAAAAGTGGCACTTAAGTTCCTTCAACTTTGTATTTTAAACTATAGCTCGAAAATTAATAATAAAGACACACACGATTTTTTCAATCATCCTGTATATAAATACTTTAAGATATTATTAGCAAATAGTGTTATTTACTGAGATCTTTTTGAAATAGAGCTGCCACGAAAAATATGAGGAAAATGCGTGATGAAAATACGAGTTTGAAGATAATGCCACAGCAGATACAATGTTATTTTGCTGGTCTCTGATTAATTAAGATCTTCAGATAGTAGGTCATGCAATAAGTCATTTAAGAAGTCATAAATAACTTTATAATTAAAATGACCTCCAAGTGTCTTAACAACGTTAGATATTGAAACAGTTTTCCCTCATGTTTACACAGAAGTTAAACTGAAATATAAATTTAAATAAAGTTCAGCAATAAATATTCCGAAGCTGAAAAGTCAATAACAATTTTCTCCCTCATGCTCTAGTTCATTTAAACGCCATGATACACAGTTTCGGCGCACCTGGACTCCTGCAATATTTCCTGTGACGTGCAGGAAGAAAAATCATTCCTGCTCGCGTATTAAATTAAATTTTATTTATTCATACAAAACGACGAAAACAAGGGATGGAATCGTTTTTGCGGAGTTTATTTATAAGAATTTGGTTCGAACAGTACTCATATTTATTCAACAAAAACAAACAAAGAATGTCATATTCCAATATTGTTTTTACATTTCTATTCAACAATAGTAAACAAAAAAAAATTCCCATGGACAAACAACTGAAAACCTGGAAAATTGATCTTTCCTAAAGGAAAATATGCCCCCAAAACAATTAATTTCAATTAGAGTTGATGTTTGGTTAACAATCTTTTGTTTAGATCACAGCACAACGAAAATGTTTTCTTTCTCGAAAATGAAATTAATTTGTAATTTTATTTTCCGTATTTGTCTGCTTGGGATTTTTTCGGAGTGAACAATTTTATGATAAATAATTGTGGTTTAGATTATGTGTCGCAATGTTTTAATGGTAAATATTATTAAAATTATATGTAGTAGCAGACAGTAGACATTTGTGATAAATAACCGCAAAATATTCGAGATAACGAATAGAATGACATAATTTTAACAATGAATTCCAATGTGTAACAATATTTTAAAAATTGCATAACTATAATTGACAGTTTGTTGCAAAATAATCAATTTTTTTATCTTCATTAATTTCTTTTATCTCTAAAGCAGGCGTGTAAATTTTACTTTTTAACAGATTTTATGATGATTTATTTTAGTTTTGGAATAATATATTTTTGCATGGAACTGAAATAGTTTTTAACGTTATAAGCAAATAACGGACGGAGCTGAAGTTTTTAAACCAAAGAGATAGCCGAGATTAATATCAGCCAAGTCTGTTCTTTGCATATTAGCCGTGTGGCGTTCAATGTTAGAGTAAGAATTACTATTTCTACATGTAATACATTGTTCTTTTCATATACATCTAAGCTCAGTGTATCTCACTTATCAGCTGAGATGACCAAAAATGTGTCAAGAAAAGTACAGCTATGTTTGGTATGGAACGCCGTTTTACTATTTATTCTACATTTAAAGACATCTTAAATTATTTAAAGACGTCAAAAAATTAATTTCAGATATGCTTAAATATTAAAAGACATCAAAAATTGAATTATGGACATCTTTAAATAATTAAGGACGTCTAAAATTAATTTCAGACATCCTTAAATAATTTAGTATGTCAAAAATTGAATATCCGATTTGAATAAAGGATATCAAAAATACATTTATAGATATCAAAAATTAAATTAAAATGGCATTGAATTTTTGACATCAAAAAGTAAATTTAACATGTTCAAAATTCAATTTTGGATATCCGTATTTGAATTTTTGATATCTTTAATACCATTTTTGATATCCTTAATTCAATTCTTGATATCAAGAATTTGAATTTTTGACATCATAAATTAATTTTGGATATAATGAATTGAATTCTGGATATTACATCTCCATAAATAACATGTCCAGAATTCTAATTTTGGATATCAAGAATTGAATTATGGATATCACATCTCCATAAATAACATGTCCAGAATTCAAATTTTTGATGTCCTAAATTAATTTTTGATATCAAGAATTGAATTCTGGATATCAGATCTCCTTAAATAACATGTCTAGAATTCGAATTTTTGATATCTTAAATTAATTTTGGATATCAAGAATTCAATTCTTGATATCAAAAATTAAATTTTGATGTCCTAAATTAATTTTGGATATCAAGAATTGAATTATGGATATCACATCTCCATAAATAACATGTCCAGAATTCGAATTTTTGATGTTCTAAATTAATTTTGGATATTAAAAATTGAATTCTGGATATCAGATCTCCTTAAATAACATGTCTAAAATTAGAATTTTTGATATCTTAAATTAATTTTAGATATCAAGAATTAAATTTTGGATATCAAGAATTGAATTATGGATATCACATCTCCTTAAATAACATGTCCAGAATTCGAATTTTTGATATCAAAAATTCGGTGCGCCATCTATTTTAAAGTGGCTGAATTACTTTGTGACGGAAAGTCAGATTTGCATTCTGACCAATCAAAGGGCAGAATTTATATCCCTATCTATACCAACGCTATTTTCTTTGTGAAATGAAGTATAAACTCTGTTCCATTTGTCATTCAGCAGATGGCGCAGACATCAGCGCCAGTTTCAAGTAGCCGAAATTACATTGGGTAAATGTGTCTCTTGTGTCCAATTTCAGCCAATCAGAGAGTTAAAGACTATGCCCTATTTTCTAACATATTTAATGGCTTAAATGGAACAAGATATAGTTTCATTTTGTCAGGTATTTGTTTTGAGTATTATAACATAGGCCTTGGTCATACATTTAGCCTTGATTTCGTTGAGGATATGTGACATACCGACACAAAGTAATTCAGTCACTTTGAACTAGTTGGCGCATCGAATTTTTGATATCAAAAATTCAAATTCTGGACGTGTTATTTAAGGAGATGTGATATCCAGAATTCAATTCTTGATATCCAAAATTAATTTAAGATATCAAAAATTCGAATCTGGACATGTTATTTAAGGAGATGTGATATCCAGAATTCAACTCTTGATATCCAAAATTAATTTAAGACATCAAAAATTCGAATTCTGGACATGTTATTTACGGAGATGTGATATCTATAATTTATTTTAAGAGATCCTTAATTCAATTTTTGATATCCATAATTTAATTCTTGATATCTTTAATTCAATTCTTGATATCTAATAATGAATTTATATTTAAGGCTTATAATAAAATAATTCCAAATGATACTTAAAAATAATTAATGATGGCATAAAATTCTATTTAATATCTAGAATTCATAAATTAGACTTTATAAACATTAAATGCTAAATTCATTTAATATTAAATATATTACTTATCCTATCCTACCGCACATCATTAAAGGCCGGTTGCACCAACATAACTTTTAAGCGTTGACAATATTGCATTAAAATGAAATTTCAAATTAATTATCATGCATTTCTGTTAAATACACCTTATTAGTGCAATTGGGCATGAGTTTTTTTTAAAAGAAAAAATAGTTGTATGTTTTAACAATGCAAAAAGTAGTAGATTCACCGCTGCGGCGGCGTTTCATAGACGAGAAGAATCCAAAAACTTTATTATTTTTTATGTCGTGTTGGTATTTTTAATATGTATGAAGAATAAAAAATGGAGGTCTAAATTAATATAGAAAAAACATCATAAAATAATGTAAATTCTAATCTATTTTTAGAGAGATTTCTCACAAAACAGCATCTTATATTTATTTATTATACTCGTATGCTATACCAAGTAAATGTTTGTAAATAGTAAGAAAAACAATAAACTTTTTTGAATATAATTGAAGAGAGATCTCAGGAGGTGTTTTTAGCTTTGAAAAACGGTCACTGTGCGATACTGAAGAAAAAAATCATTTGTACATGAAAAATATTACCTACCTAGCAAAAAACTTTAATGGCAAAACGATGGATTAAATTTGAAAAATGTTGAATAATTCTTCAGTTTTGGTATTTCCCTCCGGAATTGAGATTCCAGAGAGCCTTACGGATTTAATCCAGTGTTTATTGATATCCCATTATTTATGAAATTTTAAAGCGATTTTTGTAAAGGTCGAAAATATTTGATATTCTTTTGCTGGTGTTCATTAAAAATGAAAATGATATTAACTTCGGATCGATGCTAAATAATATGCGTGTTGAAATACCAGAGTAGGTCAAGTTTAATTCTCTAGTATTTTGTTTAACATTAATAAACATGGAGAGTTATCTCGGTAGCGATCTCCAGCGATTTCATGTCGCCAGTGTAAGTGCACCTTTACTATAATTACGTTACAATCATCCTGCATTCGGGGCAGCTTTGATCCTAAAGTACGAATTACAACTGTATGTTGACAAAAAACTGATAAATTTTCTTTGATTATATACCAGACACTAAGTGGATTGTTGGATAATTCTGTTTTGTATTGTATTGCATGTAGAGCAAATATAGAAACAGGTAATTCTTTCCGCAATAAAACTGTGGAAATTTCATACCGTTTCCTGGAAAAAAATTATTTTATTTGAATGCAGATTAAACAACTCTCATACCAAGAAATATATCATTACGTTTTGTACTCACAAGCTTCCTTTGTAATTATGCAGATCAATATACGAGTATATTTTAAATGGAAGTAGAAATTATTAGTTCAATTTTAAATGCATTCATACGCAGGACATGTAAGGAATAAGGATCCGCAGAGTCCAATTGTCAATAATGGAGCCTTATTCCGTATGGAATGGTGATAGTGATTTTTCTTAAATAACCATATTTATTGTTTATGG
The DNA here is from genome assembly GCA_963082715.1 of Harpalus rubripes. Classification (NCBI taxonomy): domain Eukaryota; kingdom Metazoa; phylum Arthropoda; class Insecta; order Coleoptera; family Carabidae; genus Harpalus; species Harpalus rubripes. The sequence continues at coordinate 24,122,305 of OY720454.1, read as the reverse complement.
CATAGGAAAAAAGTTGTTATAACCAGAAGTTCGATTTCTGAGTATACTAAAGTAACTTTGAAATTTTCAAATGGGACATTTGCTATATTTTAAAAAGTACTCGTACATAAAATTTTCTTTATAGTAGCAATAAGTATATATATATATATATATATATATATATATATATATATATATATATATATATATATATATATATATATATATTATATTGTTTTTCGAAATAATATAATAAGGGAAGTTTGAAATATAAATATACCGAGTGAATAAAAAATAATTACGAATTAATTATGTAGCGTGATTAGATAATTCATCATTTCTTATCAAATTCCATGGTGGCAGTGGCGCACTTAAAAATAATTAAATGGAAAATAAAAAATGACGAAGATATAAATAAATCACATATCATTAAATTATGTATATAACGCAATATAAACTCTAATGCATCCACATCAGAGCCTTAATAACCCAGAAGATGAAGCATTCCTAAAATATTCTAAATAAAAACAAATACATGTATTCAACAATGTACACACATGATAAAGTATATCAAATAATAATATTCTTGCTCTTGTCAAAGTGGACAAGTATATATGTGATTTATAGAGTGAACTAAACTACAATTCATTATGTAGATAACATTATAATATATAATTAAAATTAATAGTTAATTATCATATCTTCACAAAATTTATATAAAAAATACACGTTATTATGCGTAAGATACAAAAGTGCTCTCCGTTTTATATGTGGTGTTCTTCACGTCATCAGTTTCTGAACTAAGAATGAATAAGCATGTTTATGTTTGTCTTTGTCACTCACATTCTTGTTTCGTTGATGTTGATAGAACGTCTGAGTTATATGTTCATCTTCTAAAAAAAAGTAAGAAATATTGTAGGTTGTAACGTAATTATTGAACAATGATATTGTATTTTAAGATAGATTTCCATTAATGAAATTAGCCTGCACGCAACAAAATATCCGTAACAAACTCACATACACTTGCTCACAACGATTAAATCCAACATAACCCCACTTTTCTAAATATGAAACTCATCAGCGCTATCAGTGATTCTAAAACAATGGTCCTCATTCAAAAATAAGACATTCATTGCCGTAAGAATAAATTTCAAAGTAATTTATAATGATAGTAACATGATGCAGTTTAATTATTAGTGCTGTTGATTTGTACAAAATTGAATTCGAAAATTCATTTGGAAATAATTCGAATTTCATAGACATTCAAATTTGAATTCCGTAGGCATTCAAAATACGAATTTCGAGTATTTATGACATTAGAATTACATGTATTTTCAAGTGAAAGTTAATTGACATACCAGTATATTACACGTTGCCTTGTTATTATTAATTTTTAAAAATATTTCCCAATTTTACTTTTACGTTTTTAAGAGTATTTTACTTTTAATAAAAAAATCGAGAAGTCTCGGCGTTCGGACTTAGAGAGGAGGTTTAAAGAAGTCATGTCATGTGTAAAACACAAATAAATAATATTCCGAATTTTGAAATATTCGAAAGTCGAATTTCGTCAACAGGTCTATTAACTATTTAATTTGTTTCAAAGAAAATTAACAATGTATGTCATATCATCAATTTTTTTTATTATTATAACTGGTTGTGAACCGCCGAAATTGTATGTCGTTACGAGCAGGTAGCACGTCACTAGAAATCTACCCCCCATCATATAACATTTTATCCAGACACTTTTTATTGATGACATAAGTATTACCTACTACATTTAAAATGGACTATATGAGATTATGTGAAGCTCAAGCTCATAGAATATTTTAGGGTCAAAATTCTCTTAAAATACAAAATCAAATTGAAGGTCTGTTCGTCTCACTGGCGTTTGAAATAAATGCATTAAATGTATCATTTTCAGTAAAATTTATACAAATAATGATTCTAAGTTTGTAAACTTCAGTACGTACTACTGTTTATTTTGAGATGATAATGATGAGAATTTGATCAGCCAGCTTTAGATATCTAGTTAAACGTATACTAAAATAGAGTGTACAAACAGTAAACATTAAGTGTAAATTGAAACAGTTTAAAACAAGTAAGACATTAAACAAGAAGTGCATAACAGTAACGTGCAATATCTAAGATACACAGGTGTAGCAAAGTCGTCGTCAAATAAACTCCATCTCAGAATATACTTCGGCGCTGGCGCCCTATGACCTGGACGAGAGGGGATGAAAAAGAAGAATGTTTTTTTTTATATATGGAATGCGATACCCGTAAATTTTGGGAGTGGTTAGTTGATACGAATACTAAGGGATTGTCCACAATATCGCACTCCAAAATTTTTTACCCCATAATTCGCATACCAAGGAATTTTATTTTTATTTTTGCTAAAATTTACTTTTT
>OY720454.1:24022417-24114917 GCA_963082715.1 Harpalus rubripes | reverse complement strand
AACGCGTCAAATAAAAGTTTTAGGGCATAAAATTCTACATCTAAATCAATAAAGAGAATTACCTTTGGATGCTTTGTAACGACAGAAATTAAATATGAAAATGTCGAAAATTACGTTGAAAATATCAACAGCCATGGAATTGAACAAAAAATAAATAAATGCTTGACGTTTTATCAAATTGTCAGAAACGTCAAATGAGTTAACTTACGTTGTGACAGATAAAACGTCAAGCATTTATTTATTTTTTGTTCAATTCCATGGCTGTCGATATTTTCAACGTAATTTTCGAGATTTTCATAATTAATTTCTGTCGTTACAAAACATGTAAAGGTAATTTTGTTTATTGATTTAGATGCAGAATTTTATGCCCTAAAACTTTTATTTAACGCGTTTTTGCTTAAAATAATTAGGCGAGCAGGAAATTGCAAAGAACTGATTTCCCATGTTAATCTCCTATGTACACCTTTAAGACAGACACACGGTATATATATATATATATATATATATATATATATATATATATATATATATATATATATATTTATATTCTATATCTTTAAAAGATAATCCAGTCATTGAAATATTTAATTTAAATCAAAGATTGCGATGCCAATGCAGATGGTCTTTTACTAGATTATAATATGAGTCAATTTGGCGCATTTTCAATCTTCTTTTCTGAGAGTGTATATACCTCGTTTTTATTTGATTTGGACTGACAATTATTTTGCCATTGTGAACTCTTTTTCCATCAATGGAGATAAAATTCCTACACCTATATAATAAGTAAGATTTTGTTTGTTTACGTTGTATTTCCTTCTCAAGTTACCAACGATTGATACAATATATTTTATCTTAATGTAATTAATTCTTTACTTGGTATTGATTTTTCTTTGTTAAAAACCAATCTATCTTCCTTACTGGGAACATATGCCTTGTTTGTCTTATTTGTTAATAATGCAGCTCGATTTAAAGCGCCGCTGCATTTTTCTTGCTGTATGACGCGTCGCACAATTCTCAGGTGCAGCGTTATACTCTCAGAGGCAGTGTATTACATTTCTACGTTCATTCCGTATCGCATTACAGGAATTTCATGAAACTCGAACCATAAAGATTCTGTATACACAACTAAACTTTATTATCTAATTTAGATGCAGCGAATATACACTTCGCCATGAATAACACCAAAACAATTTTCTCTCCGCTACGATTTTGCCTTAATGGAATTATATTAAATCTTAATCTACTTTACTTTGTTGAAAATCGCGTGAATTATCTACATATTTATTAATTAATTGATAGCGATTTATAAAAAAAAATTCCGTGTAATCCGTCTGTGCACGATATACAATATTGTCTTTAATATTTAACACGGTTTTCCGCTACGCGTACATGGAATTGTTGAGGTATTTTATTAAAACTATGTGTAAATAAATAATTAACATAATATGCTCATACATTCTACATTTATTTATTAGGAATTTTATCAGTTTACAAATAAGTACATACAACTATATTAAATACTGAATAAATATTGGTTGATCTGTTCACGAATATAGAAATTTATTTTTAACACTATGTATTAGTTTTAGATTAGATATAATTATATAAAACTTACTTAATATATACTTTTTTTGTAATATATTCTAAATTGAAAATCTATTTATCTATCTTATCGTGTCGCAACTTTTTGCACTAATTACATAAATAACTACTATTCTACGTTACATTGCTATACGGATAATGGAATAAAAATAACTTTTTACTTATTCTGCAATAAATCTAACTTTTTTTTTCATAAAATGCGTATATTATCCTATTTTTTGTGTGATTTATTGGTCGAAAATAGTAATTTTTCTACTATCAATAAAAAATTAAGCTTTTCGAACATCATTTGGATACAGAGAGTGAATAATTGCAGACCAATACTAATACATAGTAACAGTCTACAAAGTAGGTACTTTGCGGACCAGTTTTCGAGGCAGTTTCCTAGTTACCAAAATTCATATGCACAGAGTAAAACATGGCTTATTAAATATCAATGGCGGTAAGTCAGTTTACCGCTAGAAGCTAGAAGATAATGTTAGGACACAGAGACGTAGTCAAGGTAATCAATATTATTTGATAGCGGTATAAATGCACTTTACGTCCGTGATGCTTATTATATTTTTTGTAATGTCGGACATTTTGTAGCACTTTTATACAGTTAATTAAATAAAATATTGTTAAAATTGACACTGAGAGTAGTTGTTTTACTAAAGGCAACTATGATTCATATTTGTTTTAATGCTGTTGCTAAGGTGATGGTCAAATTATTTATTCACTTATGGCCCATGGTCTTATTGTACTGCTTTTGTTATCTTAGCAAATAAATTTTGATAGGTAAATAAAACTTGATTCCTTGGAAACTGTCGGTAAACATTTAAAAAAATCCGAGTGTGCAAAAACGTTTTATACGATCGGCAATATTAAAATAATGGCAATATTGCCGTAATTTCAATTTTATATAAACTAGTCTACTCAAAACTGTATATCAAAATTTTGATCATAAATTGACAAGCTATGGTTTCGAACGTATTGGACACGACGTGAAACTGACAACAACAAACAGCTGATTCATTAAATACGGGCTAATGATAGCTTCCTATAGTTTTTGTTTTATCAGCTATAAATAGTAATGTGCATAAACGCAAAAAGAAGCTACCATTGTAAAAATAAGTAAACTAAAAATTGTATCTCTGTATTTCTCCTCTCCTCATTTGCAGTTGTAGAAATAGAATTTCAAATTTTTTCAACTTTACTATTACGTTGACGTACAAATTACATTTTTCTAAAGTTATATTACAATATTACAAATTTATTTTAGTGTGAACAAAAGCTTTCTTTATAGAAATTATAGGTTATAGAAATTATATTCCATTTACCAAATATACCTGCATAAAGTAATAAATCAGTGGAAAAGTTTTTATACATAAAATAATAGTTATTTGTGTATCAAGAGCGTAAAGTGAATCTTTATTGCTCGTGCTCGCGCTTCAATCGAGCTAGAGCAATAAAGATACTTTACGCTAGAGATGCACACATAATTTTTTCTACGACTTTACTAACGAAATAAAAAAATAATAATACCTATTTAGTAAGTTCAATTCAATCTTAACCAATTTCCTGTTTTGTGTTGCTGTAACCATGAGTAAATGAATAATTCTGATGCCAATAATCATTGTTTTGTGAAAAGTTTTCACACATACATCAGAAATGTGCTCAAAAATCTCCGAAAATAGTGAAGATAATGATTTTTCTTGCACTCCTCCAAATATATTCGAAACGGCGCAAAATGCTTCCTTGAGTTTATTACCTGCAAAATCAAGAGCATTTTACGAAAAGAATTATAACCTCTTCATTGAATGGTGTAAGTTAAAAAAAATCAAGAATTACAGTGAAAATGTTTTACTAGCTTACTTTTTGGAAAAATCTAATGTAATGAAATCGTTTTCTCTTTGGTCCATTTATTCCATGCTAAAATCAACACTAGCAGTTAAGAACGATATTGATATCAGCCAATTCAAGAAACTAACTGCTTTTTTGAAACAAAAATCAGTTGGTTATAGACCAAAAAAATCTAAATCTTTAACAAGAGATGAAATTAATAAATTCCGGACTGAAGCCCCAGACGATCATTTCCTTATGATGAAAGTTGCTCTTATATTGGGTGTTGCTGGAGCATGCCGACGCGACAAATTAGTTAGGATGACTGTAGATAATATTGCGGATAATGGGTCCATTTTAATTGTGAAGATTCCAGACTCAAAAACTAATATGCAGCGAACATTTATTGTTGATGATCATAATCTTTTCTCAATGTACAGAAGATATGTTGCTCTTCAACCCTCTAACATATCATCTCGGCGATTATTCATAAATTATAAGCATGGCAAATGTACCGCACAAGTTGTTGGAATGAACACTATAGGAAAAATTCCATTTAACATTGCACAATATCTGAATTTACCTGATTCGAAATCATTTACAGGCCATTGTTTCCGCAGATCCTCTGCTACATTACTAGCTAATTCCGGAGCTGACATTATGACTCTAAAACGTCATGGCGGCGGCGTTCATCAGCTGTTGCAGAAGGTTATGTTGATGAAAGTTTGAAAAATAAAATTGATACAGCGCATAAAATTTTAACAAACAAGGAGAATCAAACGTCTGCCATTGCCAAAACTGCACATTCAATTTTAACATTGTCGGTCAATGATTATATCCACTAAGTTTGTTAATTATGAAAAATATTTATAGTTGTAATTAAATGTACATTCACCAACAGAATAAAGTTGTAACTTAATTAAATAAACAAGTGGTAGCGTAGCTAACTTCGTATTGTTTGTAGCACATTTGTAGTGTAAAACGGAACCTAACGTATATTTTAGATTTCGTAAGTATTGTTTTAATGAATTAAAATTTCAACAATAATATGTATTTATCTAAGCGAGCAAATTAAGTCCTTTACCGCGCGTTGCTATGGGAGACGCCGTATAGTATTTTTTGCTCGTTCCTTAGTAATCACTAACTTTACGATGACAAAAGAGAGCACAAATATCAACTTTTCATGGTGGTCGTAGAAAAAAAATAATTATGTCGGATGTGGTTGGTCATAAATAATGTTTTTGTTGTTCGATATGTAAAAATTTCTGCTGAATAGAGTTCAACACTAGTTTTTAATTTTTTATATTTTTTGCAAGAACGGGGTGATCTAAGAATTTTAGTACAAACGCGACTTTAATATTTTATAATAATATTCGTAATAATAATTAGTTTTTAAAATATAGGTCGCGTAAAATCGTCGTGGGACATACAGTATAATTATTGAGTATTATTTGCTCCAGGCATAAAATGAAAATACATTAAAATTTTATTAATTATTTATTGAATTGTTAAAAACCTACAAAATCTTGTTGTATAAAGTCTTATTTCCTGTGTAAATGGCTTGTAGTTCGTATCTGGTGCTTGATAATGAAGGTTCTTCTGTTTCTGTGCTAATTGGAAAGGAAGAAGTAAAGATACGTACGTTAGCTACTTAGATTAATTAGCGTATGAAATATGCAGGCCTGATAACAAAGGTAATTAAAATGTATTGCCTAGCCGAGGATAACACGGTATTAATGAATTGTTAACCGGTGTTTAGTTGCTTTACATAATGGCAAGGCGTCAGATACACAACAAGACACCACTACCATTATTAACCCCTTCAACACACAACATATTATTCACTATGCACTTAGTTTAAATAAATTCTATTTGAAGTATAAGGGAAGGGGAAGAATATCATTAGTCAGAAGTGGATGAGCAGGAATTATCATTCGGCAATCGTGTAGATTATATTTTTAAAAGTATATTTGAAATTAGCTTGTGCACAGTGTACCTATAATAACAAAAGCAAATTTAATTTATTAATAAACATTCATAATAAAATTGCGAAGAATACAAACGAAAGTTGAGAACCAGTTGTGGGTAGTAAAAAATACAATTAGGCCAGTTTCATATTTTGATTTTTTTTTCTGAAAAACTGATTCAAGTGATAGATTTTCGCGTTAGTTACACAGACACTGAACTTTAAATTTGTGACGTCAGACGGTTAATATGTGCGCCTCCTAGTTAGTAAAGTAAGAATTAAAGTTGTTTACATATGTCATTACTGTTATTCAACACATGTTGCAATGTGGAAATTTTAATAATATAAAATTAGTACTATTTGTAATTATTTTGAAGTAGTGACGTCATTCCGTTTTATTACAATTATAAATAAAAAGTTCTATATTTTAATAATTTTTTTGAATAAAATATGCAACTTTTTTACGTACCGGATCCCATTTCCATTGGGTTTTCTTGCTATTCAGACTTTAAAAAACTTACGTAATTATTGAATATAATGGAATCTTAGGCCCCTGATTTCCAACTCCTAATAGACTACCTAGCAACGTCAACTAGCTTATAGTTTATCTTTCAAATAATCGTATTTCTAAGCTATTTAAGGACAATTTGGAGGTGAAACTATTTTAATACTATTTATTAGCTAAATAATAGTTATTTGTGCAACATGAATATAAAGTAGTCCTTTATTGGTCGAGTGCGATGTAGCATTGTACCTATATAACGCGAAACAAAAAATACTATTTTCCACACGTGTTGCATACAATATTTTTCCTACAACCGAAATGTTAGTGATGTTTCTCATAATACTGAGTGTACAGGCATCCAGCATCTTCAAATATTATTAGTGCTTTTTCTCATACTGTACAAAATGTAACTTAAACACTTGGAAGAATTAGTCTTCTATAATTGTACAAATTGTACATTTAATATTAATAATTAGGTTAGGTTAGAATACATACACGTTAATGTTCTAAAAAATTAGATTAGTACTCAATCCGTTAAAAAAATATTACATTTGTTTCATTTATAGTGTATATTAATATTTCTTAATAAATTTTATTACTTTCATTATTATTAACTACCTAATTATCAACTTGATAGGTAAATTAACCGAATATTTAATGTTGAGCAATGTCCATTTATTTTTCAAGCACTATAGTGCGGGAAGGTGACTCTTTACAACCTGTAAAGAGTGCGTGAAAAGTACCTTTCACGCACTGTTGTAGGAAAAATTAATTTATGAGAAACTTAATTAGGAGGTGGAAATCAATGAAGTCATGGGCTAATATAATAATATATAATAAAAACTATACATTTATTTTGAGAACAATGTTTTCATGTTCAGTAGGTAGTAAAATTTTATGCGAAATCATATTAAAAGAGAAGTAGAGAAAATAGGATTTGGTTTACACATTTTGAAAACTCGCTTACGACTAATGTTACAACTAATTTATATATCTTGAAAATTTTTGGTAAATCTGTATTACTTCTGCCAAGCTTCTGTGAAAGCCAATAGCTGAATATTATCGTATTTAAAATTATCCTAATTTTATAAGGTTAAGGGCTGGTTTTATAAAGAAATTGAATCTTCACTTAAAATTTAATTGTCATGTAAATTTATTGAAATGAACATATTCGAATCAGCCTTTTTTCTTTTCATTAAATATACTATGGAAGTAAATTTTAAATGTACATTAAATATCTTTATAAAACCTTCCAGAAATGTTTACAATAAATTTCCAAATGTAATAATAGTCTTGATGAACTTTGTTGTAGATAATATCTTCTTTGTAAATAAGTACCTGTAATTATTTATATTTGTTCTGTAATCCTCTCGTGCCGATTATCATTAAACATTACGAAGTCTTTGAAAATAAACTGTATTATTATTATTAATATAATTCTTCATGCCTTGATGATTTATGTATATTCTACATTTGTAATTATTACAATAAAATGCGTACTGTTTAATTTGTTAAAGAAGTCCGATCAAAATCATTTACGAATTGTATGATATAAGATTTTAGCTCCGCCCATTCTGTCGGTCTCTCAGACGGTATCTCACCACTGAAGGGTTAACACCACAGCAACGCGAATACGAACATCGCCATAGCCACCTAATTGAATAATGTTATTCAAAAATTGGAGCGATCGTGCATAAAAACTTCATGCATTATGCTTCCATAATAAATTGTGAAAGTAGGAGGCAACCTCTTTGAAAACATTTTGTGATAGTAGATGTAAAAAATAAAATGTTTTTTAATATTAGTTTTTACTAAAGTTTAATTGTTAATATTTGTTTTTTATCAATAACTTGACAACGAACTCAACGACTATCAGATAATTTTCAACACTCAATTTTTGATTTATTTAGCACACTTCAATCAAATTCCTAAAGCACGGGCGTAATTTTTGAGATACTCTGTACGTATATCAAAAATTGACAGGTCAGTCACAACTATAAATTCATTTGTTTAAATCTAGGCTGTGGACAGTTTATTACGACCATATCTAGAAACGGGTGGTCTGATCTAGATTTGTTGATATAGATCGTGCTTTGGCTGATGTCCACTTCCGGAGTTAGAAGTGGTCGATCATTACACAAATTGTCTACACTTTGGCTATAACAATTTCATGATTCCGAATTTCTTTATACTCTTATATTTTTGTAACATGTAAATAAATAAATAATTAAATAAATAAATAAACAAATAAATAAATAAGTAAATAAATAAATAAGTAAATAAATAAGTAAATAAATAAATGAATGAATAAATAAATGAACGAATGAATAAATAAAAAAAAAGTTTGTAGGCCGAGCCGTAGGCGAAGTCAACGGTTTCGCGAGTGGCGGAAATACTATTCCATACGCGTTTTAGACTATACTTTCTCTAACACTATTTAAAAAATATATTTTGCTCATCACTTAACATTTTTGTAAAAAATAATAAAATATTATTGGTATGTTATAAAAGCAAAAAACTTTATTTAACTACCATGTAAAAGATTCAAAACGCGTAAAACAAAGCGTATAATAATATTTTGTAATCATTTCTTTTATAATTTGACAGTTAAGGCAGTTGAGGAGACAAAATAAAAGAAACAAAGCGCCAAGCAAAGCCGTCTTGATTTTGAAAACAATTGCGTTTCCCATGTATTTTAAATGGGTGAATTGAAAAACTAGTGGTCTGTGACTGCCTATTACGGTATATTATTCCGTAACAGTATGACAGAATGTCCTCATTCTGTAACAGTTTTCAGTTATAGAATGTATGAATTCCATAGTAGTGTTAGAGAAAAGTATTTTTAAGTCCAATATTCAGAAATTGCGAGTGAAAGTCATTTATTCAAATTTATTTTGTCTGGTACTGAAACATCTTTCAGTATAATTGATTGTTGAGCCAGTAAATTAATTACCTTTTCAATCTAAATACGAATGATGCTTTGTATGAATTTTATTTTGATTGATTTGTTTTTAATTGTTTTTTCTTTGTTTTAGGTGTGTACAATGAGAATCTACAGTGCTGTTCCGGTATAATTTGTCCATTGGTTGCTTCGATCTTTACTATACGAGTACATAACAGGTTAGATTGTGAAATCATTTATTTCTTTATAATTAAAAAAAAAAAACTTACAAAACTTTGTAAATTATTTTTAATATTTACATACACAAAATAAAAAACAGAAAACTCTGTCACCAACCTATGTAACTATTCTACCCAAAAATTTTCGCTTAATGGAAATTGTCAAAGAAAATGGATATGAAAGCCGAAACAAATAAAATAGTAAATGCACTCAACACTCAAGTACTGGTTCGTTCGCCCACCCACCACTATGTGGTTCGTGTTCAAATTTTAACTTGTGCTAGAATAGGTTCCCTTCTGGTTCTGTAACTTGTTTTTATAGAAGAGTAGTATTCTCTGTTTCGGAACAAGAATGACATATTCTAACATACTTATAGATCTAGAAGGAGCTTTATTCGATTTTTGGTAACATTTGTTATTTCGAATTGATATGACTGCATTATTTAAAAACACAAGGTATCTTGTCAACGGACAGAATAAAAACGCAAATGACTGTTACGATCCTAAATACATACTCTGTAAAAAATTCCCTTAATGGTTTTTTTAAACTATTTTTATAAATAAATGCAAGTGAATGTGGAAACAGAAAATAGTATAAAACAGTCGTTAAAATGTCCGAATTTCAAACTCGTGCTTCGTGCTTAAATAGGTAGTATTCTGTAACTTATTTTTTAATTTTTAACATACTATTCTTTAATCGTATAATTTTATTAATAAAATACATCAACCGAGTTAACCTTCTTGACCATGACAGACTTTATTACTTGTAATGTACTTACCTACTTGTCCAGTGCAGTGAAAAGTTTTCGAACTGCCTGGCAAACGAAAAATCTGTTTCCCCGCCTGCTTTGATATTAATATATTTATTACCTCATCCCCCATCAACATGGTGTCTCCCCGCATAGTTCCTGCCCTTGCTTCAAGGAATTCCCCCCAGGCTTTCAGTCCGAGTAAATATTTGACGTGGTCCACATTCTCCTGCAAAGCTAGCATCCTGCAATGCTGACAGTGCCGGACCAGGAATTTACAACTGGAAGATGCTAAGAACTCCACAAGTGCTAGTTTCACAATTCAATTGAGGCGACAACGCGACATTATAAAGAAGAAGAAAATATAGAGACTTAAGTGACTTATATAGTCTATCTGATTCAGGATTTCATTGTGAATTGTGATTTTAGAAAAGCACAAGAAAAATTCTTAAACAATTCACAGCGTTACATTTTTTGTAATTTTTTGTTTCCATGACCGGCCTATTTGTAGCAAGTAAGGATGTAAACAAAAATGTGTCAGCAAATGTTTAATAATAGATAGGAGTATATTACCAGGGTAGTAGAAACGCATTAGGCAACTCAACCACATCCTAAGGATGGATAGTTCAGATGGGCACAATAATTGGAAATTAAAATATGTACTACTGCCCTCATCGGTCTTTTGTGCTATTTTATTCATCAGTTTTATCGGTTGTCATTACATATCAGCTAAAACTAACATTTATTTTTACAAGATGCAGTAAAAAAAAATTATTATTAACTCTGTGTGTGTGAATAGTAATTTTAGTTATTGCAATAAAAATTTAGTTATTGTAATTAAGTAGAGGAGCACATCACTAGATTACTTAAAGCCTTGATACAAATAATTTTATGTGCATACCGGGTTAAAGTAAAACATACCCACTATGTTTACGGGAGTTGATATGCAGATTATCATTTTCTGCTACCAGAATTACCAAACTTTTATCTAGCATACCTATACTTATGGCATACATGACACTTTTATTCGTTATCTTATTATCGTACTTGTTACGGAGAGGTATATAGTATATATGCTATCTGCGTCCAACCAACAGTAAAGAATGAAATTGAAACAGTATTGTAACCGCGGTAACGGATGTTATTTTCAAATATTTGAATTATTTAAAAATTCCTGCCATGCATGTGACGATTAGATAATTTTGACATTTCTAAAAATTGCCAAAAATGAATATTTTATTGCTTTTAGGCAATACAAAGAAGTATATTTCATCCATTATCCTATAACGTAATTATTCAGCTTTAATATTTATTATTGCTATATAAAACGTTATTTCGAATTTTGATAAATAAAATAATTCACACAGTAATAATAATATAACCTATATTACAATAATGTCTGTTTTGACATTTCTCCATTCACAGCTGCGGCTATATGAAATACATGCTTACAATTGATGACGTCCGTATCAATTCGGGGAAACAGACATTAGGTAGTAATATTTACTAATATAGGTACTTTTTTGTGTTATTAGTCATTTTCATTTTGTAATAAAAAAATCTTTTTTTGAATAAAGAAATCAAAGGAACACATTACCAGATTTTTTATTAAATATTTAAATATCCACGTACAATCACAATACCTACTCGTCGAATACGTGTGCCTGGACCATTACGTTCACGCACTAACGAAAGGATTCATGTTATTAGAACGATAATCGTACCTAATATGTATGTAATTAGTTTGTATAAAGACTGGTTTATTTACTAAGAAAATGCCATAGAAAAAAACTATTAACGAAAATGATACGTTTATCTTTTATACAACAAAAGCACAGAATGACTAAAATTAAGGTTATTTTTAGATTTGAGTCTGACACGTCTGAATACCTATATTAGGTAATGGTTTAGGTAATCTGGAACAAGATATCAATTCTTATATAAAAAAATATTTTAATATCTTGTACTTAACCTACAAGACGTTAAGTTATTAAAAAGTAACGTTATAGCCTAGTAGATGTTATTACAAATTCTATACTCATAGTATAAGCAATTTTTAAACTGTTCATACAAAAATATGTAAAATTGGTAAAAGCAAATTTATGTTAATTTAGTACAAAAAGATGGTTTTATTTGACTTGTACATTGCTGAATTGCGAATTAAACCTTTTCACCTCCCTGCGTAGCTATAACTTCTATCCTAACTACGACCAAAACACGAAAAAAAAACACTATAACTGTCAGAGATTTGCTGGCATTAATTTTGAGCGATAATAATAATAATAATAATAATAATAATAATAATAATATAATAATAATAATAATAATAACTTTATGTTAAAGTATAGTTAACAAAACGCCAAAATTTCCAATTATTGCAAAAAAAGTAAATGAAATCTGACAATCTTCATAATTATATTATAATAAATTTATTAAATTTAAGATTTGCCACTACAAATTAGAAAATCTTAATGTCATCCGTTATGACAAGCCATAACGTCCGAAATTATAATACAATTTTTAGTAAATTTACCACATCAAATTGGTAAATTCTAGGTTCAGTGCGCCAGTCCTAGGATTAACCCAATTCTGACTTATACAGTGACATTGTTCCCATATCGAAAGTACTAGAATTATTTAACAGAATTATACAAAAAAGTGACTATTGTTAAATTTATCGATATCGATTTAGTAATGGATTCCATTTTTCGCTAGTCCAGCTAGATAAGTATTACGGAAAAAGTTATTTTTATAATCAGTTAACTGAAAATTTGTGCAGCTGCTTTTATTTTGTTTCCATACAAAAAGTCCATTTAAAATAATAATAAACTGTATTGTTGGTGCGCTGTATTATAGTTTGAAGTTAAACGAAAAACAATCATAGATTGACCTAATTGTCGAAAATAACCAGGTAAACACAAAACACAGCTCTGGTCAATAACGTTTACTCTAACTGCGAGAAGCATTACGACACAATACATTAAGCCCAGAAAGCATGACTAAGTTTAATTTACATTATTATCGTTCATCACATATATGATTCATGAAGTGCTAATTGCAAAAACTGCGAAATCTCAAGGATTGTAATAGTGAGATTGTTTATTCAGAGTCATACCTGCAGGTAACCTAGTTCTGCATATTTCAATTATTACCATAAATAGAAACGGCAGCATTGAGAATTGAATTAATCCTCATGATTATTCATAACACAATGTGCATTGTGTGCAACTATACAGAAAATAACGATTACTGCTACAATGTAAATAATTTTACACATCTTGCTCTTGTAAAGGTACAATTCCTATACGAAACGGAATACAGAATCGGAATCTGTAATAAGGTTACAATCAAATAACCGTACAAGCGAGCGAATAAGAGTTTATATTTGAAATAAAATTTTCTTCTGCTTTCCACCAACGCTTCTTCTGTCTCTTGGAAGGGGGGAATGCCGCTTATAAATTGTTATCTGTTTTCGTAATATACATTATTTTTTGCAATTCTATTTACAGTTAGGTAACTTATATTTGCAGAGCCAGGGGAAAAAGGATGAATGTCCATTTTCTAGCAAAATGAGATGATTGGTCCTACAAGATTCAAGGTGGGGCTTTCAAATGGTATATTTAAAGAAGATAAAAACTGATACAGGAGCTAAAAAGAATGACGGTCCACGCATTTTGCCTTAGTAGATTTGGTAGTCAGACTGGTAATATTCTATTAGGACCCATCAGTGCGCATAATAATGAATATCAAATCTAAGTTTTGGACTAAAATTGAATACAGTATTTTACTTCAAAAATAAGGTTTCAAAGTTGAAAATTTGTGTATTTAAAAGAACATATTTTGTGACATTCACCTTTTTCTCCCTGGCTCTTCATTTTTATAGTTACATAACGTACTAGGTACTCGTAGGACGTAGGTATAGCGTTTGTTTAAGTTCACTCTAACATGACATGATATAACTCGTCCCCACAAACGAAGTTGACTGATTTTGCTAAAATTTGGTATTTCAAAAAGGAGAAGCGTGTAAAAAAGTTTAAGAAATTTTTAACTAAAATTAAAGATGACAACTGTGAATGACATTTGACATTTATATTCCGGGTTGGCAATAACGGGATTTTTTTAAAAAAGAAACCTATCCCAATTTGTTTTATTAGGATTATTTATTTTATTGGGTAATTTTGTTTTTAAATTTAATTGAATTGAATTTTATTTTAAATAATAATTGTATGTTACTGTTAATATAAACATTAAAAATTTATTTTTATTGTATATTGAGTTAAATATTTACAGAATTTGGTATTGAACAGTGTTTATTTAATTATTAGATTATATTTAATAAATTATTACTTTGCATTAATTATGGTTTTGAACTTTTTTATGATTTTAAAGTGAGATTTTAAAAATATACGGGGGAGTTTTTTTTGTTTGCGGAAAATATTTTTTTATCCATACTCATCATTGAAGTTTTTATTTACAAGATTTCAGAAGATAAAGTCCCAATTTATAAGTACATTTCGGAAAAACACATTTTGAAATAAATTGTGAAAAATTGTCAGCCATCGGGATTCGAACCCGAGACACCTATCTTGCCGGGACAATGCTCTAACCAACTAAGCTATTGGCTGCTCTCCTCTCGATGCCTGAACAATCTTTAATTTTTAACGTCGTATAACTGCTGAGAGCAGCCAATAGCTTAGTTGGTTAGAGCACTGTCCCGGCAAGATAGGTGTCTCGGGTTCGAATCCCGATGGCTGACAATTTTTCACAATTTATTTCATATTTACAAACTGTTAACGCAATGTTAATATTAAAACACATTTTATTGAATAATTATTTTTTTATTTTTTATGGGGTCTCCTGATCGCGTGTCTGAGTGTCAAGTCGCGAGTCGGGAACCGAGTTCGATCCCGACCGACACCAAATATTTCGAATTTTAAATGGCACAACAATTTACTCCTGTGGTGCACTCTCCACGTCAGCAATGAGTGCCCGTGAAGTGACGCCTGGTAAGCGCCCGTACGGTGCAAATATTTCATCATTACCGATATCTGTGTACAAAGCAGATTGGCACACCCAGCAATGGGTAATAAACCGTGATGATAAATTTTTTTTTTAATTTTCTTTTAATATTTATATGGTTGTTTATATTTTAATTTGCATAAACAAAACGGATATCTGAGGTTTGCTTGATATTTTAAATAAGATGTTTTATCTCAAGAAAAGAATTTTAAATCTCGCTTTTTGGTGTTGTATACTCGTATTACAATAAAAGGAATAAAAACAAAACATTATTTAATTTTCTGCAGATTACCTTGGAATTATTTTCATTATATTTCCAATTATAGAGACAAAATGCTTTCAAAATTAATTATATTGATCTTATAGCTATTGTATTGCTACAAAACAGTTAAGACTTTGATAAATTAAAAAAATGGTAAAATTATAATGTAGGTATTAAATCACTATTTAAATTGCCTTTTTAATTTACAGAAAAGGATAAATTAAAAATCAAAGATCATTATGTAACGGGTGATTCATTTAGATGTACTTTTTCCAGTAGTGATTTTATGACAGATCAAAGTATCAAACTGTCAAACTGTCATGGTATTTATGTTCAGTATTGTTTGACATTTCATCATGGAAAGACTTAGTGCTCCACAGCGTCTACAGATTATTCAGCTGTATTACGAAAATGGGCGTTCTACGAGGAACGTGTTTCGCGCGCTTAGAGCAACTTATGGTCCATATAATCGGCCTACCGAAAGAACAATTCACTATACCGTCGCAAAATTTGAAACCCAGTTTTCATTATTGGATAATACACGACCAAATAGACTACATCCAACACGTAGTGAAGAATATATAGCGGCGGCAGGTGAAAGTGTACGTGATGAATCATTTCGGCGCCGTTCTCAACAGCTTGGCTTGTCGTATGCAACAACTTGGCGTATTTTACGTAAGGATCTTGGTTTAATAGCATACAAAATTCAACTCGTGCAAGAATTGAAGCCGGCCGATCTTCCAAATCGTCACCGTTTCAGCGTTTGGGCTCTTCAAAAGCTTGAAGAAGATCCACTGTTTTCGACCAATATTTTGTTCAGCGATGAGGTTCATTTCTAGCTTAATGACTACGTCAATAAGCAAAATTGCCGCATTTGGGCGGAAGAGAAACCCGAAGAGGTTCAAGAGCTGCCATTATATCCGGCAAAACAACGGTTTGGTATGGTTTATATGGGCTGGTGGAATCATCGGTCAATATTTCTTCAAAAATGAGGCCGGCCGGAACGTAACTGTGAATGGCGCCCGTTATCGCGCCATGATAACAGACTATTTGCTGCCTTATATTGAAGCCCGTGACCTCAGCGACATGTGGTTCCAACAAGACGGCGCTACTAGCCACACAGCCCGTGAAACCATGGCATTATTGCGAGAACAATTCGGTGCACAGTTAATTTCACGCTTCGGACCGGTGAATTGGCCCCCTAGATCATGTGATATCACACCTCTAGACTTTTTTTAGGGCTACGTCAATTCCGAAGTGTACAAGGATAACCCGGCTACGATTGAGGCATTGGAAGCTAACATTACTCGCGTCATTCGCCAAATACTACTCGAAATCCTCGAACGCGTCATCGAAAATTGGAACCTCAGAATGGACCATGTTAACCGCTGTTACGGCCAATATTTGAAAGAAATCATGTTTAAAAAATAAATGTAAAGAATAGTTCTTTTGTATTATAGGAAAGATTACCCCATAAAATTGAATTTTTCAATGTTTTTTAATTTTTGAAAAAAGTACTTCTAAATGAATCGCCCATTACAAGTAAATAGTGTTTCAGTTAAGTATGTAGCACTGGTTAAATAAAGAAATAAATTCTGCCCTCTAATTGGTCGATATGAATTTACAAAAATGAAAAGATGGTATGTGACCAGCTGTTAGTTGTCAAATAAAATCGTTAAAGTACAATTAAAGAATTGAACGGTAAGGTTCTGGCCACATCAGTATAATCCACTCACGATAGTCAGAGAATTTTTAACTAATTCGCGAACATAGACAAGTCATATTCTATTCATCAAAAGGGGATAATTTTCTAACCGGATCAATAGAATGACTTCTCTGCTCGCGGATTAGTTCAAAATTCTATCGATATCGTGAATGGATTATAGCTACTTTATTATGCTATAAATACAAATATATTTTGGATATGGATAGAGTCGCGGGACTGTTCATAAAATTAAAATCCCGAAGAGGCATGGCACACCAATTAAATTACAACTAGGCGTGGTTTAGTACTAGAAATATTTGGGACTTGTGCAAAAATATAGAAAACCTGAACGCGGAACCGTTGTTGAACACCTAACTTAGCTTGGTATGTCTCTAATAACACCAAAAAAAAACCTGTAACTAACGCACAAAACTCGGCCTTAGTTTTCCAAGCATGAATTTTGTGTGTTAATTTAAATAATGTTAAAATATACTTAAAGAAATTGCGTAAACCACGTTTATTCGGGGTTTTAATTTTTTTAAACGATCCCGCGTTCCGGACTGTAGAACTTTCATATATTTTTAATAAAATCTATATTGTGAACTGCAAGTATGTGCAACCGACACTACTTAATTAAGGAAATTCATTCTATTTTTAGTACAAGGAAAACTATAAGTATAGTACTCATGATAGAATATTTTCTGACATTATTTTAATCTTCCTAGAATAAAGGTTGAAACATATAATAGGTCATCAACGACTCATAGACAAATATTGTTCTAGTTGTTTAATGATAACGCAGGCATTGTTGGCATCTGAAATCATGCTATATTTGTCGAGTTTTCCGTTACGCCATACATTACTATACTCGTCTGCAAATTATCAAATACAAATATTGACTCTCACACGTCGAATGAACGGTTCATAATTGCTGATAACAAACAATCTTTCAGGTCATGTGGCGAACAAACTCCATTACATTTACATTTATTATGCATGAAATAAAAAGAGAATAATGATTGCTGCCAGGGGCTATATCACGGAGCTTCACATATGATCCGTAGAGTCAAGAAAGGTGAAAATATAAAGTACATGGTCGGGAAATAAGAGAGCTGTTGTAGTGGGCTGTTGGTGTGTATAACCATGGCAGTTATAAGTGGTATGTTAATTTTCGCAAATTTACACTGAAATTAGATTTAGCTAATGGGCATGACCATTGGAGCTTGAGTAAACATCGGAGTAAACACATTTTACGAATAATACCGAATTTTGTGTAGTCAAATATGGAAAACCCTAACTACTGATTCCATAAACTACAAACAACTAAAGAATGACAAGTACATTTAATTGATGTCGCATCGCTCAAGGTAGAATGTAATAGTTAACTCTAATTATTCGAGTGAAGTGAATTTTCGAACGCTAATTATATTGAAAAGGGGGTATTTAATTTGTCACCAAAGTACTTATTTGTTATCAAATGCAAGAACTTTAGATCGTAGGTAATTTACAAAATCGCAGATATTGATTTTTATCGCAGACTAACTAAACTGTCTCCAAACTTTGGTTTTCAAATTACCAGCAATCTATACACTAAATAAATAATTAAACCCCGCGAAATCAGTTCAATCAATTATCTACTTTTATCTACTTTTACACCATAATAATTATTGCATCGCCAAAATTACTAATTTATCATCAAATAAAATATTCTCAGCACCTAGTTACGATCGCAATATAGGCGTATTTTTTCGGACCATGACTGTGATTTTTTAAATCATGATTCCTTCCAATCATGATTAAATGAAATGTTACGTATAAAAATTAGCTCGCCTTTTATCCCACAAAACCCACATTTCAATATTCATTCCTATTATAAACACTTGCTATCGCCGACATTTTTAAATCTTTTGTAATTTGAATCACAGTAATCCTGAAAAATGACTGATTTAAAAGGGAACGGGGAATGGCATGTTGTGATCACAAAAAGAAAGAGTGGAGATAACGAATAACGAATGAAGAAACATGATTCGTGATCATGTTCACTTTGTTTAATTTTATCACGAATCATTGTCCGAAGAAACACGCCGAATGTGTTATTCTATTTCGGTCGTCATCATATTTACTTACTTATCGAAAATATGATGTGTTGATAAATTTATAGCTTCGGTTCACAAAGGACGATTTGTAAGGGATATACCTGCACAGAACACATGACTGTGATAATTGTATAAATCTAATCAATATATTTTTGGACTGGTATTGGTCCCAGAGTGAGGACATGCAAAATAAGAATCGGTTTTGCATGCAACAGAACTAGTTTTTATAGAACATTAAATTCCAGACCGCTCCTTCATCCCAATTAACACCACGGTTAATGGAGTTGTTGATGTCCCTGAAAAGTTAAGGATGTTATACTAAACATGGATGGGAAGCGGTGTGAGGTTCCTAATGTAGTGCTTTTTTGATGACTCAATCATGTGGAAAAAGTGGCAAATATTTGATAATAGAATGGTACACTAAAAGTAGATAGGTACTATCTACTTTTAGTTTCAAAAAAGATTTTTTTAATGTTTAATTAGTTTTACTAATAATCAACAGATCTTGGTATTGAAATAATTTTGTGATACATTAGTTATTATTAGGTAAATTAGAATATTTAGTAACTGAAAATGGACTTTCGGTTAAGTCATACCCTGTTGAAAATAGGGTTAACTCTAAAGTTTTCGAACATTGTTCAGTTAACTGAGAGTTAATTTTTGAACATAATCAAGTCAATACATATAAATAGAAAGAAAAATTCAAAGTCTTACACATGGCGAGTTATAATGAGTGTAACAAACTTTAACAGCATATAAAATAATACAATACAACATAAAGATAAACAGATTTGACGAAATAACTAGCTGCAAAATTATAAGAGATAACCGTAGTTTTCGGGATGTAGTGCTTGTTCTCACATTACCATTTCAAAACCCTTCCTTTTTTACCAAAACCATATCTACATATTTAGCAGCCAGCACTAAAACCAGTCACCTATGAAATAAAGAGTAGGTACAGGGGAAAATGATAGTAAAATTGCAACAATATCATTTCAAGAAACATAAGCGTATATTTATAGGTATTATAGATAATTGCTACACAGCAAGATGTGTTTTCTAAAATATTTTATTTTTGTTTTGATGTGACGCGAAATAATACATACCAACTGTTGAAGAAAAACCAAAAGAATTTACGCCACAATAATATTGAAAAAATAACTATTAAGTAAAAGTTCGATTTAAATGTAAATGGTAAAATATCTTCATTTTAAATAAAAATAATTATTATTTAGAATTCTATTATTTAAGTCCCCATAAATGAATGTTTAGCAAGTGGGCCGACTGATGTGGGACGGGGCTTGTATTCCTTGAACTGCTGAAAAGAAGTATAGAGACACTATAACTTCGAAGAATCAAGTTCATTATAGGTCGGGTAAATTAATATTGAAATATAAAAGTAATTTCCGTTTCTAAAAACAATCTTTCATTAACAGGTCGCAACCTTTTCGTCCCATACACGTATTTATAAATGTATTTGCTGAATTATAGCATATTTAATCAGAGTTTTTGTAACTGATATAGACAATGCGGCGGGAATTGTTCTGGTTTTATTAATTTTTCTTACATACAATGGTGTAGATTTCCGAAAAGAACATATATGTAGGTATGTTTTTGTAAGTTCCGAAGGATAATATTTTTGTTTTAGTAAAAGATTTGTGATGCACTCTTCTTATTATATCACAAAAATATGAGATTTAATTTGACATTCACAGGGTGTCTTAAAAACGACGCCCGTGCATTTGGGATTTAATTTAAGGGACAAAATAATGAAAAATTAAGAATGAAAATTTTTCTGATTGTTCTTCATTGTGAAGTTATTGGCAAAAATTGTAAGTTTATCTACGTCTGTTGAAAACAGTGTATCTTTTTCATTAAAATACGTTCTTAAAGTGTGTATTTTTTAACAATACAGCCTACACTTTTTAACTTAAATGGATAAAATAATTAAACGCTATGGCACTTTTCTTCACGATTTTATTGTAAGTATGTAAGTTGTGAGTACAGTAACTTTTACAAAAATAAGTACCTACTAACACACTGTAGCTTGAATTAGTTATGTAACCTAAATTAATTTAGATGACTACGACGATGTGGAGTGATGAATCCACATTTACTGAGACATGTATCATAAATACTCATAAGCTGCATGAATAATGGTGTGAGAACTTTCACTTAATACGTAAAAGATCTTATTAAAAAAGGAAGATCAATAAAAATTTACGCTGAGTTATTAAAGAATAATATACAAATACTATCTACTTAACTGACTTAATTCAGCCTTGATTCTTCAAATACATATAATATTAAATGAAAAGTTACAACTAGCATTGGTGGATGGAGTTACATTAGCTGCTACATTAATTGTTGGTTGCAACATGATGGCGCGCCGGCACATTATGGAATACAAGTGAAAATTTTCCTCTACTTTATAGGTAGATTGGTAAAGCTGTACCCATACTATGGCCTCCTAGATCACCAGATCTGAATCCGTTGTACTTCTTTTTCTGGAGCTGTTTGAAAGAAAAGGTTTACGGCGAACCTGTTGCGAATTCTGAAGATGTCGAGCTCGTAATCATACTTCTGTGGCATGAAAATATGCTACAGAGAGTTCATGCTTCTATGACAAATCGTGTGAATGTTTGCCTTCAAGTAGGAGGCAAGCTATTTGAACATATTTTATAACAAAAGATATAGAAAATATCTTGTTACCGATTATTATTCGCTTTTCACATGTTCGCGCCAACGTGTACCACCGGTGGTACACGACGCACTTCGGTCAGGGCCTGCGTGTACCACCGGTCGTAAATTTTTTAAAGAATTTTTCACAAGCCGTAATTTTAAATTGATATAATTATTAATATATTAAATTTAAAAAAATATGCAATATTAACTTCATAGTCGGTTATCTATAATTAATTTTTTCAAAGAATTATAATTATTTTTGTATGTTTAGTGCATTACAAGGAAAGTGATAAAATCAGTTACGGCTGAAATGAAAGACCTGTAAATAACACTGCGGCGCGAACGAGTTAAAAAAGTTTAAATGTTAATATTATATGCTTTTATCAATAATTTGAGAAAGAAAGTCAATCAGTAAATTTTCCACTCTTAATTTTCTATTTGTTTCAACTCCGTAAGGCCCGATCCTACTATCTCTAGTTAAAGTAACAGTTTATTAACCATTAGTTAAGAATTAAACTGAAGGTTAAGCGATGCGAACAACTTCAAGTTAGCTCTATCAAAAGGCGGAAAGAACAATTTTGCCGTTGGCTAGCATTAACTGTCACTTTAATTAGAGGTGGTAAGAGATGGCCAAAATGAAATTTTAAAAGAATTTTTGGGATAATCTGTATATAACATATACGCCTTCATAGTAAAAGTATCGCGGATAAAGATGACTTTAGTCGATCAACAAATAAATTGAACTTTTATTAGTCAAATTTAAATAACATAATATTAAATCAAATGGTTCCGGTTTACACTTTTTTAATTATATAAACATTACATATTAGCTTATAAATAAATCAAGTGTTTTAATATTGCGTTTATATTTTCTTTATTGAATATACCATGAAATAAACAATAACAAATATGACATTTTTTGTCAAAAAGATTTTATGCCAACATTTCAAAATAGTGCAGTAGTGCATACAGCTCAGGATAAATGAATCCCTAGAAGTAACTATAATTTGAAGTAAATGACCTCGATATACAGAACATGGCCTTAAAATATGTACGAGTATTTTGATTAAACGATTTGAACATCGATCGTTGAATTTTTTTTTTTCATTTTTGAACATGTAAAGATACGGAAGAGTACAATATGAAGTTATGAAACTTTATGTAAATCTTTGATGGTCTCTTAAGCCACCTTAAAAATTCTGCGAGAAAAGCAGATTCGGGCTCCCATGAATTAAAAACCATGATGATATTTTCCCTTCTATTATGACTATTATGTTTATTTAAGTGTAAATGTATGAACCATTACTTTATCTTTGTTGCATAGTGTTCGTAATAAAAATCTGTGTGTACGATAAGACCTTGGTAAGGTCTTGGAATTCCATTGCCGCGTATTGCTTTGAATTGTAGTAACATTAAGGAATCTTATAGCAGAGTCATTACATTACAATCTCAATGATAAATGACTAGCAGCCCATCCTTTGTTGAATAATGATTGTTCGAGTAAATACTAACGAACAATACATCTTGTCGTAATGTTGTTGCGCGCTGCCGTTTGTTCCGTATACATCAACAGACAAGAGGAACTTACTATCGTTTATAATCGCTATAACCCGCCACTAGATGCTTAAAAAGGCCAACCTAGACAATATAAATCTTACCCATATGTCAGACTCACATACATAGCCAAAATGCAAACATTTATTGAAGAGCAAAAATAGTAATTTATTAACAACCAAAGACGATATTTCTAATTTTATGTTCTATAAACTAAAGATCTTAGAAAATAAATTCGCGCAAGGTAAAAAATTATTCATGAAACAAATATGGTTTGCTATACTTTTATTTATTCATTCTTAAGTCTTAAGTTATACTTATTTAGAAAATAGGCCCGTCCAATTATACGTTTTTTTAAAAATAAATAATATATTGCAAATGAATTATGTATATAAATAAATGAAAATTTCCATAATCTTTCTATTTTTATTCACTTAATAATGCAATTGAAAATTTTCATATAAAGTAGTGACGCTGACGTCACTGCAGTACATATAAACACGCAACTGACGTTTGTTAGTGTAATGAGGAGTGATACTGGAAATTATTTCAGATTTTAACGGTAACGTATTCCGGTTCTCTCTTATGCCGCAGTGCCACAGACGTAACAACTTTCGCGCCAAAACTTTAGTAATTATTTTTTCAATATTAAGCAAAAAGTTTAAGATCTCTTATGGATATAATACGTAAAATAAACATTAGAAATATTTTTTTATTGTAAAGCGTTGCTATTAAAAGTCAGACTTCACGTACTGCGATCAATGTATAAAACTACTACTTCACTGATGAAAGCAGAAAAATGTTATTTTATAATTAAAAGTTCTTTATATTTAGCGCAATGTTGTAAAAATCATGTAAGTGCCCAAGATGGGTGGAATGTAAAGTCTAAGGTGGAATTAACAAAACTTTCCAAAAATATGGATATACAAATGCTGAGTTGTAAAAATCATGTACTCAAATATTTTCTCTCATTTAATTCTTAGGCCCGTTTCATCTATGCTTAATCTGTCTGTTAACTGATATATGAAACATGTCGCTTTGAAAAATTGACACGTATATTTTTTTACAAAATATGCTATAATATCGATGTTACATTTTTCTTTTAACTGACAATTAAGTTAACAGAGAGTTTAACCTGACAAAAATACCGGGCCTTAATGTTACTAAACAAAATAAAACTAAACATTTAATCTTAATTTTGACATTTGACCTTTCAATTTGCAAATAATAACATTAAGGGCCGGTATTTCCATCTCCGGATAAAGTTCAGGATAACTATTCGTCAGATAATTGATAAAATATCGCATCTAAATAAAAGCATAAATGAAATAAATTATATTGAATGTCATTTTTTTGATGCGATATTGTTCATTTATCCGACAGCACTTTATCCGAAGATGGAAATACCGGCCCTAAATGTTATATTGTTAATGTGATAATATTACAATGATAATTTTTTGATAAAAAATACTTACCCAAATTATAATTATTTAATTATTGAAAGCAGTGAATCTATTAAATTACAAAGATTATTTTTTGAGATTTCTTATAACCAATGAAATGTTCCATTTTGTGTCACGTATCTGCGTTTTAACTAAACCTTTTATTATTACTGGGAATAAAGCTCTAGAAATTATTCCCGGGAATAATCTCTGTAGGTTATGGTTTTGTTGACATATGTCAGATAGTAATCAACACATAAGTAAAATGAGCGAGAAAGACAATTTTGTGATCATGAAATAAACCAAAAAATTATAGAAACCATTTGTAGAAATACCATAATTAGTAATTATATCTTTTGATTATTTATTTTACATTGTCAATGTGTGTTCTAGTAGTCAAAACAGACTTACCAACTGAGCCATGTAAATAAATGAAGCTAATTAATTACGACAGTAGATAGTGCTACAATAGCATGATAGCCTGATTCTGTTGTCTGAAACTTGTGGATCAAAATATAATCTAATTAAATATAAGTAATTCGAGAGTTCGATAAATTAAAAAATAATTTTCCAGTTTTTTCTCACACTTGTTGCCATTTGGCAATAGCCACTCGAGCCCACGGGCTTTCGTGACTATTGCCTGGCAACAAGTTTTCGGAAAATATGTCAAATTATTTTCAATATATTCTCTCTTGTTATATTATTACTGAGAATATGAATAATAAGAAAAATGGTTCCAAGAAAAGATATTCCTGTAAAATTAATGTTTTGAGACAAAAATAACAAGAAATGTATCTGCATTTATCAATTGTAGGTACCCATATTTTTATGGTACTGTAGATCAACGTCTTTTGAGTATATCAATAACATAGATATAAATATTAATAAAAGAAGACGATTCAGACAGTATTCTTTCCAATACTATTTTTGTAAATGATTTCTTTATGAGATGTAAAAATCGTATGAACCCAATAAGTTTTTGGATTTTACTCATCGAGCTGAGTCGATCGGTACCAATTTTAAGTTGCGGAGATGAAAAATGAAGATAATATTTACCTATCTAAAAAAACTTATATTATTTCTAAATAAATAAATAAATAAAATATATCATCACGGCATATTACCCATTGCTGAGTGTGCTAATCTGCTTTGTACAAAGATTTCGGTAATAATGATGACATATTTGTACCGTGCGGGCGTTTACCAGAGGCTTATTTCTACATAAAACGTCTAAATGACTTTTAGTATTCAAACGTACCTTAACCTTACAGGGACGGCAATAACCCATAAACCGTGGTTTTAACCAGGATGAAGTAGGTGCTGGAATTTAATGTTGGACAAAAACTAGTTCTGTTAAATGTTAAACAGATTTTTATACAAGTTTTATTTTATTTTGCATTTCTGCACTCTGCAAGCGATACTAATCGAATCTAAGAATCGAAGAGAAAAGTCCAAAAATGTATTAAGTTCATATATTTTTTACATTCCATAAAATAAATGACATCCCTTTTTAAATAGGTAACTTTAAACATAATGGCGTTTAGAGCTGTTGAGATTTAAATGTTTCAGTTGTTCAAATAATGTAAGTATATAAATTTTAGATAGGTATTAGATTATTAGAGTATTACTCGACTGTAAGTCGAGCTTTTTTTATAAATAATAATTCGCCTACTATGATGAAACATAATTTTATTGCCACTTTAATATTGTAAGAAACAAGTATGTTCTAAGTTCCCACGCACTAAACTATGTATTTTAAACTAGATAAACGGTTCAGGATACTCGTAGCTTGACGAGAAGAATCGTGAAACCACTCAGAAACTGTGAAATACTATATGCTATTATTGGCATATATAGCTAAGCTATAGGTTATCTGGTGTGAAAATTGTGAAATACAATACCCTGTTTTTGTGATTAGTAATAAATCTTGTACTACACAGTTTACGCTTAAATAAGAAATATACTCTTGATATTTGGCAGTTTTATTTGAAAGATGCCTTTTGAAGAATTGGTTATTTACCTTTAGATAAAATTGTATAAAATTACACTAGAAATTATTTCTAAAGGATAATAATAAAAGTTACTTTAAAATAATATGAAAAGAAAATAAGAAATAATAAATTTCTGTGAGAAATGCATATAAATTATGTTAACTTAACACGTCATATAGTTGCAAAAGTATCCACTTTCACGGCACTATCTTAAAAATACATGCCACCAGAGTATGAATTCTTTCAGGCAATATGCAGGTTTTATTCAGAATAATGGAGCTCGCTTGTAAGAGTTAATTCCATCTAAAAATACTTTTGTGTAGTATTTTCAGTGTTAATATTTTCAGTCGCAATGGGGTCATTCCACATATTCTACTTTATTTTATTTTCTTAAAAGACTACTGGTTGCAATATATGTACATAATATTTTTACGCCATTTGTGAACACTATTTTATAAATATATTTTATAAATATGCTTCAGTTTCAATTCTCAATATAGGCTGACGACATCGAATACGTCACTCATTTCAGCGATTGTCCTTATGCTACTCGTAGTACGTTTGATTATGGTTTTAAGTTAATTGTATTTGAAAATGCGGAAGAGTCCATGGAATCCGACTTTGAATAGTCGAATTCTAATAATTTACCAAAAGTTAATAACTTTAGGCGTTGGTTAGAATTTAGAATACTCTAGCCACTGAAATATATCATTGGCTGTAACGTGCATATATAATACATACTGTGATATTGATGGCCTATTGAATGCTGGTTGCTGGGCGAATAGGCAAACATCGGGACAATTCGTGAGTTCTAATATTAACAGTGAGTTAACAGTTTGTATATTTAAAATAAATTGTAAAAAATTGTTAGCCATCGGGATTCGAACCCAATACCCCTATCTTGCCGGGATAGCGCTCTTACCAACTAAGCCATCGAGATAACAGCAGCCAATAGCTTTTTTTCACAATTTATTTCAAATTCGTGAGTTGATGAAAATTACGTCGTCTAGTGCAGAGCGTTTTGTGAAGATAGCACAGGTTTTCAGTGACTCTGACGCTTGACCATTCGTTCCACGTCTGTGACATATACATCTGAATGTCATATATGAATTATTAATGGAAAGTATTATATTATTCGGAAAAAAATTATATCCTGGCCTACTTTTCGACTGTAACAACATTCTTCTTCAGGGCTAGAAATGGTCAATTATAAATGGTAACATAGGAAACCCTCATACGACCCATTGGAGATAACAAGGTGTACTAATTTAATATATATCAAGTCAATGAAAGTATTTTACCTGGAACGCAGAAAAAACTCAACAGCTTTTCTAATAATTATAAACTTTCAAAAAAATATTAAAAACGTTTATCACATCGTTGAGATACAGGTTTCTTAAAAAAATTATTAGAAAAGTTGTTGAGTTTTTTCTGCGTTTCAGCTAAAATAATTTAATTGACTTGATGTATATATTCAAATATTATACCTTTTTCTGTCCAATGGGGCGTATGTGGGTTCCCTATGTTACCTTTTATAATTGACTATTTCTAGTCCTGAAGAAGACTGTAGTTACAGTCGAAACGTAGGTAAGGAAATAAATAATTTTCGCTAGACTGCGTGTCCGGTTATTTTCCATATTTCCATTCTGCTACCAGCCGATCATCGTGTTAAACCCATTACATTATTTAATGTTTTATATTGCAAAATCCGTGGTGAAAATCATTAGGTATTTACCGTGTTCGAAAATTGTTCCATATCTACCAAATCCATGATTTATGAATCGAGTAATGCAGCCGGTAAATGCGTTAAATGAAGAATCTAACCACAAAAAAGGTAGTGATGCCAAGCGAAGTACGCGCGTTTAAAGTGAAAATGTGTTCAATGTTGTAACTGGAAGTAGGACTGTGCTCAGTTTGTTAACTACGTCAAATGTCAAATGTTTTAAATTTTCAAATCTTCTTCATAGGTTATGAATCTACCCTATTTACTAGTTGAGTTCTTAAAATATCGATTCTGGTAGCTGTAACAGCTGTTTACCGATATATACCGGTAACAGTTAACCGGTAGAATTTTCGTAAATGCCTATAGATTCCATTTCTGGGAAAAAAGTAAATATTTTTTCGACTCGACTGTAAAAATTGCAAAAAAACAATGACCCTTTGGAACATTCTAAAATAAATCTGTCTTGATAATAATAAAATCTAATTAATAAAATACAATTTACATGAATTTTCCTTTACTAACAGTTTGGGAAATAAGAGTAATTTGCTAAAATTCTTACAACATTTGTCAGCATTAGTGCCATCTATTTGACAACGGCTGAACTAAAGACGTCATTGATACAAGTTCTTGCAGATTGTAATCAAACAAAAATCGCGACTAATATAAATGATAAGAAAAAACACATATTGTGGAATATAACAACCGAGAGACATAATTCTTTGTGTTCGGTACAGTGTCAAATACAACATCTGTTTTGAGTTCAATGTCGTCTATGGACATCTTACATAATTCTTCCCGCCGGCACGCTCCACTAATACCCATTATTAATACCACCTAAACCAAAATGTAATATTCAATGAATAAATAACTTATAATTATGGGACAATACCTTCATCAAAAGATATGATGAATCTGGAGCTCTCTAATAAATTTTTCTATATGATCCATCTCAAGAATTTTTGATTTTTTGTGAGACTGATGTTCTGTTTCCCTTTTTAAAAAACTTATGAGTTTATTATAATTCGATAACATTTTCGTGAATAATCGAACACGACTTCAACATAGAATATGTTGGCCACAAAGACTTTTTACTCACAAAACCTTAAAAATATGCCAACAAACAGTTTTCTGAATAATATTTAATATTTTTTTCTTTGCACCATTGAATAAATTTGGAATAAACGGCTTCATAACGTTCTCTTGATTTTATTGGCACTAAATTTTGAATCGCCACATTTGCAACTTCCCGAATCTCGGGAGGAGTACAAGACACATCAGACATTGCACAAAAATTATTCACTTAAATAAAATAAAGGAAAAACTTGGTACAAAACTCGCAAAATATTGATAGAAATGACAGATGAAGTAATTGTTTCTAGTAAAACAAATGGTCATGGCCTACTTAATTTTATGTACGCTCTTAGATAAAAATTTGAAATTAGAGATATATTTTTTTAAATACCAGTACTCGAGCAAAAAATATTATACAAACTACGTGCGTGAAGACGCCTTCCGCTCATTGGCGCTATTAAAAACACTCGCTCCTTGCAGTCGCTCGTGCTTCAAAAATGCGCTCATGCTGGAACATCGTCTTCCCGCACTTAGTTCGTAAATAACTATTTATCGCCTTGTATGTTTGTTTATTAGTGATGCAGCATCCAAATCAGTTTCAACATATTACTATAATTAATCGGTAATGATTTACGACTAGAATTCAAATAGATTAAAGTCAATTATTTCAAGTCATTAATCCAAAAGTTATACCTGTGGTATACTTACCATTATAACTTTTAGTGAACTACTTATGACGTACAAATTTGTCGTCATTACCATATGCATAAAAGCAGTTTGGGACACCTAGAAATGAGTAATGAGACATAATGATTCTTTTAATGTGATGGCTTTATTCTTAGATCATGTAAATTATATTTTTCTGCGACCAACTCGGTAAATGTGTTTTGCTAACTTAGCAACATGTAATACGTAAGCGAATGCAACATGCTAGGTTTCTTATAGCATACTTATTAAAAATATCAATTTTTTATACAATGAATTCGTCAAACTGTTGCACTGGCACTTCATACCGGGTGTAACACGGAAAGCGGGTAATAAGCGCTTAACTTAGGAAAATAGTTTTTCTTGCGCAACAGTGGCCTGTTAATTATAGACGCAATGCTTCAAATAAATATTGTACATTCTGCATCCAATTCAATATCACATTTTATTTTGTACGATTTGTAACCGAGCATATCAAATTTATAATTTTACAAAAGTTACACTTCTTTATAGTTTTAGTTATGGAATTGAAGTGAAATTACAAGCAAATGTGATGTAATTATAAATAAGACCGAAAAGTATAGTAAAATTAATAGAAAGCTCAAAATAACTATTTTAATCTTCGACACCTTCACATATATATCTTTTGCAATATTGAACTGAAAATACGTATTGTTATCTTTCTAATTTTAAATGTGTTCTTACTCCCCACGAATATTGCTATTATTATCTGGTAGATAAAATTTAATCAAACACAAGTGCAGATAACATTAATTCCCGAATTCAATTCTCCGTATCGAACCTTTCTATCGCAACAAAAATACAATATCACCATCTGCGGAGCAATAATCTGCGAACCGTTAGAAGCCTTTTGCTCTTGCACTGCAGAGATACTTGCATTCTCCTAGAAGAGAGAGAGAGAGAGAGAGAGAGAGAGAGCGAGATAGAGAGAGAAACGAAGCTTACTAGAGCGTTGGAGCTTTACATAATTAATCGTTCATAGGAAACAATCAATGTTGGAATCCACACTGTCATTAATTTAAAATTCTTCAAGATTGTTTTTCAAGATTTTTTACACTATTTAAGACAAGAAAGTAGGGTAACTATCAAACTTTAGAACGGCGGGTTTTGTGCAAAATTTACGGTCAATGCACTTTTCATATTTAATCTATGCATTGTGCTTTTTAAACCGTTTTAGGTTTTGCCTCAAATGCCAACAAACGATTTATACTTGTTAAGTCTTTATCCGTGCAGTAACCTTAGACCTCTAATACGCAGTTGCACCACCGACACTTAAAAATTTAAACTTGGTTTTATTCAGTTAACAGTTAGCCGAATAAATAGATGTTAATTCCTATTGCATAATTTTTTAATTGCTGTGTATTATTGAATTGACTAACTGAAAAAAAACAAGTTAAGTGCCAGTGGTGCAACTGGGCGTAGTAATCAACGTATTTTTATCAAATGACTATTTTCGTAGACAGTATGTATGAATAGTTGGCTATTTGCACATACACTAGAGGCGTGTTTTGGCGATATATTGATTTGAAACTATTTCCTAGTGCTTCAAACCATTATATTTTGGTGACGAAATTAGTTGAAACAGTTTCGAATTATTTCGTACAAGAGGGGGTAAACGTCAAGAACACGGAACAACGTTAATCGTGTTTAATTAGTTTAAAAATAATATTTTTGGATTATCTCTTATTATCTGTGAAAATAAAAAGTTTGTACATATAAATAAATATTAAAATATAAAAATACATATATTTTATCTGTTAGAAAATAACAATAGAGTGCAGCCAAGGAACCAGTTTATTTTAATCACTATTTGGATAGTTTTTATGTACACCACAGAGTTATAAATTTATGTCATTAGTTCAAAGCATAGTATTTTCGCAATCATCACATTTATAACGTCATATATGAAATAGTTTTGAAAACATAACAAAACTGGTTCAACTTCAAAAAACGCCTTTTTATTGGCCGTATTTATTTGGAAATTTTGGAGTAACTTGGTAGGTTAGTTATGTTTAGTTCGTATAATAAATATTTGTATAATTATTATACTCATTAAAACTTCAACGCTGGTTCTTTTTAATCTAAAGTCCATGTCGGTATAATTTGCCGTAATATGTGAATAATTCTCTATCATAGGTTTCACTGTCCTTTTCTTCTTTGATGGATAAAAATAATTATCTGATGAAGATAAGGTTATATCAAAAATATTTTTATCGTCGCTACTGCAACTGCTGCATGAATTGGAACCATTAAATCGTTTATTAAATGCTGCAATTTATGTTATGAAAAAAATTCAAACTAAAACAAAACCTGCCATTCACTCAATGCAAACCTCAATACAACAATACAATATACAAACTCTATTGTGAGACAACTAATGCCATCTACTACGCCAATGACGAGAATAAATGACGCGAATTCGAATTTTCCGCCAAATTTGAAAAATTATGGATCATTTATTTGGAAGTAACCCAAGTTAGTTGGAGATAAGTTCAAGATTGAACCCAAAGTTCCCAAATAAATACGGCCATTGATTTAAGTTGGATTCGGTTAAATTATGTTAGTTTAGAAATTAAAATGAGGATAATAAAGTTCAATTTTTATTGTTAATAGCGATAAATAACTAATTATCAGTCATTATTATTAATAAAGTAAAACTTTTCATTCATAATTCATAAGTTAGTTGGAGATAAGTTCAAGATTGAACCCAAAGTTCCCAAATAAATACGGCCATTGATTTAAGTTGGATTCGGTTAAATTATGTTAGTTTAGAAATTAAAATGAGGATAATAAAGTTCAATTTTTATTGTTAATAGCGATAAATAACTAATTATCAGTCATTATTATTAATAAAGTAAAACTTTTCATTCATAATTTTATTAAAAAACTTCACAGTATTATTTCGCTATATCAGCTAGTATCTAGTAAATCTATAAAACGAATACGACCAAGCCTGCTGATGAAATATTACTTATATATCGTTTCCATTCATTTTGATAATTTTCGGTTTTAGTTCTTCGTAAGTTTTTATTAAAATTTCTATGTATTTCGTCTATACGAGTACTCAAATGTCATTTACTATTTACCTAACACCTAATGTAAAACATATTTTGTTGATAAATTTAGTCCTTTAATTAATACAAAACAAGAAAACTGATAAATTCTTTATTTACAAAATTGATAATAATATGTTGATTAGGATACTTATTGTAGGAAAACAATACGAGTAGATGTAAAATATTTTATGTTTTGTTAGATTTGTAGTAGCAGATTTGGACACTAAAGAGTTGAGCATTTTACTTGTGAACGAACCCACTGTAAAAATTTGAAATGATGCAAACTTTATAATTTCGACAATAATAAGATATAAATTCGAAGTAGGTATATTACATAATTTCTTAACAAAAGTACACTAATTGCAATTTGTGTAATTTATAAATCTTGTCAGGACTAGTTAAAAGTGAAAGTTTATTTAACAATATTTCATTTCATTAATTTTATTTATTAAAAGATACATACACAACGTGAAAAATTTAATGTTGACGGACTTGCTTTTCTACTCCGAAGTAAACGAAATAATTAATCTAATTTTTATAAGCGTTACATGAATGTAATTTTTGTACTAGGTGTATTTCATTTAAATACAATTTTTGAATTAGGCTATAAGTTAGATTATTTTTAAAATAGTTTTTTTTTTCGAAAGTTTCGAGGGGTTTTTTCACAACCCTCACGAATGAGTAGGCCACTAATCAGCGCTGAATGTGTTAAAAAAATTATGTAATGAAATTACAGAACGCATTCGTATTTTTTCATAATTTTGCATTTTAAACATGAAAATAATGATATACTGATTATGAAATGAGATACATAAAATACATATGAATTAATTACAAAAATTTACGCTCTTAATCTGTAAATGATTTGTCATAACCATAAAAAATTATATGTATTTTAATTGTGCTAATTTATATTACTAATACTTGTCATTTCCGAAAAGCAAATTGGAACACACAGTAATGGGTAAATAACCAAAATGATATTTTGATTAATCGCCTTATCAAAATTAAATATATCTAAAAGGTAATCGATAGTGCAAAACAAATAATGTAGATAATTCGTTCAAACAATAACTGAAAGTATGTTCAAAGTACTGTGTGTTTTGTGCTTATCATTCGCGATAATATTCAAGGCTTCATATTACAATTTTTATTACCTTTTTAAATAAAAAACATGATTTATATTTTCATTTAATAATGGTATTAAATTGTAATCTGTTGTAGTAGAATCTTGAGCCCTACTTAGCATATTATTCGCATTAGAAAAGTTAGTCTATAAATTAGTGAAATGAAAATAAAATAATTCGTTTCTTAGTGGAAATGAACTTAGTCGGACAAATTGGATTACAGTACGTTGCGTGGCTGAGGCACATTGGGCTTTTGCCAAGGTAAAAATTTATGGCACATGCATAAAATATAGACTCGTTGCGTTTTAAACTAATGTAGAATGTCGCAGGCCAGATAAAATATAATAAATACACGAGTGGAACGGTAAACATCGCATGGGACATACTGTAATGACAGCTAATTATGTTTCTAATACACAAACTACATTACATACCGAGCTAATGGAATTGAACTTCGTATTCAACTCTTTTGTTATTACAAAGGTATGACCCAGACAGTATTAGATCGATACACAAGGTACATTTTCACTTTGCTGAGAATTGTTTCGTAAAATGATTGATTGTATTAATACAATTCTATGTACAGACAATGCAAAAACAATTAATTGATAATCAAAATTGTATGTAATAACCAGATACCAGACCTCGGTATTTCTCTGCAATTCCAGTTATAAAATATTGAATATCTCAACTTTATTTGAATAGAATAAATTGCAAGGTATATAATTTTAAACTCTTATTAATTAAAAAAATCTTCAAATCTTTTGAAGATATTGATAACAAAAACCTAATATTGTATAATATTTAAAACCTGATCTCTAAATTTTATTAATTTTAATGGAAGAGATTGGCACTCGGTGGAATATTTTGAAAAAATAAAACAATATTTAAACACTTTATGTTATTTTTATAAGTACATAAATCGCGAAATATGATATTTCAGGTATTTTCCAAAAAAATTATTTATTTGCTAATTATGAATTGACGATTGACTTGAAAATATAATGAGTTTATCCCTTTGTGGTAGAAAGTAGGAATACCAGTTTTCAAAAGTGATTGGTATTAACATGTATTTAAGTCGGAGCTAACACAGGATACGCACACACTGACATAATCTTAAAAATCTTAAAATCGGAATCTAAGCACCTTAAAACATGTAAAATTCGCAAAAATTCGATGTTAGCACTCTATAAGTTATCCTTACGTTGGGTATCGATAGGGATAGTAAACTGTATCTGTATAAAATTGTTTGCTATTCTCGGTGTAATAAAAACTGATATTCAAGAATACTGATAATATTTGTTAAAATATTTAATATCATTGTAGATTCGTTGAGCCTAAAAAACTTACGGAATAGTGAAATTGGAGTTATGGTGGATTAGAAAAAAAGCTTGTAAACGCACACACGCAAGCACCCATCACCGTAAAAATCGTATTTTAGGGACCCAAAATGGATTTATTCATTGAAAATTCATTTACTAATTTTTCAACAAGATTCCCCAGTGTTTACCTACACAGACCACTATAGTCCATCCAAATCCGAGTCACCGCGTCAGAACAAAGCATGCGACTGACACGTTATTTTGCTACATGTCGGACTGAGCCTCCACCAATAAATAGACACGATTCGTTTAAACCACCCAGTCATGTGACAAAATAACAAACCACAACGTGCTACGCAGTTGAGCACGTGCTAATCACGCGCTGATTATTGTTTACATGCGGTGACTCTCGAATTCGAATAGACTATAGTCAACGTCTGTAATCCGTATGAAAATCTTGTTTGCCATGTAGCTAACGCGGCAGCAGAATATTCAGTTTAACTAGCCAGGACGATTATACACGTATACATATAGGTATATATTTTCCAAAAATGTGGATTGGCGCTAAATCGTATCCTTAGTCACACATGACGTCCAAACAACAATTTTCTTTTCGTTCACATTCAAATCTGCATTTATACAGTCTCTTATTCTTCTGCACTCGAAAATTTGCTCTTGCCTAATTTAGTATGGACAGCTGGTATGTACTGCATTCTTTACAAAAGCTATAATAAGTTAAGTTTTATTTTAGAATTTATGGTTATTCTACAATAATTGTAGAACATTTGTTAAATTTATAGACACATTACAGAACTACTAACTTTGATTCCAGATTTATAGGTTCTTTTTTAAATTAAACAAATATCTTCTAAATATATCTAGATTCCAGATCCCAAGAAAATTTTAGTAATCTTTTGATTTAATTAAAATTTTCCCTAGAATTCATATACTCGTAAAACTTGTTTACGTTACGTAATATATTGATCAATTTATAGCAAAAAATAAGTACTTTCAAATTGAATTTAATTTCCTTCGACTATATCTTTTATTACCTTCCGTCACCTTTGGGTAAAGGTATTATCTTTGGTCAAAAAATTCGGCGATGAGATTTTAATCAATAAGTACGTTTCAGGGTCCCTAGAATACAATTTTACTAATTTTACGAAGATGTGTGTGTGTGTAATGGTACAATTCCAAAAATTATGATTCTTTCGTATTTCTCTTCGTTAGAACCATATGAAGAGCTGATTAGATTTTGGTTATAATTGGTCAGTCGGAAGTACCCACATTTAAAGATTTTACAGTTTTTCTTGAAAAGACAATGTTAAATATATTTTTTTTACATTTAATGTTATTAGAAATATTAAAAAATATTTTATTTTCTATACGATTTAACTGCATTTTATACTCCGTATTAAATGGATATAGAGTTAAAAATTATAAAGAAATTAAATTTCATAAATTAGCCAGCTATGCTATAACTATGGAAACAGCTACTATATTAAGAAAATTTTGATTGAAAGATGTCACTGCCAAGTGTGATTGACAGTATGTTTGTGTTATAAGTTTACTGGAAATGTAGAATCTTTTGCAAGGAACATTCTGTATGAAATTTGTACAAAATACATAGAACTGACGGAAGGTAATGTGCTGGCCAC
This sequence comes from Harpalus rubripes, assembly GCA_963082715.1. NCBI lineage: Eukaryota > Metazoa > Arthropoda > Insecta > Coleoptera > Carabidae > Harpalus > Harpalus rubripes. Next base: position 24,077,717 of record OY720454.1, on the reverse strand, counting down.
ATCAGATTTTTTAAAATGATAATCCATCTAATTCGACAATGATTTATAGTTCTAGAAAGTCATATATATATATATATATATATATATATATATATATATATATATATATATATATATATATATATATATATATATATATATATATATATATATATATAATATTCTTTGGCATATATGTTAAGCACACTTTATTTTCTAACAGTTGAGTTTGCTAATAATATATGAGTCACATCAATAGATCTTTTCTCTAGTCCTGCCCTGAAAATATAATTTTCTGGTTTGCTTTTCGTGCTGAAATCGACTTTTTACAGCACTTCAGCACACTTAGGTATCCTAGCAACTAATTTTACTTATTAATGTTATAAAGAATATTTGTCAAATATAAAAATTGACAATAAATGTCATATTATTTAAAAATAATAATTCTTTATTTCCTTTTTTTATCTTGCAGGAGTAGAAAACAGAGTGTGTACAACACGTGTTGAAAATCATTTATCGAACACATACGATTGCAACCTTCGCTTCGTTTAGGCTGCAACTTTTGCTTTGGTTCAAAAAAGAAACATTTTCAGCACTTGGTATACAAATAACTCTTTCAATTCAATTAAAATTTATTGTGTGACCAAAGATAATAATTACAAATATGCGTGCATAATATCATTTTAGGGGCGATATTTTCATCTTTGGGTAAACTGTCTGTTGAAAATAACCCTATGTGGTTTCTATCTGACGTGACATCATTAATTTAACAAATGTTTTATGGTTTACTTTCGTTTACTGCGGATTTCAAGAAAGCGACAGTAGCCCCGCATAGACCTGAAATTGATTCCGAACCTGAACCGAAAACCCGAAGTAACCCAATTTTTTTAAGAACCTGAATCCGAACCAAAACTTTATTTGTCAATGTCAATAAACCTAAAATGAATATGTACTGTTTTAAATTCAGATTAGGTGAAGATTTGTTAAATATCACCATCTTTTTGGGCTTGTAATCATTTACCGCTCTGAACCAAGAGTCGAACCCAAAACCGATGAACTGTTATAATTTTCATTTTCTTAAACTGAAATTGATCCTGGGGATCAATTTTGTAACTAGATAACAATAGCGAATACAATTCATACTAAATAGGTAAGATTATCCCTACACACATATATGTAATATCTAGTGTCCCGGAGAAACAAATACACCAGTAAAATATCCTCCTTTTGTCTAATTTAACCGACTTCGTAACTTTTAAAATATATCACATTATCTACTGCAGCCTAAATATCAAGTACCAATTAATGTAAATTTTGTTCATTAAACTATTTTTATACAATTCCTATTTTATCAGAAAGATATATTTTAATATCTCTTCTATTTTTAGTAAAATTTTGTCCTGTTGTACTATGGAGAATTTAGTTCGTGTACGATTGATTTGTTGTATCATCCGGTTCGGTGGCGGGAATCAATGGTACACCACAATGTGTCTGGGAATGGAAACGTGGCGCAAATCCCACGCCACAGTGGTCAACTGGTGACGGTGCCGCTAGCAAATGGACAGTGGAAACTAAACAGAGATATGTGCATACATGATCACACATTCATTGTATACTCAGACATATTAATAATTACAATTGCATATAGATAGTAGCGATAGTGATTTAACAAATCACAAGGAAGAAAAATGTTAATAAGTACGGGCCTACATCATCACTATTCACTACTTTTTACTCATTTGTTAATTATGTTGTACACACATCACAGAATGACCAAATAGTTACTTATTTTACAGAAAACGTTTGCCAGATTATCATAGCAATTGAAGCATTATTGTTTTATTTGTATTTTGCAAAGTCAGGCCACTCAACAGAAAAGCAGAAATCCCAATAATGAACTGACACTTACAAAAATTATACATGTAACATACAAAAGTAACGACAATTAACAACAACTAAGACGAATTATAAACATATAAATTATTAAATACAACATTGAAAAAAAGGATTATAGTAAGAAATTATACAACTTTTACCAATTTATAACATTTATAAAATTCTGGCAATAGACTTTTTGAACTCTGATAAAGACAGAAAAAAAACATTAGGCATTGAGTTATCACTAGCAAGCTTATTAAAAAGAAAAGATATCCTATTTACAGGCGAATTAGCAGCATAATTAACTAGTACATATTGATATTAGAGGCAAGGAACAAATTTTGAGATCTCATAGAGTAGATTAGAATTCTAAAAGAGAATTGGTTTAAAGGAGGAGTATCAATTTTATTTAGTAAAACCTACAACCTTACGACGTATTACATAACTAAATGAGTACGATATGATATAACATCCCACAGTGATATATAAAATATTTTAGGAAACATATCTTGCTATGTGTCATTAGAACCACAAAATGTCTGTAATATTAAAATTGGCGATAATTTGTTTGTTATTATTATCATGTAATAAATAAATAAAATGAAATTAAAGCGGGTCAACCAAGTGATGCGGAACGGGGCAGTATTATAAATATGAGCATAGAAAAAGGTGAATATAGACATTTTTTTTCATTTAAGCCATTCAGTAGATGGCACTGGCAACAGCGCAAATCTTAAGTAGCCGAAATTACATTGGGTAAACTTGTCTTTTGTATCTAATTTCTGCCAATCAGAGATGTCAAAACATATTCCCTATGCTCCGCAATACCGAATGGCTTAAATGGAACAAGGTATAGGAGTATTATTATAAATTACAACAGATTTTAGAAATTTGTCTATTTGGTACTCTTAGCAATAAATAAAATTCGTGAAGATATGTTTATTAATATTTTGTTAGTCATTTAAGGAGAAAGGTAAATGCGTCACACTAATACATGCAGCTAAATAATGTGTCATCAAGAAAATATATTTTGTTTGAAAAGTCAATTTATGATTTCTAGTCGAATAATTAAAAAGCTTCTTTTCTTGGCCATTATTCCGTAGTCTGTAGAAAGTTTCTTGTATTCAGTCAAAATATCTTTAATTTCTTTAATCTTGATTGACAGTTGCAGGAAATAATATATTAGTAATCATGAAAAGTGGATTCAAATAGTGAAAGTGAAATATGTATGAAAGTGATGATTCGATAATAATGGAAAAGGCATGAAAAGAAACTAGAGAAATTATACATAAGTACTTAAATGTAAAAATAACTACAGAATCAAAAAAGGAAATACATTTACGCAAAGTAAAACCAGTACTGACACTCATTGGCTAATAACACGTACTCGTATTTGGTACATTATGGTCAAACATAATAAACATTAGGGGTACATTTCTCGACTGAAGTGTAGATTAAGTGATTTATGTTTATATGAATTAATGTGTATGAAACTTAAGATCTTAGTTATCCTGAGAAATGTAGGTATAAATGTATTCTAAAACGTCGCTTTTGTTTGTAATTATGTTGTTATAACACAACAGATTTCGAGTAATTCTCAACATAACACCAATAAAAATTTTAGGCGTTTTCGTTTATTGTCTCACAGGCTTTGGCGTAGATATCTGCGTTCCTTCTTTTATCTCGAACCTCTCGGAGAGGAACGCTCCGAAAGCCTTCAAGTGCTCTGACAAATCTGTGGGGATTAATGGTTGTGGTTAAAGTACGCAATGCGCAGGCATCTGAGATATCGGAAATGGGATTTAAAATATGCAATATTGTAATTGCAACAGTAATTATATCATAAACAGAAATTTAATATTTATGGTATATTATTTATTTTAGTAGATTCGTCTATAATTTCTTTCAAAATGATTTCTGCTATTCCCTCATTGAAATCTTCTTCATAAAATAATTTGTTTGCAATTAAAGGTACCGTTTTTCCTTACATTTATTTGACATAGACATTATAATTTGATAGTTAACCGTTGATATCGAACATGAACATGAAATCGTAAAAATAAATATTAGACTATTGAAATTCCCACTATAAATAAAACATTCTTGTTCGTTCTTATATTAAAATTACTCTGAACAATCTAAACCGTCTGATAACGTCGTGTCGTCAGACAAATATGACTTTTCTTTTAGAGATAATAAACTAAAACGCCTATTGTCGGATGTTCTTTAAAGAGAGACAGTAGGAGAATCAGCTATTTCAAAAAAAAATATCATATTACCTATTACTCAAAAAATCTTGAATATAAGTGAAAAAAAATCTTGGTCATGTATTTTTTGATTTTTTATGAAAAACGTACAGTCTTAGCTTTACAATGGTTTACCGTGACCATCAAAATTTTTTATCTGGATTATTTCTTAAATCTTGTATAATATTACAAGAAAAGTATTCTTTAGTAGTAGTAGTAGTAATTATCTCATATTCGTGTAAAATTCAACTGAAATTGTACAATTTTACAATGTTTTGTTCAATACACTCGTAATGTGTAGATCTTTAGATTATAGCGTAAATTATCAGATTTTGCTTTTTTCATATTTGTAATTTGGAAATTTCCTTTTGATTGTAAGCTGTTAAGGAAATAACTGTATTAACTTCACCCTATTTTTATTCCTAGAAAATTAATGCTAAAAGTTGGCTCGTTTCATAACAGAGAAAAAACTAATCTTTTCCATTTATCTTTTATCGTGGCTCAAAAAACAATTACCCTAGAGCTCGACTTGGCATTTTTTCAAATCAATACGAAGTAGTAAGAATCCAGTGCTGTTGGAGTATATCAAATGTAGGTCCCTTGGTCACAGTATAATACCCGAGCACTTGTGTCGCATCCGTTGATGAAAAAAGCCGGCGACGAAAGATGTTGCATCCGCCAACAACGAAACGGGACTCTGTAAAGAATTGCATTCTTGTGATAGCGAACTATTTCTTTTGGTTTCAATATCATATCGCCTGCTGTGGAATTTTACAGAGGAATCTTTTTGCGATGCAAATACTTTTCAACTCATGATCTTACTTCATAAATATTTCTTTTATTTTCAAGGATTGAAGATAACATATTTAAAATATGAGTGAATTTTAATCTAGTATAGGAAAATTTAATTAAATTCTTGAGTTGCTGAATGGGTGAAGTAATGGGGCGTAGTTATGAGAAATCGAATTCGATTCCCGACGACGTAAAACTTGAAAGTTATTTCCAAATAACACATAAGTGATTCCGTATGATTTTTCCACAACAGCTTTTAGAGCCCGTGAAGTGATGCATGTAATGCACCCTCAAATTTACAGTTATATCGTCATTACTAAACTTTGCAATTAAAAGTAGATTGGCAGCAATGGGTAATAAGAATTAAGTCGTAATAATACTACGAGTTTTTATTATTTCGATATTTGTTTAGTACATGACTATTTATTTTATTCTAGTGGAAATACGATTTATTTTATTATTATGTATTATTATTATTATTACTTGACATAAAGATGAATACGAGTACATAACCTGTTATGGTACTAATTGTTAAGTTTTGAACCTAATCGAAGTCAAATTTGAAAAGTATTTTGCTTTGCGTGACCTTGAGATGACAATTAGTTAACTCTTATTACAGCACAAATATTTTTTATTTCTGATATCTACGAATTAAGGCAGCATGGTAAACCTAGCAATGTATAATAAATAATAATAAATAATATTTTCGGTTGATCGTTTATTTATGGGTTTCATTAATTGGTAGAAAATCGTTTATTAATGACAAAAAATGTTATAGTACAGATATGCAGGTGAACACTATACCTTTTCAACTTGAATTTTGGAGAAAGTAAATTCAGTTTCAGAAAAAGTAACTATAATTTCAGAAAAATTAAGTTAAATTTCAGAAAAAGTAATTGCAATGTCAGACACGGTAAATTGATAATATTTTTATGAAATTTAATTTACTTTTTCTGAAATTGAATTTACCCTCTCTGAAACTGAATTTACTTTTTCTGACATTGAATTTAATTTTTCTGAAATTGAATTGAATTTTCCGAATTTTAAGTTGAAAAGGTATAGAAATCATGGCAGCCATGTTTAACGTGGGAAAACAGTTTTTTAATATATTATCTGTCCCGTAAAACATTACGTGAAGCTTTATTCATAAAAATTTAGACTATATAACTGAGTTTTTATATGTTAACCTTTTTAAATTTATGCTTTTGTTGTTAGAAATTAACCACTGAGTTACAGAATAGGCTCGTTAGTATGCGTTATGTCAAGAAATAAGCATCCATAAATTGTCAACTATCTATTTTTGTCGTTTTTTTTTTTAAATACTGAATATTAATCCATTTTCTCACGTCTTCCCCTTGGGCGACGCCCCTATATACGCCACTGCAATTAGGTATGAATGAATATATACCAATGAAATGTTGTCATAGAATAAATTAAAACATATAATGTATTCATACAGATAAAAGTATTTTACTTATAAAAGTTCCGTATAGCATACTGACACATAATTCAAATTAATTCTACTAAATATCATTTGCACGACATATAGAATTCACTGGAGAATTAAAATGTTGATTAGTTCGTTAAGTAGAACACGTACAAAAATTGTATTATTTCGAATGTTTACCGTTTAAAGCACATATTTGAAAATTTAACTTCAAAGTTATGATAATTTATTATTAACAATCTTGTAGACATAATACCTACATAACTTGATTGATCAACTGTAGAAGTTTATGTGGACATTCAAATTCAAATTATAATGAATAATATTGGCTAATGCTAATAGTAATTCTGTTTGCAATGAACAATATTTTAGAACTAATATTAAATCTATGGCTTAGTATATTTGTGAAAAATTAACCACTTTGTTACGGAATAGGTGCGATAATCGACATTTTATGTGACAATATCTTTAAAATGGATTTCATATTATACACCTACGTTCCAGTTTACTGATACGATACACAAAATATTCAGGTTGTAATGTGAAAACATTAACTTGTAATGTAGGTAAGTGGAAAAAGCAAGTATATTCTTCCTATTTTCATAATAGCTGTTACTGAATAAATGTTTTATAAGCATTTGTACACGGAATAATCTAAACGCCTACGCATACTCGAATAATGTTTCAAGCAATTAAAGAACGCAGAATTTTTGAAACGCTGTAGGTGTATTGTGAAATGTGGATTTAATAATAACCCCAATTAAACCTGTAGAGGATGATTATTCACCAATCAAAATTGATTTTACAATGAAATTTATGTAAGTAAACATTTGATTGGCATATATCAACTTGTTATTTGACCAGTTAAATATAGGTTACAATCATTACTATAAATATATTGTTGGTAATGGATATCGAATAGGTAAATAGAATTATTTTGCAATTGCGGACAAGAGGAATTCAATCAGTTTAAATCACACTAAAACACCAGTAATTTTTAGAAACAAAATGCATATTCATTTGTTGTTGATCACGGTAGCGTTCAAATTTCGCTTGAGTATGGTTTTTTATGTCCGTCGATATCATATAATCTGCTCTAAAATTATTGGTTTCATATGATCTAAACAATCTGCGTAGTCATACAAATGAATATTATCTAGAAAATTATTTAATATTACGTATCTTAGAGGTAAAGAATGGGGTATGTGACCAAATTTTTATTTTTACATACCTAATATAATACTAGACAAAAAAATACCCGTATTTTTTTAAATCTATTAATTATACATATTTTACGAGAAAATAATTATTAAAAATTTGGGGAAGGGATATGTGACGTGAGCATGGTAGAATGGTTGAAGTAGACGAGTATACTGGGAGGGAACGAGATAGTTATAGTCATGCCACACCTACCGCAATATAATCGCGATGCTAAATGGCTGATCTATAACTGTTTCTTTCCTTCCCGCAGTCTATCTGTCTTCTTTCACGATACTAACATGCTTACGGCATATATCCCGTCTCTAAAACATTACATTGCTAATAGCAATATTATTACAAATTAATGTATAGTTATTATTATTATTATTATTATTATTATTATTATAATGTGGTTAGTTTTTGTATTTTATGCCATATATTGAAATTCGAATATGGTCACATACTTCATTGTATTATATATTTTGAAGAAACACAACACGATTGTTTACCAATCTGGTTTAGATAAAGGCCCATTTGCGCAGAATCGTTCTTCGAAAAACGACTTTTTACCTCTATGAAAATTTTAGGTACGAATAATCCTCAACACGGTACCTTAGGAACTAGTAATACTGGACTGGACATACGATTATTTAACATTATATAAGTTCCTGTTTTATGATAAGAAGCTTCATCTAAATTTTGAAAATGTGATATATGATTCTTTACGTCTAAGGTAGTAATATAGAAACTATATCATCATCAATGACAGAATCAAGTCATCATGTCAGGTATCCGTTGTGACCAATTCATACTAGTGCAGTTAATGACACTAGGCCAATAGCTTAACCAAGGTGGTAACAGAAATGATTCAATACAACCAGCATGAGATTATACAGGACCGACTAAATATATAAGTACACCTAATAATAATTGTTCTGACACCATTCAATTAAAACTTACTTTTCTTGCTATTTGTCGAAAGCTATTGTCTTCGTCTCTCAAAACAATAATGTTTTACGAATATTTTGAAGTATTTCATTTAGCTGCGTATAAGAATGACATATTCTAGCACTCTTATTGATGCTACGATGCTACATAAAATGGGCCTCCTTCTTGAACGATATATGGTGACATTTAGTTATTTGGGATTGGTATGACTACACAAAATAATTAAATAACGGACAAAATCAAGAACACAAATTACAGTCACCAACAATCTGTTCTACCAAAAATTTCCCTTAATGGAAAAATCAACTATTTCCATAAAGAAATAATTTAAAAATTAACTCTAATAAATGCAAGTTAACATTAATATTCAAAATTTCAAAGGATACAAAGCTGACAAAATAAGGTTTTATTGTGTTCATTTGAAATTATATGAGGGATTCAATGAGTATTTTTTTTTACAAATTTGCAGGGTACCGATCTACATTAATTTTTTAAAGATATCTGATCACGGCCATCAACTAATTATAAGAATTAAGATTTTAGCTCCGACCATCATATATATATATATATATATATATATATATATATATATATATATATATATATATATATATATGTATGTATATATATAATAGTCTGAGCTAAAATATTAATTCTTATACTTCCGTCATCTATATATATCTCCCAGTTGATCCTCACGTCATCAATTTCTGATACAAGAATTACAAAACTTTTTTCTAGCATCTTTGTCGTACAAACACTGCATATATGAGACTTTTATTCGCTATCTCATTATCGTCCGTGTTTAGGAGGGATATAAGCTATCTTCGTCTTACCAACGACAAAAAATTAAATAGAAACTGTATTGTAACCGCGGTAACGAGCCATTTTCAAATAATTGAATACAAGCATTAAAAATAAAAAATAAGTCAACTGGTAAGTTTATTAGCAAATGTAAAGCCAAATATGTGAAAAATAAAATACTGTCACAGTGGCAGTGACACTGACAGAAAATAACGTTATTCGCCCGGCTATGAATCAAGTTAATATATCTGAATTAATAAATAAACTTACAACGAAAGTATTGTCAACAACAATCATCGTTTTAAAATGGAATATATTAACTTAGTCGAAACAATTTTAATTATTGAAAAGCAAGCGTGTTACATCCATCTTTATCGCATACGCTTCTTGTGAGAGAGATACACGCTTGTAGTCTTTGCAAATGAGAGAGATAAATGTATGCCAATTTGATATTTCGTTCATGAGACAGACGACTTTGATTAGTCATCTTTAAATAAATGTACAGGTGTCTCATTTTCGATGTTTTTTTAAGGTATCTCGGGTAATATTAACGATAGAGCAAAACCGTTTGCACATTCCAGGGTCAACTTTTCCAGAAATAGTCACCACAGGAATCTTCTTTTGTTTCTGAGCTACAGGCAAATACTCGTTTTTCGCTCATTTTGAAAATATCTCGTCTTATTTATTATGATAGTTAGAGAAAAATGTTTTTTATAAAAAATTACCGTTTTTTAAGTAGAATAAAATGGCGTAATTAGATTTTTTGAAAACTTAATAATTTTCGAGATAAACTTATGATTTTTTAAATGGGAACCTATTTTGGAAATAGCCTCATTATATAAGCTTTTCAATGGTATATAACAAGTCTACATTCTTTTGTTTTAAACATTAATAAAAGACGAATTATTAATTTATTGGAATAAAATTTTTGCAAATTATCAAGAAACAAATGAAAAAATCTATTCCAGATCATCATTCGCATTCGTATTTGTTTCAGTTTTCCTCATTTTTTCAATTTATTTACTTCAAAAGCATATTAAACCATATTATTCGGATCGTGTCAAAGCCAACTGTAATGTCGATAAACAGTAATTTAACTAACCCGAAAATAATTGGTTAAGAATAATTTTGAGAACAAAATTAATAGATATTGAATCAAAATAAACAAATGATGATTTGTAATAATTTTTTTCATTTGTTTCTTAATAATTTTCAATATTTTCACCTCAATAAATTAATAATTCGTCTTTTATTAATGTTTAAAACAAAAGAATGTCGACTTGTTATATATCATTGAAAATCTTATAAAATAAGCAAAAAGACGAGACTATTTTCAACATAGGTTCCCATTTAAAAAATCATAAGTTTGTGTTATATCTCGAGAATTATTAAGTTTTTAAAAAAATATAATTACGCCATTTTATTCTATTTAAAAACCGGTAAAATTTTTGTAAAAACATTTTTTCCCTAACTATCCTAATAAATAATATATGACATACTTTCGAAATGAGCGAAAAACGAGTTTTTGCTTGTAGCTCAGAAACAAGAAAAGATCGAAAATTCCTGTGGTGACTATTAAACTTTTCTCGAAAAGTTGACCCTGCAATGTGCAAACGGTTTCGCTCTATCATTAATATTACCCGAGATACCTTAAAAAAACATCGAAAATGAGACACCCTGTACTGTACCTAAATATTTGAACATATTTAATATCAACTAGTATGATAATGGAATCTGAAGGCGATTAATATCTGATTGGCATTATATTTTTACTCATTTGGCCGGTTGATGCTGATGGTATATTTGCACCGATCAGATCCGTTCAGAACCGTCAAAGAATTTCAATGCATATACATATGGTTATTTACACCACGTTTCCTAGGTATCTTGGTTTTCTTTTGTAATAATAAAAAATATGAATATAGTATATAGTCATATTTTTAACATCTTTTTAGATGTCACAGTTTACTGTATACAATAATTTTTAACAGCACATCGTTATTGTACGATATACATCTTCCTTTTCGAATTCTTTTTGGAACGAAGTAGCATTTTTCTTCCCAGAGGAAATTCTGTAAGTCCGAGTAAATTTAATTGATATCCTATACGGCAGCAGTGTTTATACCTTATACCTATGTGTTTGCCAAAGAGTAAATTGCAGGTTCTGCTAAGTTATGTTGTGGCTTTAATTGCCGTGTAAATTTTATAAATTTATGTCCGACTTCCTGAGTGAACATAAGCTGTCAATTTACTACGGCGTTAGCGATATTGTTCGCTGGTTTACTTTGGCATTATAGCAAGAATTACGATCATCTGGAGCGTTATTTCTAGCAATCTAAAATGAACGGCAACAACGACAATGATTTCTAAACTTGGTTTGCCACAAGATAAAAATAATTAATCTCACAACTCCTACATGAAGAAAGGAATATAAATTTGTTGTATTATAGTAATTAAAACTGTATTGTAGCGTTTAATTTCAAAGAGATCTATAAATGCTAAAAATTATTATAAGTACAGAGTGAAGGGAGGTATATGAATCGTACTAAAAGTCGCATATCGATATTTTTGTAAACGCCCACGTTTTAAGGTCCCTAGAATCCAATTTTAACATTGTGTGTGTGTGTGTGTATGTGCGTGTGTATGTGCGTGTGTATGTCCGAGTATGTGCGTGTATGTACGGCCGCGTGTGTATGTGTGCGTGCATGCGTGCGCGTGCGTGCGTGTGTGCGTGTGCGTGTGTGTGTATGTGTGTGTGTATGTGTGTGTGTGTGTGTGTGTTTGTGTGTGTGTGTGTGTGCGTGCGTGCGTGCGTGCGTGCGTGCGTGCGTGCGTGCGTGCGTGCGTGCGTGCGTGCGTGCGTGCGTGCGTGCGTGCGTGCGTGCGTGCGTGCGTGTGTGTGTGTGTGTGTGTGGAGCCTCCACTCTAACTTAAATACTATCATTCAGAAAATTTTGAAACCTTGCATTTCTACCTTATTCTATTATGGGAAGAAACCATTAGATTTTGGTGTAAATCAGATAACCGAAAATGGCACTTTTCATAAAGCTCAAAATACTTTTTTTCCAAAAATTCCTACACGTGTTATTTTTTTGAGATTTATGTTATTATAAAAATTATTGATTAAATTTTCTACAGATTTGCATGAATTCTTTTTTCATATATTTAATGGACAAATTTATAAAATTATCTATAATTAAATCCCGGAGCCTACGCTTTAAACAAACAAAACTACTTGGTTACACAGTTCATTCTCACATGTATGTAACTGACAGATAAATGTCACTGTCATGGAACTAATATTTCAAATTAATAATAGTAATGTTTTAATAAGAAAATAGTAAATAGAACCATATGTATATGGAATGGATCTTAATACAATTTCCAGCATAGCTAAATATGTAGGCAACTACGAGTCTGGGAAGACGCCCCCCCCCCTCATTAACTTTTTTATTATTAGTAATAGAAAAAAATGGCTCATATAAAAGTTGTATTATTTTACATATACTATTCGATGGCAGATGTAGATATTTTTATAAAGTCAGGTTTACAAGATACGACTATCCACTTTCATTTTTCAAATGGCAATCTATAATTATTTTAATAAAATAGAAACCGCCATTTCTTTCTCTTTTCAACGATGTATTATTTTTATTAATGTATTTGAAAAATTTCGAGAAAAATGAGTTAATTTAGAAATATTAAAAATAATTGCGTTCTTTTTTTTGTTTACAAAATGAGTTAAATTAAGTAACAAACAAATGTATACTTATTTGACATTTATTTAATTGTTTTACATTGTTACGTTTTGTTTATTTTCACATAGCCACCTATAATATTTGTTTAAAAATTATTTCTAATATTTCTAAATTATCTTATTTTTCTCGAAATTTTTCAAATACAGTAATAAAAAATAATAAATCGTTGAAAAGAGAAAAAAATGGTGGTTTCTATTTTATTGAAATAATTATACGTTGCCCTTTGAAAAATAAAAGTTGATAGTCGTATCTTGTAAACCTGACTTTATAAAAAATATCTACATCTGCCATCAAACAGCATATGTAAAATAACAAAACTTTTATATGAGCCATTTTTTCTATTACTTATAATAAAAAAGTTAAAAGGGGGGGGGCGTCTTCCCAGACTCACCTGTATATATATATATATATATATATATATATATATATATATATATATATATATATATATATATATATATATATAAAGTCCGTTTCCACTACTTGATCCCCATGTCGTCGATAGTAAACATATGGTTCAAATCGCCAGGGGTGGGAGGGAATTGATGACGTCATATTGTTACCATGGTTTTATTATAGAGATTTAATTTTCTAGTTTGATACAAGGTGGAGTATGACAGAACTCATGTTTGACATTTTCAATATTTTATTTGCAATAATTTTGTTGTTCGCTAATAGGTACTTATATCTATATCTACTGTGTGAATATTATTATTCATCAAAATCCGAAGTTCGCAATTGAATAATTATGAAGTAATGTCAAAACTGATAAAGGCTGACAGTATGTCTTATACTGTGTCAATTTCGTTATTCATCAAAAGTCGAAGTATAAATAATTATTCAGAAATAATTAACCAATTGAATAAATACGATATAAGCATAATAATGGATGAAGTATATCCCTTTTTATTGTCCAAAAGCAATATATTGCAATGATTGTCGGACATCTTAGAAACATCTTCTTTGCAATAGCAAAATGCACAATCAATATGTATAATCACAAGAATTAACAAAATTACCAACACACAACGAAGCCCAATAGCACATTATTATCGACGCCAAAATCACCTTAATCACATGAATGACACGAATATTCAAATTATTCAATTATTTGAAAATGACACTCGTTACCGCGGTTACAATACAGTTTCTATTTAATTTTTTGTCGTTGGTAAGACGAAGATAGCTTATATCCTTCCTAAACACGGACGACAATGAGATAGCGAATAAAAGTCTTATATATGCAGTGTTTGTACGACAAAGATGCTAGAAAAAAGTTTTGTAATTCTTGTATCAGAAATTGATGACGTGAGGATCAACTGAGAGATATAGAGTATATATATATATATATATATATATATATATATATATATATATATATATATATATATACATATATATATATATATATATATATATATATATATATATATATATATATATATATATATATATATAAATATATCATCACGGCTTATTACCCATTGCTGGGTGTGCCAATCTGCTTTGTACACAGATGCGGTAATGATGAAATATTTGAACCGTGCGGGCGCTTACCAGGCGTCACCTCACGGGCACTCACTGCTGGCGTGGAGAGTGCAACTATCTCTTTGTATATATTTTTACAAAGGTACGTTTCCAATAATGCATCTATTATTACCAAATTTATTTGTTTACATCCATTGTACTATTGTACAGACACTTTTTTCAACTCAAAATATATGAATTTGTAGACTGCACTGGTAATAACTGACGTTCGTCATAAGTGCAAGAAAGTACTCAGTAAGGTGCAGGGAGTGAATCTCAAGACTACGCTATGAAAGCGTAACGGCAAATAACACTTCTTTTCCCTAACAACCGTAGTCTTGGGATACGACTCCAGGTCACTCGATAAGTATAAATGAAACACGTAAAACTCAGGTATACTCCATTCACGATAGCGAGCGAATATAGAACTAATTCTTGAACAGAAACAAGTCGTTCCATTGGTTCGGCTCCAAAATTAATAAATTTGCAAGTTTGAAATACAAATATGCAGGAACATATAAAACAAGAAAACAATTTTGTAAATATTGTTCAGTATGTAGTAACAGATACATCATCGCAATTATTATAGCACATAACCTTCTTTATAAAACTTATAGGCTAATTCTGAACAAATCTGTACGTCTTATAGATCAGTAAAAAAACTGACATTTTCGTTGATTAATCTAAAATTATACATTAGTGGCAGCTTCGTTGTGATTTTGGTCATTTTTTAGAGATCTGAAAAACAAACAGATTTTTTCAGAATACTGACATCTTCCTTTCATTTTAAAGTATTCATCGCGTATATTATACCTAAATTTACTCGGATTTCTTATTTTGTTATACATGTATTTGTTGCCATATTTTAAATATAAGTGTTCTCCACCATATCACCCACCTGCGTTAAAAGTCAACTGCGCACTGTACACATCTCACTTTTATTTATGTCTGTCTTTCGCTCTCTTTTAATTTAATAGGTCCATTCGACGTACCGAAAGTGTTTAGATCATATTCATGAATATTTTGAAATGGATAAAAATATTAATAAAAAAATCAGATGTGACCAACACATTACCTTTTGTCAATTATTGTATGTATTATGTACAAATTCCATACAGAAAGTTACAAAAGATTCTATTTTTAATTTTTTTTATTAAATCATTTCATAAACTACCTATATTGTATCTGGTTTAAGATTGCAGTGATGTGAAAATAGGAGCAGTTTGATCTTGTTGTTTGATTGGATTATATTGGGGTATTATCCAAGCAGACAACAAGATCGCACAATTCCTATCTGCGCACCACTGCAATTTTAAACCAGACACAGTATATAGCAATTTTATTTGACACTGACATCATAGGTAGCAAAATTTAAGAAAATTAATTTCTTAATTTATCTCCAAATACATTGAATATGATGAGAAAAATGTAATTAAATCGTATAAAGAATTATGGAGAATAAAATATTCTTTAATATCTATAATAACGTCAAATGTCAAAAAATTCTATTTAAATGCATTTTAAAAAAAACTGTTAAGAAATTAAAATGAGGATACTTACGGTTGACCAATTATAACTAAAATCTAATCATCTCTTTATATGGAAGTAAAGAAGAAGAATACGAAAGAATTATAATTTTTGGAATTGTAGTATTGGAGTTACCATCCCTGAAAAAATCGTCACACATACAATCATCGTAAAAATAATAAAATCGTATTAGACTCTAAAACGTACTCATTCATCAGAAACTCACCATCGAATATTTTGATCAAAGACAATAAAAGATATCGTTATTTTTCCCTGGAGACTACATTTCTAAAAGTTAGTAAACCTATTTGGTATTGGATTAAATAAATTTAATTTGAAAATTGATAACCTTTTTGGTTAAAATCTATATATTTATTTTAAATGGAATGTGTGGGTCTCGTGAACTGTCACATGTCTAGCTTTTAAAAGAAACATACAGAATTTAGCGAAAAACTTGATTTTTAATAATGCATTCTCAAAGTTTTTAATTTTACGAATATATATATTTAATTTGTTTGTATTATTCAGATAGACAGTATTATTATTTTTTTTTTCATTCTTTAGTATATAGTTGAATCCTCGGTTAAATCTGAGATATCGTATATCGTATATCGAAAGCGATCTGGTAATGAACGTACTTAGGTAGTGTAGTTGGCAATCAGTGTAATTGAAGCTGCGATGCGAAGGCCCACGCCAAGGTATAATCTTCAAGGCACCTCGTGGGAAACCAGAGGCCCTGTGACCTTGGCATGACCTGTTGAATTTCGTTAGTGTCTCATGACTTGTAAATTAATTTCTACAACTCCACGTACAATCAAACAAGCAAAGTTTTGTATTTGCGTGCGGAACGAATTTGGAATTTAGTGGCTACAAAGTAAATAGAAAAGTTTTGTTGAAATTACGTCAAAGAGAAATAAAAATTCATTGGAGTATAAATATTTGAGGGGAGGTTTCTTTCAGTGTAATTAACATATAAATGAAGGTTTCCAACCTGTCGAAGACAGGGAAGTTCCCCAGTCAATCATAAGACCATTTAAGCTTTTTTCCTTGCGTTTTTATAATGTAATCACGAGTAGACAATTTTGGAAGTGTCACGCAAGACGCTCCAACTTCTGGTTTTCAAACTTTTTTCTTTGTTTTTGCTCATTAAATCTTAAATTACCAGATACTTCGCATTTCTCGCAGGCCTACTACCCGTTCTTTAATACCACCAGGGCTCTGGATCGTAAAGCGTTAATTGCCTTAGTTTTATTCAATTTGTAATCTTGCTTAACAGAATATTTCTATTTATAGGGACATTTTCTACCCATTATAGGATTTTATCTCATTTACTGAAGTACTTGTACAAACTTTGATTACCAATATAATTAAGGCAGCACTGAAACAATTGATTGTTCGTTTCTATTTTCATAGTTCTAATTGAGTTATAATAATTAAACAGCTTGTTTTCTAGTTGCAAATTCAGTATCTAATAAATACAAAGATGGGGCTCATAATTTCTGCAATACTTTAGTAATATTTTAATATACATAGGTACAAAAAATATTTTTATTATTCCTTAGTCCAGTCGAGGGGTATAAAAATAAACCTTTATCCTACAAAAGGTCGGGTATTTTTGATTTATGGATATGTTTTATATTTAAAAGTGCTAATAGAATATCCAAGTTTACAACCTTGGTGCACTTCATGAAGCACCACCATCTTGGAAAAATGGGACAAACAAGCAATTTTTTATAAGAATCGCCTTATTAGAGCAAAAATAATTATTACCTATCAGTTTTGTAGAAGACAAAATTCTTTAGAACATTCATCTCATTTTCTTCTACAACGAATAGTTAGCGAGCTAGAATGCTTGAAACCATGATCTCATAACTCTGCTATTGATGCTCCCTGGTACGCATCTCGGCTCGAAACACTTTTATAAACATTTGAGTGAGAAAGAGAATACGAAGATAATACGTGCGCGACTGCGTGGGATGATTTTCCTGTTTCGTGACCTAAGGAGAAATATTCAAGCGAGTAATAGGTGCAATACATTTAAAGCTGAATATTATTAGATATTTTCAAAATTTTTGACATAAAATAAAATTATACTTTACCCTTTAAAATACATTTATTTAATTCAATAATAGAAAATAAAATAATGACAAATCTTAGAAAAACTAAGTTGTTTACAAAACAAATAATTTTTTTTTTTATTTTTTTTTTTATAACATTTAAGCATCTTATCAGTAATCAGTTCGCTAGAACTATAAACTAATATGTTGATAACGTATTTAACCTGAAAGAGTTGACACCCAGTGGCGCCACTCACTACATTTAATTAAATATCTAGATTAATTATTTTTCACTAGCACAATACACGATTACACTAAGTTTGGTAGGTCGAGTGCATGATGTCTTTTGAGCCTGTAGATGGTTTCACTATTATCTAGAAGATTCACAGCAAGTGAGTTGGGGTGGTGTCCCAGTCGTTGTTGGTATTTGGCGCTGAATCGTCTGATTTCTTCTTTTATTGTTGGCATCTTAAAATCATGGTGCAGTGTGTCGTTGGTAACATACCATGGAGCATTTGCAATCATACGAAGTGTAGTTGATTGAAACCGCTGCAATAATGCTGTAGATGATTTGCTAGCTGTGCCCCATAGTTGAATACCATATGTCCAAATTGGTTTAAGGATAACTTTGTACAGCAGTAACTTATTTTCCATTGACAATTGGGATTTTCTGCCTATGAGCCACGACATTTGTTTTCTCTTGATGCCGAGTTGTTTTCTCTTGGCCGTAATGTGGTTGCGCCAGGTTAATCTTCGGTCAAGAGTCATTCCGAGGTATTTTGCTCCATCGGCGTGGGGTAGTTCTGTGCCGTTGAGATTGACAGCTGGACATGTTTGTCTATTTAATGTAAATGTTACGTGAGTTGATTTTGTTGGATTTAGTTGTATTCTCCACTTTTCACACCATTCATGGACTAGGTTGAGGTTTTCTTGTAGTTTTTCTGAGGCAGTTTCTGGATCATGATCAATCGCTAAAATGGCGGTATCATCCGCGAATGTTGCTGTGGTTGTTATGTCATTTGTGGGCAGATCAGCTGTATATACCGTGTACAACATTGGACCCAGGACACTGCCCTGTGGGACACCGGATTTGACTGGGTACAGTTTGGTGTGTTCGCCTTGAAATTTGACTTGAAAGTATCTGTCTGATAGATAAGATTTCAAGATATTAAATATTTTTGATGGCATCTTGCTTTTAACTTTGAAAAGTAGACCTTCATGCCAAACCTTATCAAATGCTTGGCTGACATCGAGAAATGCAACCGAGCAGTAGTCTTTGTTTTCAAGGCAATTTCTGATGACGTTTGTTACTCTATGAACTTGTTCAATCGTGGCATGGTGGTTTCTAAAGCCAAATTGATGATCGGGAATGATATTATTTTTTATCAGGATTGGCTTGATTCGTTTGAGTAACAGTTTCTCGAAAAGTTTAGAGATAACTGGTAGTAGACTAATTGGTCTGTATGAGGCAGGCTCTTTTAGGTCTTTTCCTGGTTTAGGAATGACTACTATTTCGGCGACTTTCCAATGAGCAGGAAAATGTTCGATCCTTAGTATAGCATTGAAGATTGCTGTGAGCATCACTAGACCCTTTTTTGGTAGCTCTTGTAGTGTGCGAACTGTTATCAGGTCAAATCCAGGGGCCTTCTTTTCACAAAGTTCGTTTTGAATGCATAGACGAATTTCGTTTGGAGAGAATGTCTTTACTGGTGCTGTTGCTAGCCCGGGCACGTTTAGAAAATTTATGTTTGCTTCATTAGTATTAGCACTTGGTGGGAACGGTTGGAATACATTTTGCAGATGTTTGGCAAATGTTTCTGCTTTTTCTTTTGGACTACGGGCCCAATTGCCGTCTGATTTTCTGATGGGCGGAACTGAGGTCTTAGGTCTTTTGAGCCGCTTTGTGGCCTTCCACAGTGAGTAATTAGTAGCTGCTGTAGGTGTTAGATCTTTCAAATATTCCTCAAAATGAGAATTTTTTAATTCTTTGATCGCATCTTTTAGCTCTCTGTTAGCCATATTGAGTCTGTTTTTATCTACGGGCTGGCGGGAGTTTTACCATATTCTTCTCCTTCTTCTTTTGATTGCTATCAATTCTTTGATATGCATTGGTAGCATTTCAAATTGTTTTTCTTGTGGTCTTGTTTTTGGGGTTGCTGACCACGCTGCTTCCTGTATTTGTTTGGCGAAGGTTTCTGTCGCTATTTCTAATTCTTCGGATGTTTTTATTGGGATGCTGAGGTTTATTTTTTCTTCGATTAACTTTCTAAATTCATCCCAGTTGGTTTTGTGGTTATGTAGCGTGGGTGGTTTCTGGACGGTAGTTATTGAGGCGCTGACCATTGCAATTATTGGAGAATGGTCTGAGTTTAAATCTAGGCTAGAAGATACTATCATGTGATTGTCTGGGATTCCTTTTGTGACAAAAAAGTCCACGAGATCAGGTATTTTGCATCTATCGGTCGGCCAGTAAGTTGGCTCGCCGCTAGAGAAATAGTTTAGATTGTTTTTGCTTATCATTTTGTTCAGATTTCTTCCTTTTGGGTTAATTAATCGGGACCCCCAGTTTGTATGTTTGGCGTTGTAATCGCCTCCTGCCAGGAATCTTTGTCCCAGCGTTTGAAAGTATTCTTTGTATTCATCTTCAGTAATGTTATATCTTGGTGGACAGTAGATCGCTGCTACAGTCATTGGTCCGTTCCAGGTTTCGATTGCGATGGCGGTTGATTGTATTTTATTGGTTTGGTATTTCATCATTTCGTAATGAGGAAGGTTATTCCTCACTATAATGGCTGAGCCCCCGTGGGCTGTTCCATCTGGGTGTTTTGTATCGTATATTGTGTATTGAGGGATTCTTAAATAGTTTCGCTCCGTGAAATGGGTTTCCGAAATTAGAATTATATCTATTTTATTTGCATTTGGAAATATGTTTAAATCTTGGCTATGATTGGCCAAGCCGTTGGCATTCCATTCTGCAATTTTAAGAGTGTGCTCCATTATTTGATTTTGTTGATTACTGTCGATAACAAATTCATTAGCGTTGTCATTTGTTGTGATTGTTGTTTCATAAAAGCTCGCATTTCAGTGATCATTAGTCTCATTGTTTCATTTAATTCGTTTGACATGTGGTTTTCTACTGGTTGATTTCTTTCGCGGTCACGTGCAGCGTTTGCGTAAGAGAATCCCGGTTGGCGCACAGATGGGGGTGTTGGAGGCAATTCGTCATGGATTTCAGCAACTTGGGGTGTTTCTATGTTCCGACTTTTGTTTGGTAAAGGGGGGTATTTTTTCTGGCGTATTTCTTTGTATACTTGGCAACCTTTATAATTAGCTGGATGATTTCCTTGACATAATGCGCATATTGGGGGGTCTTCTTTCTTTTTCTGGCATTCGTGTATTTCAGAGTAGGTTTCACCACACTTAACGCATCTATATGGCCGAAAGCAGTAGGTTTTGGAATGTCCATATCTTTGGCAGCGTTTACATTGAATAATCTCTCTTTTAACATGGGGAGGTTCAAATTGAATAATTGCATTACCTATTGTCCTGATTTCGTAGATATCTTTGTTGTTATCTGCTGGTTCTATGTCGATGTAGAATAGTGATAAAGGCTGTTTAGTGACGCGATGTCTTATATTATGAATATTTCTAACCTTGTGTCCTTTTATTTTTAGTTCTTCTTTTAGATTTTCTAGATCAGTTGTGTGATGTAGGTGACGCAACACCACTCTGAAAGCTCTATCTTCTTTCGTTTGATATGTGTGATGATCAATGTTTTTGGATTTTAAACCTTGGATAATTTTGCGGTATATGTCTCGGTTATCGGCCATAACTTTCATGTTACCATTTATTAGTTTGAATACAAATTTATCATCAGTAGTAGTGAATGATTTTATTATTTGAGTCATTGTCGTTATATCACTTATGGCGGGTATAAATATTGGTGGTGGTTTTCGTTCTACAGTACGCTCTTGTGTTGTGGACTGTTGACTCTTGTTGATCGGATATTGTTTTTGTCCATGATTATTGTTTTCAAGCTCCATTCCCTGAGTAGTAGAGTTTGCAAGTGGATCGTAGGGGTTTGAGATTTCAATTTCAAATGTTGGTAAGCTTGTTTTTTGAGAAGGGCGATTAATTGAATATGGCCTACTAGTGGCAGTAGTCTGGGTTTTTCTTCTTATTATTGGCTGGTACTGTTTCTGCGGTCTTGGGTATTCATCAGAAGGGGTTCCTGGTATACTGTGTATTGGTGTAGTTATCGAGGTATTTGTTGGGCTAGCATCTTGTATCACGTTAGGTTGGACCATTGTTTGATTGAGTATTTGGGTGTTTGAGCCCATGTATGTGGCTGGTTGTATGTACTCATGTTGTTGAGACCCTTCAATCTGAGACATTTGTTGGAAGGATTGTTGGTTAATTGTCGTTATTATTTGTGCTGTTGTTGGGTGCGATATTTGTTGCGAGTCAGTTATCGAAACGCCATTGTGTTGATTCATGTTGGGTCCGAGTGTGGTGGATATACCACACCCGGACTTGTCGTGCTTGTTGAGATTTTTAGCTGCGATTCTGTATCTTGCACGTAACTATTTATTAATGAATAGATATTTAATTGTTTATTTTCTGGTTATAACAGCACTTGGTGATTATATCACTGATTAATTTCAATTATATACTAAAGTTAAAGTTATTGCACAATACAACGGAGCGATCAGACAGCACGTCCGTTCGCTTCGACTGTTCGTACGAGAAAACAAATAATGATTACACATTAATTTTTGTATATAACTAATTATAATTAGGTACTAAAAATTATTACTTATTTCTATTATAAAAAACAACAAAGAAAGTTACAAATATAAACATAGAAAAACATATTCTTGAACCAGTAAAAAATGAACAATGAAAAAATTAACCAATAAACTTAAAAATATGTAGTCGGCGCAAGGCGGAACTTTGTTTTGGCGTGAATTTTTTAATAAAAATATAATAAATGATGAATAACTTTGCTGCACATATTTACAGTTTTCCACAGTTACATTTTGATTTTAATTTAAAGAAAAAGAATTCATAGCGCTTAATTAATAAAAAAAATATAAACTACTAGTAATAACGCTTTGGTTCATGAAACCAATTAAATTACTGGCCTTAAAAAAAATTTGTTGCGCAAATTTTTGTCTTATTCATTTTTTGGCCTCATTTAATATGTTTATGTGATGTAGTCTTATTGTGAAAAATTTACAAATTATAGTGGGTCCTGCTCAAGTAGGTACGTAATTATTGAGAATTGGAAAAATGGTTTTAATATTGATTTTCTTTTTTGTTTGTAATATTAGTTGTAAAATAACATTTCCTGACATCAATTTTTCTTAGCATTTACATAATACATATATAGGTAATATGTATAAATAAAATCATGCTACTACCTAACCCGCGAAAATAATTTTTCTTCACAGTTTGTGCTGCCAAATGCACTGCAAGGAGCATCTGTAGTAGAGTTATGAGATCATTGGCTTGAAACTATTCATTAGATATTGTCAAAATTTCCAGAATTCAATTTTTGCAGTTAACTTTCACATATGAATCAATATTTAATTTAGATTTGCATATCTCTCCGGCATTTTTTTTTATTATGTTTCCACGATGTATCATTCGCAAAAATGTTTTTTTTTTTTGTTTTAAACAGCAAGATTATATAATATTGTTGCCTTATTAATAATAGCTGTTTAAAACAGATTATAGAAAAGTTAATCATCGCTGAAATACTGAAAAAAATCACTTTTCAGTCTTGATACTGTCTAAGATACCGTCTATATAAATATTCTGACTTTCATCTTTTAATCCAAAATGTAACAGTGATAAAAAATGGAGCATCGCCATTTGAAAGAAAATAAAAAAGTGCCGAAAACTGTGTAGCTAAACTAAAATTCAGTATTGATACATTGAAGTTAATTGCAAAAATTAAATTCAACAATACTTATAGGCTATAGAAAAAATTGTTCTAGATTAACGTTGTAGGGAATATTGTTTTCTACTAACTGATAATAATTATTTTTATTCTAATAATTATCTGCGACGAGATATTTGTTAAAAAATATATTATTTACATCATTTTGCGAAGATGGCGATGCTTTTGGAAGCGGTCGAAAACATATTTTTTTTTAGAGTCTTTAAATATAACATATCCAAAAACCCGACGTTTTGCAACATAAATTTATGCCAGTACTGGACTATTATAAAATGTTCACTTTTACACCCAATTTACAAGGAGTAGTCAAATATAAACAGGTTTTTTTACTCGTAACTCAAACACATAAGTGTTTAATTAGTGTAAGAGTAATTGAAGAAATTCACGACGTTATTGAACATGATCGGTGGCTAACAAAGGATGAAATCAGTGAAAAACTGATATAAGTCATGGTATTGTATCGTTGATTATTCGAGTTAAAATTTCATCGCGGTGTGTTTCTCAAGTATTGGCTTTTCACCGCCGCCGTAATCCTAGACTTGTCTCTGTGCGATTACCATTTCTTTGGATCACTAAAAGAGGCGTATTTAACGATTATTAATAGTTATGTATTATGCAATAGTAATAAAGAGTGGTATATTATTTCACTAATAGGAAATTTCGAACGAGTTAATAATTTGTAAGTGTATTATTTTTTAACTGTGTTCATTTAATAAGAATTAAATGAAAGGTATTTTTTTTTATATCTGGCATAAAAAAATATGTTTTTAATACTCTGCTTTCGAGTCAATATGTGCTACCAAATAAAAAATATAAGCATAATCCTACCTGTTCGTAAAAGTACTTCAAATGAGAGAACATATGACTACAATGAGATTTTTAATGTCCTCGCAATCAAAGTAAAACAACCTGCAAAAACATTTTACTAAAAATCGTTCAAAACACAGTTTTTTATTACAAATCTTGTTTTATTGATGATTTCATTATATAGATCAATCTGAATCCACAGACGTCGTCTACCAGGTCGAATATGGTACATGTAGTAAAATATGCATTGGAGAAATATCCCAAACACTGAAAAGGAGAATGTATCAACACAATTACTATAGTAATTTGCTAAACTCTAAACATAGTGCAATCACCAAACACACGGTTGATACTGGCCACAAGTTTAAGTTTAATGATGTTAAAGTTATTGACAATGCTAAATTTAAAGACAACCGTTTACTTAAAGAAATTCTACATACAAAATTTAATAAAAATTGTTGTGTCAACTATCAGACAGACTACAAAAATAATAGTGAACATATAAACAATTTCATTGACAAAATTAAAAATCACTAACATAATTTCCCTGTACGTGTTTTGTTAATTATGCTACCAGTTTTACGTTTCACACTTCAGTATCTCTCCAACTCCGAATTGATTCGGTTGGTTGAGTGCTGAAAACTTAATATGTAGACCACGTTGTATAACAGTTCATCTGTAATATGTTTATAACTATTGTACAACTTTATGTAAGCAATATTTTTTATAATTTTCTTGTAATGTTTCCAACGAAAATTCATTGTCATGTATAGCTGAGGATGGCTTTTCTGAAAACCCGAAACGTCCGTATTTCAAAATAAATACACTTCACGTGGACCATCTTGCCTTTTTTATTGAGAAAACAAAATAGTTTTAAATATTAGAAAACTATAAATATATCCCATTAATCAATATTAAGCCTATAAATATAAAAAAAATTCTGTATAAAACGCTTTGTTTAAAGATGTTAATCTGTTTGACAATTTTTCAACGTGACAAATATCAGAATTATCTAAAATAAATTTCAGAATAGTTCCTGTTCAAAAGTAAAAACAAAACTATACGACACTCGTCTGAAAGACGTATTAACGGCCATCCTACACTGACCGGGCCATTTGTATTTTTTTATAAAAAAGAATGTTACTGCTTTATTATTTTGTAATATTATTACATATTTGTGCACGCATTGTACTGTACTGCGTGATACATTCTATCGGGTTGCAATATAACGTTGACTTCTTCCGTCTTCAATTAATGCAACAATAGAAGCTACAGTTTCTGCATTCAGTGACATTTTCAACACATTGAATTGACAAATAAACAATAAAACAAGCAAATGAAATAAATGAAACCAATATAAGCCTACTAATACATTTTGTTAATTTCGTGATTTCGTTATGACAAGTTAAAAATAGGAATATTGGAGTTAATTAGTGATGTTTTTAGGAGTTGATGATTGATGTAAGGTCAAGGAAGTTCAGTTGACATCTATTAATAACAACATTTTATAGAAATTATTGAAATTAAGTGTTATTAGCATTTTTGTTACAAAAAAAAAAAAATGGCCCGTTTTTCGTGCCGGTCAGTGTATAAGTAATTGCTAAGTAATTGCTTTGCTACCAGCCTAATGTCGTAAATAGCTATAAATTTATTTTAATTTGCGAAACTAGAAAACAATTTGTATGCTTATGGACTAATTGATTGTTTACGAATGAATTTGTGTTGTCAATTTGCAAAAATATTCAGTTTTACCTTTATATTTTAAATGTAGTTTATAATCGTGTATACTGCCTTAATTGACACTGATTGAGTAAAATAGGCGTAAAAGTTATCACTATATGTAATCCTGTTATATGTCAGCAACCGTCCTGTTAATGTTCTCTGAAATGGAAAAGCGCCAACTAGATTTAAATAAACGTAAATTTAATATTTTTTCATGGATATGAAAAATACAATATTTATACACAGAGACATTTGTTTTGCGTATGTAAACAGTGTTTACAAAATGAATATTGCAGCCTGTTTCATTCAAACGGCCAACAAATGAAAGAAAATATTGTTATCCATATTTTTCATGGAATATACAATGCCGTTTGTTTGTATACACACAATTCGGATGCTTTAATATTTAAAATTTTTGCACGGTATTTTTAAAAACATTGTTTTATATAAACAATATATATATATATATATATATATATATATATATATATATATATATATATATATATATATATATATATATATATATATAATAGAAATAATATCATACTGGTTTTTACACATACTCGTAGTATATGTATTTCAATTTTTATTTTGATCTATTATTATTTAAGTAATTATTATTACATATTACTGTTAAATTTCCCCAGTAGACACATTGTTGACCGGTTGCACCACTATTTAATTGAGAATTAAAGAAAAATTAAATTAAAATCAACCTTCTTATACGTATAAAATATATTATGTAAGTGTTGATTTTAAGCATTAGGTACATAATCATAACATGACAACCAAATTTTATGTCTTGTCCTTATGTTTTATTTTAGAATACATATCGATAGCGCATGCAATTTAAAGTATTTTTTTTTATTGCAAACTGAATTAGTTATTTTTGATCATAGTAGGTATGTATGTATTTTAAGTAATATATCATACAATATATTAAATATATTTACATATGGAAATATAAAAGTAATACCGAGTAATCTGGTGCTTAATAATAACATTTTTTAAATAAAAATATCGTCACGTCTTCAATTTTTATTATGACAGCTTTATCTTGGTGAATTTTTATGAATAATAAAAGCTCAAAGTTCCCCTGCAAATTTTCCACTAGATATCACTTTAACAGTATTAAGATTGCATTAATGCACAAACTTTTCAATGTTGTCAAACCTCATCGCATGCAATACCGTAAGTAACATAACAAAATAATCAAAGTTTATCCAGCGTGTCTTGAAGATAACTTTGCCTAGCCTGTATAGTATCAATCTTCATGCAGGAATTTCATAACAAGGAGATTATCTGGACTTGGCGTAATGCAGCGGAAGTGTTGATCAATTTGCATGTTGCATTTTTACAGCAGGAGCGTGGCTAATTGATTTTTTCCATGCATGCAGATATAAATCGCGAAAAAAGAAAGCACAAAATGAATATAGATTGCGGAAGGTACATTTTCATTAATGGTAATTAAAATGACGTCAGAAATACGATAAAGAAAATGTACAGTCATACCGAGACGCGGAACCGTGGAATGGAAAACATAATTTAAAATTTATATTAATCACCATCGTCATCAGGCATGATAGCTTTTGTAGAACCAATACATGAAGTATCGTAGATACTTGTCCCGTGACCGATTAGCAGATTCGCACTAATGCAGTGGGAGATCTTAACACACTGACAGCCAAAAACTTAGTGATTTTTTTTTACCTCCAGTCAGGTAAAGGAGGTGATGTTTTCGGTCCAAAAATTCGATAATGAGTTTTCAGTGAATCGTTATTATTGCGTCTATGGTTTATTTAAAAATTTTAGTGTAAAATTAAAATTATATACATTTAAAGGTTGTATATCGATAATTTGTTAAATTTTGCGTATTTGGTGAATAATTTGCGTCGTGAACTAGAAAAACTATGTAGTTTTTGAAGATAAAATAATTGACAGCTGTCACAAATGAAATGGATGGATTAAAAAAAATGGGCCAAGCAGAAGCGTCCACGTCGCTACTCTCGGTACTGGTTTGGAACGAGTAATAATTTTGCAGCTACCAACTAGTACTAGTGTAACAACCCACTAAAAATTTAATATTTATCTTTTATAGGGGATTTCCAGCGCTGAGATAGGAGGAGACACATACAATTATTTTAGACAATTAGTTGATTCACTTTCAATATTTAGTTTCGGCATAAAACTATAAAATTCAGTTTCGGAATCTTTAATAAATAATTGTTAAATAAGTTTCAAGTGTCAGTCCTGCAAGAATAAGAAGAAGAAGAAGAAGAAGAAGAAATTAAAATTTTAAGTAGATTTAATATTTGTTTCTATCATTATGTAACCAGTATTAATTTAGTGTGTACAAGGATAAACTCCTTTATTCAATAAAACCCAGGGCTACGAACCCATATTTTCCCCTAAATTAATTTTTTATTCTAAATTCAAAATTATAGTTATTAAAAATAAATCAGGGTCTGATCGATTACATTTGTAGCTGTGGTGTGATTTTTACACACTTCGCTGAGTTTCATTACCAATATTATACATTAATTATTGTTGTAACTTGTGTATGGGACTAGTTGGATACGAATAAATACATTAAGTGAATAAGCACGAATTAGGACCCTCACAACACTTTTTTTTGCTATTTTTACAATGTTGTCAGTGTGTGTGACTGTGTGTCTGTTTCATATAGAGTTGATTAGATTTTGGGTAATATTGGACAACCGGAAGAGATACTTTACTTGAAGCCCATAACGCCTTAACGGTTTTAAATGAAAAACTATGTATATTAAAATATAATCCAAAACTTTTAAATTTTAGTATTTAAGACTTTTATATTAAGGGGAACAACATATTAGATTTTGGAATTGATACTTGAACCTGTGGACAGATTTTCGTGAAAAACATATTATGATATTAATCCAAAACTTTTCAAATTTGGTATTTAAGACTTTTACATTAATGAGAACAACAACAACAACTGTTAGATTTTTGCTAAAATTGATAAACCGGAAGTGGTACTTTACTTTAAACATTATCTTGAAAAAATATATTAAAATATGATGCAAAATTTCTCAAATTTGGTGTTATAACTCGTATATAATTTGAAACAACGTATTAGATTTTGACTATATTTAATATACCGGAAGGCGTACTTAATTTGGAGCTCATAACAGATTTTCGAGGAAAAACATTATACGGGTAAACTGTAATCCAAAATTTTGTATTACAGGTTTTTCTACTTATTGGAACAACTTTGTTTACGATCAATCGGAAATGATGCTTTACTTAAAGCTCATTGCTATTTTAAACATGGAATTGGCGGGAGGCCATGTATTGGCCACATCAGATTTTTTTTAAATCAGTCCAGCTTCGAACTCACTCTTAGTGTATGTACAGTATGACTTGATGACGTTTACGAGTACGTACATCAAGAATAGGCTAACATACAGGGTGTCTTACAACTGCCGTTCCAGAGCAAATGAGGAAATACGAGACAGCACTCGGATGTGTAATTTCGAAGAAAAAAAATCTAGCTTAAAATATATTCGAGAAAAGACGTCTTAAAATTGACCAATCAGAGACCTACACATTTAACGTGTGTTTGCCGTAATTTCACGTTACTATGGTTTTATACAAATCAAATCTTCTTTAAAATGTGTGGGCGACTGTAGTTTTCGAAAAATGTCAGTGTCAAATTAAATTTGACAAGGTGAATAAAAAAAGGCAAATTCTTACCATGTATTCAGCCGCTGGTTACTAAGAAATGATTATAATTTTCGGAGAATGTGGACGTAACGCCAGAGAGGCAGCACGAGTCTATTTGGAATGTTTTCCGGATAGAAATCTTGTGAATCATAAAGTGATATTGGGAGCCATCGCAAGGACGCATGAGATCGGTCAAGTTATGCCAGATCAAATGACAATAATATTTTCGTTTAACACATTTTACACAGCTGCTACAACACGTTGCACTGTACGATATAAATGATGAACTCGGATGACACCTTCGCTAACCTAAATTTGTAGACAGTGATAAGTCAACTCTAAAGTGTCAAAATTACAGTAAGTCAAACAAATTTTGTAACTTACTAGTAGTATTTTTAAAACCTAGCAACCAGTTTTATTTTGTAATAATATCATCACACCTCAAGATATCCTTCCGGGATTGGTGGATTAAGAAGTCTTGTAACTCCGTTATGCAAGCAGCCGCAAATTATTTTCTTCTATTTGTTGGCAACCTATTGCCGTCGGCAAGTGTCAGTTTCGTCTGGGGCGCGAGTTGTGAGACATGCTGTATATGGTATAAAAATTAAAAATA
This sequence comes from Harpalus rubripes, assembly GCA_963082715.1. Taxonomy (NCBI): domain Eukaryota; kingdom Metazoa; phylum Arthropoda; class Insecta; order Coleoptera; family Carabidae; genus Harpalus; species Harpalus rubripes. Next base: position 24,046,742 of record OY720454.1, on the reverse strand, counting down.
TGTATTTTAATGGCCGGTTTTATAAGTGACAGACACATTACTTCCAAAGCAAATAAAATTTATTCCTTCAAATAACAGTCGAACTTTTGACAGTATTGTTTACATGTCATAAAAAGATTCAAATTGATTAGACTTTGTTAATTTAAATAAATTCGCTATATGGAAGTAAATTTATTCTGTCTTTTATAAATAATATTAATTTATTCATCAATATTATTAGTGCCCGCTTTAGTTATAATAAACAATAAACTCATTTCAACGTTGTTGTAAAACACTTGTGGAATGCACTTTGTGTAGTGATGCCGCGAGACAAGAAACGGCGAGAATCAATCCACTATCGTCTTGTCATAATTTTTCTTGCTTTCTCTCGATCTCGACTCGAGAGTCTCGAATTTCTCGAATTTATAATTAGCAAAGAAACGAATAGGTACCATTAATTAAAACTGATTATTTTACTGTGTTATTTAAATGGTTAGGTTTTATTAACCGTTGCTGGGCGTGTCAATCTGTTTTATACGTAGATATTGGTAATTATAATTATATATTCGTATAGTGCGGGCACTTGAAGATGGTGTGAAGAGTACACCATAGGTATTACTTTTTTTTTGTTAAAACTCAAATAACTTTAAAATGAATAAGTAAATATGAATGTGAATGAAGAGGCAATTCAAATATTTATACAGGGTGTCCCATAACTTCAGGTACATATTAGAAGGGCATATAGTTCTTAATGTCCTGATTACGGAACAAAAAGAATTTTTTCAAAATTCCTATAATTAAGGGTAGTTCACTTAAGAAGAACATTTTTTGTACCCCTGGATACTATCATATTTGGAATAGTGAAATTAGTTATAACTATTACATAAAATAATTTAACAATGAAATTAATTTATGCAATTACGTAAAGCTTTGTCACACCAATTAAGTTTGGGAGATGTGTATGTAATGAAAAAAAATCAAATTATTTACTTTATTTTTACAAAAACTGTTCAAAATTATTAATTAATTATTAATTAAAGAAATTGAACAAGCCCGATGAATTGCATTCTCTTGTCTAATTCTTTCAGCACAATTTTCAACTCGTTGCCGTAATTCTTCAAGGGTTTCAGGTGCCTCTTGATTATCATAGACGAGGGATTTAAAATTACCCCACAAATAAAAATCTAACGGATTGAAATCCGGGGATCTAAGGGGCCAAGACGCGGGACCTCCTCGACCAATCCACCTGTCCTCAAATACTCTGTCAATATGATGTCTGACATTTCTAGCAAAATGTGGCGGCGCACCGTCATGCATAAACCATGCATTTTGACGTACATTAAGAGGAATATCTTCTAATAATTCAGGCAAATTATTCTGGAAAAATTGTAAATAATCATTACCAGACATTCTGTTAGGAAGTATGTATGGTCCCAGTAACGATCCGTTTACCATCCCAGCCCAAACATTTAGTGAAAATCTGTGCTGAAAATGACTCCTGACAGCAGCATGTGGATTTTCTTCGGCCCAGTAATGACAGTTATGAATATTATGTATACCATCACGAGTAAATATCGCTTCGTCGGAAAATATTACTTTTAACGTAAAATTGCCATCCTGAGCATGTTGGTTTAGAAGCCATTCACAAAACCTTACTCGAGAGTAATGATCGGGTTCAATTAACGCATGGACCCGTTGATAATGATAAGGATGTAAATTATTATTCCTTAAAATTCTCCAAATTGTCATTCGTGGTAAACCTAGTAGTTGACGAGATATTCTCCTTATGCTGATTGTTGGGTCATTGCGTACCAAATCTAAGACAGCATTTTCAACATTTTCTGGTCTCCGATGAGCCCCGCCGTCTCTTCCCCGATTAGGTTGCAAAGAACCAGTGTCGCGAAGGCGTTGAATAAGGCTTACAAATATGCGAGAATTCGGTTGCCGTCGTCCTGGGAAACGTTCAGCGTAATAACGCTGAGCTAATCTACAGTTTTGCCCTGCTTCGCCATACATTAGCAACATATCCACTAACTCACTGTTACTGTAACCCTTCATATTTGTAACAATAATCAGAAGAGCAATATCAAAACTGTTATAAGAAACACAATTTATGTGGCCGGCTACTAGACTAGAAAGCTAATGGAATGATTGTATTATGCAAACATTTCTTATTAATTAGATATAATACAACTTAATATTTAATATTAAAACTACCTATTCAACAAGTGTCCCAAAACTGTTTCCTTCAAAAACCTCAAAAACTAATTTTTGAATTTTGAAAAAATTCTTTTTGTTCCGTAATCAGGACATTAAGAACTATATGCCCTTCTAATATGTACCTGAAGTTATGGGACACCCTGTATGTACCGATGAAAATTTTATTCTTTTATAGGTACATACCTGTAAAAGAACAAAAAAAATACATTCGAGATCTCGACTTTCCATTTTCGTCTCGAGCAAATCTCGAGGGCATTACTCTCGTCTCGTCTCGAATTGTCGAGACGAGAAAAAGGTTAATCTCGTCTCGAAAATTCGACAAATTCGAGACGAGATCTCGAAAATACAAAATCTCGCGGCATCACTAACTTTGTGCTATAGCCTGCAGGTCCTTCTGCGATTTTGCCTCTTATCTCCTATATGAAGGTAAAACATTGTCTTTCAATGTCCTCCTCATCTTTGGTAAATTGAACAAGTCATAGGGGCCATATCTGGAGAATACGGTGGTTGTAGGATGGCGCCTATGTTCTTTTCTAACAAAATGATTCACTTTCAATGAGTTGTTTTTCACCAATTCTAGTCGTTTTTGCGTAAACTTCTTTGTGATGTTACTCGTAATAATTCGGCAATTATCAAGATCAATTTTCTTAATTTTTTCTAAGTTTTTATCGGGAGGTAATGCGCTAGGCCGTCCAACACTCTCGACGTCTTCACGAAAGGATTGAGGATTGTCCAACTTACCAACACTTAATTATCTTCAAAAGGCTCCATGCAACATGTTATTGCATTTTTTTAACACAAAATTTAATACAAATTCTTTAATGTCAAAATTAATGAATCGCCGAACAAATCAAAATGTGTCTTACTTATTTGTTTGTCAAAAAAACAACATTTTTTAATCGAATAGATACCGTTCAAAATTCGAAAATTCTCGTTATTTTTTATCAAACTTCGAATGTTTTGATATAAATGAAGATTAAGATCATGGTTGATAACCATAAAAAATATTGGTTTGGGTTTCTGTTTCGGTCATCGTGAAACTAAAATTTCGGTTTTGAGTTTGGTTACGGTTTTTATACAGCAATCTGTTTCGGTTTACCGGTTTTACTAAAAGGGTTTCGCATGTGCAAAAGTAATTTACATGTACTTATTAATTTTAATTTAATGGTATGCTTGAAGTGAATTTTTATTGAAGAAATAAATTACAAAAACGTAAGTGAAAATTATAAATAATAATTAACCTGGTAAGCCATATGATATCAGGTAGGGGGAGAAACAATAATAATAATAAAAATAAAAATGTAAAGGACTAACTTTTTTACTGAAACAATTATCTCAATTGTTTTCACAGCCAACCTGATATCATGCCTTAACTGGTTAATTATTCATAATTTTTTCTTACTTTTGCGTAATTTATTTTTCCAATAAAAATTCATTTAAGTTCCAAATATATAACAATATATAGGTGTCTTATTTGAAATATGAAAGTTAATATCACTTCCGGTTAAACCAGCAGTGCTACCATTATGCTAAATACCTCGATTTGTGAGCCCCTTAGCCTAGTTTACAAATATACAAAGAAAATAAAAAAGTATTATTCTTAAATAAAGAAGTTAAATTGAGTGGCCCGTATTTCAGAGTCACCCGGTATAATGCCGTTAACCGATAAATAAAAAATGGTTTCGCTTTCAATTACGGTTTTGTATCTGTTTCGAATTCCGGTACTGGTTTCGGTTTCGGTTCTCAATTTTTTCGGTTTTTTTCGGTTAACGGTTTCGGTTTCGGGTACTATCTCTGATTAAGAGGTAAAACAAATGTTCCTTACTGATCTTAATTTTGTATCTACAAATTGAATTTTGATTTTGATGTCAGCAATCCTCGTAATTACTACATTAATTTAATAATGTTATAACACAAACAATAATGTAAGGTAATTTGTAGATTGCTAATTTCTTTGTCATCACTTGTGTGATATATAGATCAGTTAAGCAAAGTATTTCGATCAGTAATGATCGAGAAACTTCGTATGTCAATAGTTACGTAAACTCTATCCGTTTTAACTATAGAGTGATGCAAAGATAGGAACATTTTGATCTTGTTTTCTGAATTGGATAAAACCCCGATATTATCCAATCAAACAACAAGATCAAGCTGCTCCTATTTTCACACCACTCTATAGTTAAGACGGATAGAATATAGTTATGTATGTATGACTATAGCAGTTGCATTTTGCGTTGTCGTATTGACAATAAAATATTGATCTATTTTTCCTTTTAGAAAGAAATAAATAAATATAATTCGTTTTTTGTTCCGCAATAAAAGTAAAACATTTTTATTTCTCCTCAGTTTAATTGAAGAGTCTTGTTGTACATGTATTTAAATCTGAATAATTATTTTATTCTTGCATTTAGAAGGCAAATAAATCGTCCGTCTGTACTGTGTGCATGTAATGGAACGTTATTATTGAAGTAAATAAAATCCTTTGGCATGAATGCGGGGCGATGTCAATATTTGTAAAACTAAATTGCGATTTTCGATTAGTTTTTACGGCACCACGGGGACCGCTAGCGTTCTTCCTATGTGCAGCTCGTAAAGCATCCAGCAAAGCAACGCATTGTGCGTAGTACATCACGCCGGTTATTATGTCCCAACTTCCCACAGTCTAAACACCGAATAAAAACTTATTCTATCCTTCATGCCACAACAGCAAGCTTTTAGGGGAGGTTCGGTATTAGGTCAGGAGGAAACACAAACGTGAAAGCTTTTTTCTCGAGATTTACCACCCTAAACTACAGGAAAAATGTGAACAAGTAGGTAATTGCTTTATGTTTATTAAACTTAATAAATAATTTTATGACAGCTTCGTTCAAAGATACATCGAAATTAATAATGTTTTCATATTGACGTTACGTATATCAAATAATAATGTTTCAAGCATATATAAGATGTTTCAGTCATCCTAAATCAGTGATATAGTTAGGTACTGCTAAAGTTCTTCTTTCTACCGTTAAAGTGAAAATACTTCTCCAACACTTACTATTAAAGTAACACTTTATCTATTGAAATCTCGTTACTAAAGCAACACTTTAATGAAGAGGATGTATAAATATTTCTTTAACACGTTCATCGAAGAGAAAATTTTTCAAGAGTGCCTGAGTACTATTATACTTCCAGACCGTGAAACGTTCAAATCCAGTGTGAAAACTATTCTTTAAGATAATGTGTTTGCGGTAACCTCCTTCCTAAAAAGGGCATTTTAGCTGATTGATAGAGTGCACCATAAACCACAAGGATCCCCAAGAAGTTCAATCAAAATATCATGTAAAATTTGTATCAAAAATTATATGCAAAATTTTCGTGTCAGACTATGAAAAGTTCAAGTTCGGTGTAAAACTTTGTCATAATCGGTTCAGCAGGTGTTTTCTAGGCGAAAATATAGTTTTACACTGTTTTTCACGAATTTCCTTCACTAAAAAAGAGCTCTTATATATACATTCGAAAACAGTGTTATCATCACTCATTTCCTGCCTCAAAGAACTAAGTTCAATAAAATTTTCAGGTAAAATTTGTGCCATACAAAACTTTCGTTTCAGACCGTGTGCAACAGTGTGCGTTATTAAGGTAACAAATAAATGTTTAGATTTTTTAACATTTCCTGTCACTAATTTTTTTGAATATGACATTTCAATAATTATTCCACTTTTGTATTTGTTATCAGCAGCAAATAAAATAGCTTACGCAACATGTCTGGAAAATCATTTTACTGAATTCATAAACTTGCAGTCTGAATGCCACCGAATCCTGCAAGTTTCAGAATTCGCCTAAGTCTCGTCTTGAGCATTACCTGCTTCAATAAGGTTTAAATCTTGCTCGACTAAATTGGTAATTGTATAACAAAATAACGGAGAACTCAGTCTTAAGGAAAATTAATTTTTATTTAATTTTGATGGCAAAATACCAACGTTTCAATAGCAGTCACCTTCCTCGGGGCAATGTAAAAATATTAATAAATGAATTTATGATCATAAAAAGATAGAGATATATCAGTTAAAGTTTATAAACAGTAGTAACGCACAGACTATCATGACTACAATTAATGAAAGACAACATTTTTAAATTTTTTTAGATAATATTCCCCTCATTCTTGATCTTGATTTGATTCTGAGGTCTCTGAATCTGAATACTTAGGCCCACTGAGACTTAAAATTTAAACTTGGTTTTATTCAGTTAGCCAAATAAATTGATGTTAATTCCAACTGAATAATTTTTAATTAAAGTGTAAAATTGAATTGACTAATTGAATAAAACCAGGTTTATATTTTAAATGTTATTGGTGCAACTGAGCGTAAGAGATCTAGACAATTGGTCTATCATACGAGATATAACAAAAACTCTTAGCAAATTTCGGAAGACGAAATCCTTTGTCAAAAATATCATAATTCGACAACCGATCATACTCATAACATTACGCACATGAATTAATTGCAAATATTTATTTATGCTAATAGCTTTTTTATTTTCAGGTAATCCAGAAGTTCCGGGTTCAAGCTCTGCAGGGCTATATTTACCAGTTTACTCCAAACGAATAAGTATATTTTTGTATTATACTTTATTTGTTTTCCTATATACTCGTATTTGTTTCATTCAGCCTGATGGATGTACTTCCTCAAAGAACAAAAGAACTTGTGTAGAACTACACGCACGAGCTGCGAAAATTTAATGTATGTTACATTCGTGTTCTGTGTTCATTTGGATTTGTACATATAGAGTATTTTTTAACCATAGTAATCCGAATTCTGTACTTACATAAAACAAATCTCTTTGAAGAATTAAGTAATTACAAAAGGTGATAAATTTATTTAAATTTGATCACAATTTATTAAAACACTAGATAATACGAGTCACACGCTAGAATTATTAAGAATAAAACACATGGTTCATATAGAATTTTATTTTAAATATATACCAACGTAGTTCTCAACAATAACATGCTTCACCATTTTTTTCTTCCACTTATATGTGTTTTTAAATGCCTTTTGCGTATAACTGAACATAAGAAGAAATTCATCCAAAACCAACAACATAGATAAATGCGCTTTAACTCAGCATACAATAGAGACCCAACTGGCCCAACACACTTTTGATTTTGACGGAGTTACAATTCTGGATAAAGAACCAATTTTACACAAACGGCTGATTATCGAAATGTTACACATTAAAAATGACGATAATAATGTGAACTTCCGCACGAATATCCAAAACCTCAGCTTCATATACGCCAACATCTGCAAAATGTTTAAATTACGTAACTAGTTATTTTTGTCTGTAATTTGTAGATGTTTTCGTGATAATTCTTGTTTCTAGTCCACACATAAATGGCCTTTGTTGTTCGCCAGTTCTGATTTTCAAAATATTGATTTACTAAAAATATTTGGTCGACGTGTACTTTTTATAATAATTTTGTATATTTGACAAAATCTTCAAGATTTGTATTTTTTTTTATTTAACTTGTTCTGGAAGTACCTTATTGTATTTATAATTGTAATTATACTTATCCACGTTTTTTCCCATAGTTGCCTTGATGAAGCTCAAATTAGGGGCGAAACGTTGGCCTTAGAATAAAGTAAACATAACTGACTGCAGTCCTGAGTACAATTTTTTTTTTCATTCATCCCGATCACAGTCCTTTACCTACATCTTCAATTAAATGCCTATGTTCATCCCTAACCGTCACCACCCGGTATACATATTTTTAAAATATTAAGAGAAAAATTCCCGGCACGCACTTCTGCTCTGGTTTAGAGTAGCAGAAAATTCAATTTTTGGTAACCTATATTTGCAGTAAATTGTTTTAGTAGCGGCTGAAATTCCCAGGTAAAAAAAACCAGTTAAGTTCGATTTATTTAGTATTGATTTCAGCTGTTATTTATCGCAAACAAGTAATGAAAATAAATATAAAAATATCCCCACACACACACATCCATTCTCCCATTGACGTGGAGTATCTAAACAGTCGATCCAAACAATTCTTTAAATCATCAACAGGCTCGATAAACGCAACGACATCAAACACCGGGGAAAAAACTGTTTCCACCAACAAAACCTATCAGCCAAAATGTAAACAAACTCTATTCTCGTTTAATTTACCATCTCATTTGAAAATAGCGTGGCGGCAGCCTGAATGGCGGATGCCACAGCAAATAAAAGACCCAGAATCGATGGTAAGGGATAGTCGGCTTCGTGCCTGGTACCGCGCCGCGACAAGCTTAGCCTTCACTCGTCGAACCAGAATAGACAGATAATTGAACTGAATGGCCTGTGAGATTTCAGACACACCGCAGAGTAGATTTTTTTCAGCACATCGCTAAAATATTCATCCCCAACAGATACTACGAGTATACTCAGCGGAAGATTCCTGCCAGGAATAAACACTTATTCAAACGCAAGGTTCCAATTTATACTAAATTCCGGTAGCAGAATTTCAAGGGAATAATTTAAGTGAATATTAAAATTTAGTATTAGTATAGTATCAGTATTTATTACCACAAAATTACTTGAGCACCAAGAATAATAAACACTGTATGTGTGATACCAGAAAAATATTTACTAATCATCAAAAAACTATTTATCGTAGTAAATTATGTTTCAGAAAGAACCCCCTCCTCTCTTTATTCCTCTCTTTTATTGCATGTAATTTTTATTATACTTAGGTAATAATATTTTATATACCTCTACATTTTTTGCAGCATTAATTAGATTTTGTAAACTCTCTATGGGCCCTATTCTGTAACTCGGTGGTTAATTTTTAACCACTGGTTAAAATTTTTATCCAATAGATATTTTTTTAACAACTAAAAATCAATTTGTTTGTTATATGTCAACACACTTGATTGGTTAAAAAAATTAACCAGTGGTTAAAAATTGCCCACTGAATTACAGAATAGGCCCTTATCTGAGTTATATCTAGGCTAAATTGTAGAAATCTATGTTTAGAAAAAAATTCATGCAAAAAATGTTCAAATATTAACAAAAACAGAGTGAATGAAAACTAATAATTTTCTTAATTTTAATGCTTTGATTTGGTGGCATAATACAGGATGTAACAGCTAAACGACCTACCTCAAATCATTTCTATATTATTAAAGTTACAATAAAATACTTTAAGGTAATCTGGTAAAATGGTTGAATTAAAAAAAAATTACTCTATCGATTGGGCGTAAAAATCATATACCAACCCATTAGAAAAAATGTAACTTTGTGTTGTGGCTTAAGAACCACTGATTTAACAAAATATTTTATCCTATATTCGGATGTCCCCCCTGATCTTCTATAAGATTGTCTGATAGTATTTTATTGTATCTTCAATAATATAGAAATTATTCGAGGTAGCTGGTTTAGCTGTTACACCCTGTATTTATAATTCTAGAGTAGAACAAAATAATTTTTTTGCGAACAAAGGTTGTGTATTTTAATGTGTATTTTAATGCTAAAATATTGAATATCTAATAAGGAAAGGTAATACATATTTTTGATTGCAACATTAAATGTTTTGTTCTCAAATGAATAAATAGACTTTCAGACAGTAATTTGAGTACCGATTTTGAATAATTTGAGGTAGAAATTTTGTCCCTGAATATTAGTTTGGATGACGAATAACAAATATAAAAAAATATATCACGGCATATTATCCTTTGGTGAGTGTACCAATGTGCTTTGTACACAGATTTCAAGTCACCTCACGGGCACTCATTGCTGGCGTGGAGACTGCAGCAGAGTGGTCACTTTTTCCCATTTAAAATTCGAAACAATTTTCTGAGGTCGTTCGGGTTCGAACCCGGTTTCTTAGATTCGCAATCAAACAGAGATCAGAGAGAAACAGAGATATAATCAAACCCTTAATTTACTCTAGGTGTTCTCCAATGTGAAGCATAGGAAATTCCACATTATGTAAGAACAATTTTTACTCGCATTGTGTTTTCTAAATTTCATACTATGATCTGCAACACTGTAATGTGAATTTTACTCTTAAATCACTGAAAATTGAGAATATTTCCTTCCTCCGATATGCACGATAAGTATAGATAGGATATCATCTGATAAAAAATCACTTTGTGAGACTTTTATGGGTAAATACATTTTAAGATCTATGAACTCATTTTAAAATTTTCATGTAACTATGTATGTTTGTGCGTGAATTGCCAGAGGCGCGATTTTACAAATATATCAAAAATTATGAATAGTTGAATTTAGTATTATGAAAAAATGATTAATTCTCGGTAACAATTGATTAAACGTAAGTGGTTTAAAATAGAACCTTTTCAACTTTTCTTTAAAAAAATCTGATTATGGCAAACTCATTACCTCCCGTTCTTTACATTGTTTTTATATAAATATCGCCTAATATATTTTTTGTAAAAATATATGTATTCCTCATACGAGTTCCATTAAAATTTACACTTTTACTTCCGGTAGAATTGTATCACGAAATCAATATGTAAACTACATTTGACATGATATCTGTCATTTGCAAACATTTATATTTCCAGCTAGTTTCATAAAGTTGGCATAGCGTAAATCTATACAGGGTGTAACACCAAGACCGATCACTGCCATTATTTACTTTATTATTATAGTTACAAAAAAAATACTATAGAATAAAGTTGTATGAAACTAAGAGGGACATCCTATTAACGAAGAAACTATTTTTTAAACAAGTGGTTCTCAAGTTACAACATAACGTTATATATGTTTTCAAATAGGATTATACATATTTTTATGTATATTCGATAGCGCATTTTTTTCTGAATTCAACCATGTATTTGTTTTATATCCTTCATAATAAAAATATTGAAAAAAATGCAATTAAAAGTTAAATAAATTTTTATTTTTAATATTTATGTACAGTAGGCTATGTATGAAAAACAATAACAAAAGAATAAAATATAGCTACTGTCAACAATAATTGACTTACTAATTGTTGTTCTTTGTGTTTTGAGATTATTTTGTGACAGTATGGCCGATATTTATACAAATGAAAATTTGTATCGTTTATTAGGAATTTTTGGTGAGTGTAATGAAAATGCCATACAAGCTTGCCATATTTATGCCACGAGATATCCAAACAAACCGCGTCCAGGGAGGTCAGTAATCAGGCGACTAGCACGAAATTAAAAAATGTATGGTTAATTTTTACAAAAATGTGAAAACCAGCATCCCATGAGGCCCAAGAACATTTTATTTCTAATATGTCCGTATGGCGAATTTTGAAAAAACATAATTTAAAATCATATTCATACAAATTATCACTTGCTATACATAATAATGATAATGAACGCAGAATAGAGTTTTGTGAATGGTTTTTGATGCAGTATCTGGACAATAATAGTTTTCTTAGACAAATTCTGTGGACAGATAAATCGAAATTTTCAAATAATGGATTATTCAATAAAAATATTCTGTGGACAGATGAATCGAAATTTTCAAATAATGAATTATTCAATAAAAACAATGAGCATATTTGGGCTGAAGAACATTCTCATGAATTTAGAAAAAAAAAACACACAGATGAAGCTTTAATGTGTGGCTTGGAATGATAAGGAATAAAATTATTGGACCACATTTCTATGATGAGAATTTAAATGGTACATTATTTAGGTTTTTTGGAAATTGTAATATTAAATTATCTAGATGATTTAAACCCGAATGAAAGACAAAATATGTGGTTCAAACAAGATCGAGCGCTCACAATACTCGTCGACGTCGAGTGTACGAACGGCTCGGCAAAATGTTTCAGGGTTGCTGATAAGCAACAAATGGGCCATACAAATGGCCCGCTCGTTCCTCGGACTTGACACCCCCTTGATTTTTTTATGGGAATATGTTAAAGATGGTGTGTATTCAAAACCAGAGACAAAATAAAATTTGATGGATAGAGAAATTTGCGCTGCTTTGACACCAGAAACTATAATGAAAGCTACTTCTTCTGTTTTACTGCGAATAGAATTATGCTTAGAAAATAATGGAAATCAAATAGAACATTATTTATTAGGAGTAATTATCAGTTATTAATTTTTTAATTTAAATTTATCACTTGTTTTTCATCCATAGCCGACTGTACATTAATATTAAAAATAGAAATTTATTTAAATTTCAATCGCATTTTTTTAAATATTTTTATTATGTAAGGATATAAAACTAATACATGGTTGAATTAAAAAAAATGCGCTATTGAATAGGCATAAAAAATATGTATAATCTCATTTGAAAAAATATAATTTTTGTTGTAACTTGAGCACCACTAGTTTAAAAAAATAGTTTCTTCACTAATAGGATGTCCCCCTTAGTCTCCTACAACTTTGTTCTACAGTATTTTTTTTTTTGTAACTATAATAATGAAGAAAATAATAGCGATGGTCGGTCTTGATGTTACACCCTGTATAAGATAAATAATGAATATAAATGCAACAAATTGACGAATAGAAATGCAAGTACTTTAGTAATTAACGTATTTTTAAGAAACCTTTTATATTTTTATGTAAACTACTTCTTTCATGTAAACTCTAACCTAATCAGATCTTTCCATTAATGAATAAATCAGGAATATCGAATTTCAAAAATTTAGTTTTCAAAATATTTGAGAAATCACACATTAGCAGACATGAAAATGTAAAATCAAATAGTGGGAAACTTGTACGTGCTTATTCATTAAAATTATTAAAATGATCACTACATTTCCCTTGCCTATGGCGGCGGAATTTAAAAATATGTTTTTATATTACGATCAAATGAGAATTGACGTCTAAAACTATCAGTATTAAAGAGTTACGAGAATGATTTTGAATGTTTTCTATCTATTCATGAAGGAAACCAATTGAATAAAAAGTAATATTTTATTTAGTTGCTTCTGACATTACCACTTCATTTGAAATTATTAAAACTTTCATCGTTCCTTGTTTTAAACTTTAATCTTACATTTTTGGTAGTTCGCATCATTCCTGTTTTCACAGGCTTTCTGCACTTTGGATCCTCAACTGATTCCTGGCCTCATCGTAATTAATTACACCATAATTTTACTGCGAAAAATACAGTTGTATATATTTTGATTTGGTTAGGTATACAGGGTGCCTTAATAAGCTTGTTCACCATTAGAAACTTTTTTATTTGAAGAGATATGAATTTGGTTAAATGGACAAAATTGTTCCATTTTGAATTACAGAACTACTGATATCAGCAAACATTAATTTATGTCAGCGGTTCTCAAAATATGGGACCAAACTTTTTTATTTTAAATAGGAACATATATGTTTTATGTCCTTATTCGCTAGAGAATTTATATCTGTATTCAACGATATAATCGTTTCATACCATCACATAACAAATTTTTTGAGAAAAATCTATAATAAATTTTATATTAATTTGATTTAAATATGACTATAATAAGTATGCCACGAATGGAATAAATAAATACAAGTTACATTTTTACGTAGACTTAGAATGCCGTGATTGAAATTAGTGAATATTTTGTTTTGTCACTTGATCATACTTTTTATTAAATGTCAACACATATAAAATACTCATTTTTTTCATTCAGGGCATTCTAGTTCTACGTAAAAAAGTAACATGTATTTATTTTTTCCATTTGTGTCTAGTCATATTTCAATCAAATTAATTTAAAATTTATTATGGATTTTTCTCAAAAATTCGTTATGTAATGGTATGAAACGATTATATCGCTGAATTCAGAATTAAATTCTCTAGCAAATATAAAATATATGTTCCTACATAAAATAAACAAGTTAGGTCTCATATTTTCAGAACCGCTGATATAAATTAATGTTTGCTGATATCATCAGATTTGTATTTCAAAATGGCACAATTTTGCTCATTTAACCAAATTCGTATCTCTTCAAATAGAAAAAAGTTACTAATAGTGAGCAAGCTTATTGAGACATTCTGTATAACAAACTAAATCATCCTCGTATATATTGGCTGAGAACGAGCGTAGTTCTAACACCGCTGTCAAATAGAACCATGCCAACGACTTAGCACATACTTCAGGGTTACTAACAAAATCAGTGTTGCCAATATACTGATAAAGTTGAAATGTACTGAAAGCCATGTTCAATTAATTAGGCGGCTTTATTTAAAAATGTTTAATATGATTCGTTTCTTGACTTGTTTGTAGGATAAACAATTTAAAATAATGAAGCCAAATTTATTGAATATGGCTGTCAGTATATTTTCGGTTTAATCAGTATATTGACAACATTGATTTTATCAACTACCCTGAAGTATGTGCCAAGTGATTGACATGGTTCTAGGTGACAGTAGACGCTATTGCTACTAGCCATTGAGACGAAGAACAACAACATATATACTCGTAAAGTAATGATTGATAAACGCTTTTTGAGGTATAATAATAAGTGAAAAGCTTTAAAAAAATGTAGCTACTCATAGAGAGAGAATGTATTACCAAAGAATTTAGAAATGTAAAAATTCTTCATATTCTGCTGAAAATTTTTATCTTACGGTTATTGGTTCAAGTTATTACCCTTTTTCCGTAAGGGTCAATATATGTGAGGGTAATGTCCGTTTAAATCCAGAACGATTTTGAGAAATAGAAACACAGTTATCTTTGAAATATGTTCCAAATAGCCGGTAATAAATTCCAATCAGAGAAAAAATAGGAACCGTTATCCTCCACCCTTCCGCTCTATTAAGGAATCCTTAGTGTTTCCTCCTGGTGAGTTATGAGTGATCGGTGGGCAAGAAGGCTGTTTCTGTAACGCCGCATTGTTTTGCGGTAGTTTAGTCGGGATTCAGCTAAGCCGCGCAGATTCATGAAATGGACTCCGCGCAAATGTAAATTACACACGCGCACTTATCAAGCACCTAAAACTCCATTATGGAGATTTACCCGGCATCAACACCCAGCTTTTTACGCTTAATTATTATTTTTTACTCTGCGCATTAAATATTATCGTACGAATGCATTAGAGGAACTTTTATTCTAGATTAAAACATCAATTCTGGGGTGCTCAAAGATGGCAGATTATAGTGCATTATATTTTATATATGAGTACTTTATATAAAAATTTATTTACATTAAGCTACTTTTTAAATAAAAATGTTACAAAATTTAAAACTTATACCAAACTTACAAATATTTAATGGCTTAGTTATATTATTTGAAAATAAAAAAAATTAATCTCCTTTTTTGCACATATAAGGTTTGTTGCATCTACCAGTTTCTATCCATACGAGGTTTGATCAAATACTAACGAAATTTTTTTAATTCCGTGCCTCATTTGTTTTCGAATGAGTATATTTTTATCACGTCGGTACCATGGTATCTGAAATATATGTCAGGTGTCAGGTTTCATTCATAGTGGACACGTATTTGTGTTTGGCAGCTACATATTGAAGATGTATTTGGACACATTCGGGGATGTTTTTCATGAAAATAACAGCTTAAAATTTCTGCATAATTTTTTTTTATTAAATATGGTACATTTATAATGATGACTACCAGAATTTCTGACAGGTCAAACGATATTACATTTGTTTGTGATTCTGTTTCAATTCCATGCGTGATTAACACAATAAAGAAGTAACTTTTATGAAATTTTAAATTCTATTTACTCGGTTACAAAAGTGTGAAATAGAATATGATTATGAATAAAATAACTTATTAGTTAAAGTTCTGTGTATATTTGTACAAACAAAGTTTTCGGCAGCATGCTGACTTTTTCAGTATGCATACGAAACTTTGGTTTGTGTAA
This sequence comes from Harpalus rubripes, assembly GCA_963082715.1. Taxonomy (NCBI): domain Eukaryota; kingdom Metazoa; phylum Arthropoda; class Insecta; order Coleoptera; family Carabidae; genus Harpalus; species Harpalus rubripes. Next base: position 24,030,762 of record OY720454.1, on the reverse strand, counting down.
ATTACACGAAAAATTTAAATAAAAACCCATTGCTGGGTGTGCCAATCAGCTCTATAGACTGATTTCGGTAATGATTATGACATATTTGTACCGTTGTGGACGTTTACCAGGTATGCACCAAAGGAGTTAATTTTATGTCATTTAAAATTCGAAATATTTGGTGTCGGTTGGGATCGAACCCAGTTCCCCAGATTCACGACCAGACACTCACACAAATTCAATTTAAAAATTATTATATTTATAGCATTATGAGCTCTGAGAGACATTCTTCTTATCTAAAATGTGATTAATTAATTGGATTCATAATTTTATTATTTTAATCCTTGTGGTACACTCTCCACGCCAGCAATGAGTGCCCGTGAGGTGACGCCTGGCAAGCGCCCGCACGGTGCAAATATTTCATCATTACCGATATCTGCGTACAAAGCAGATTGGCACACCCATCAATGGGTAATAAGCCGTGATAATATATTTATTCTTTTATTTATTTAATTCTTTTCAAAATTTATTTGTAATCATTATTGTGCAAAATTAATAGGCTACTTTTGAACTAGTAAAAATTGTTGTAGTTAAAAGCCATCCAGTACCTATCATAGCAAGACTAAAATATGTTATCTGCTAAGAAGAATCAAGTTTGAGTTACCTCAACCATATCATGTGTGATATTGATGTTAATATTAAAAACATAGATACAATATATAACTGTATTTATATCATATCTAAAGCTAACAGTTTACTACTTATACGAGTTTAACTGTTTCTATATCAAAACCATTTCATATTTCCGTTTACATTATTCCTTACAAAAATCCCTTACAGTTATTAACAGTAAAGCAATATATCATTTAAGTTTTAGTTTATCTTGTATTACAATTGTATCCCATAACTGTACTCTAGTTGTTTTCTGTAAATCATTGTTGAATTTGCATCTGGTATGTTGGTCTCGCTTGCGTTATTTATTATGAAAACAGGATTAGCATGGGTCGTACTCGCACAGCCTGACGTTATCGAAGACTCGTGCGCCTGCATTTGATTGTCGGAAGGTTTTGTGTTTGCTGGGATGTAAAGTACCCGATCGACAGCACGACAGAATGTCGCCCGGCGTGATGTTTTTACACACAGATGCAATATTCTCTGATTTATATCAACTGCACACACTTTTCAAACTATTTTTACATAATAAACTCCACTTCAATATAGATGGATGATAGCAAATTTAAATTTAAAATTCAAAAGTGAAGTCTGGATAATATAAATAAATCATTCCAGTTTTTACTCTTATTTTTACTATTGCTACTTTTTGTTTAAACAAACTTTGGTAGATAATGTACATATTCTATTGACAAAAAATTTGTCCAGCTGTATTTTGATACACGAGGTATGTACCGTAAGTAATATCTATTGATCTAAATTTCCTTTAAATCTTTTAAACTTGAAAGGGGTCGATGAACCTTATGGATCTTCTGAGGGGCCCGGGTCGATGAACTATTACCGGTTGGGTCGATTAAATAAGATCTATGTTGTTTTATTATATTTAAGTTTTTTATGGGTACATTTTTTGTTAATTTAATTCAATATTATTTTAAAATATTGTTCAGATATTTCGTTTAGTGTTTTTGTACAGCAAGCAAAGTGTACAATGTAAAGTGGGCTCTTTGTACAATAAATTATTATTGAAATACACATTTTGTGTATTTCAGTTGGGTCGACCAAATTTTATTGGAACTGCCTAAAAAATCCAATCACTTACCTACGTCAATGTTTCTTTCGGTGCTATTTGTACATAGAGTACGTTTTTCGAAGCTCACCACTGGGATCTCGGAAAAGAGATACGAAGTCGGTTATATTAGAGCAAAGTTGCCCCATTGGTAGGCCATTTTAAAGATGTATTTGTTTTTCCCAAAAATTCATAGATCACTAAATTAATGCAAAAATTGAATTTTTTTGATCTTTATTTTTTACAAATAACTTTTAAACTTGAAATAATATGGAATTTTGGTTAGGACATTTTTTTATATTCTTTCGAGCAACGATGCTCTAATTTTTTTATCACGGTAGATTTTGAGTTATGAGGTCATTTATGATTTTTATATGGACGCCATTTCAAATGTTACATGAGAGAGAGAAAAAACATTTTTTTAGCTTTCCGACGATGTATAACTTATTGATGTTCATTTGTTTCAAACATCAAAAATGCAACAATTATTAATTTCATAGGATAAATAAAATGATCTATCGTTAAGAAGAAATAAAGAATATGTAGAAGTAGTAAGAGTTTTTGTCATGTTAAAACTGAAAATGTATAGTGCAACTGAAATCAATTACACTGTATAAAAGAATACTATCGATATTTTTTGTAAAAGTCATGCATCGGATGCATATAACATTCAAACAAACCACGAAATACAAACCTGATGTTTTCTAGCTTCATTGATCTAATTTGGTCGTTGTAATTATAATAATTTATTGGTTTATTGATGTGTATTTGTAGTATAAAGGTAGCACCGATAATTTCTGTAATCTAATAATATCAGAACTGCATTTTACGTATTGTTGGGTGTGGCATTCTACATTAAGTAATCGATTATGATTCCTTACAAAATATTTCTTGTATTTTAGGTATCGATTTACATATACGAGTTTTATAATTTCTAAATGGGATTGTGTGGCTGTGTGCATTATTCGTAAGCATGGTGTATAAATTACTATATCTAGGTATGACATATCGATGCCGGGGATAAATAGGTTGTAATTCTCACCTTACATTCAGCGTCACCACTTTGTGCTCTGCCTTGTAACATTCTTGAACTGACACGACAAGTAAATGTCATTGTTAGTTTATTAAAAAAAGGTTTTTGATTATAACAAAAACAATATTTAAAATAAAATAAATAAATATATCATCACAGTATATTACCCATATACCCATTGCTGGGTATATTATGACAAGCGAATGAAAATTGACGTTTAAATTATTTTATAGATGCGGTTTCTTTTCACATTCTGGTATGAGACCCAATCAAATACTGGATTAGGAAATCCTAGAAATACATTAGCAAAATGGATGGATGACTACGGTACCTGCAAGATAAGCAAGATAGCAGAATAACATGACAAAGATGCATTTAAAATATTTCATCATTCACAGTCATCCATCTATTTCCTAGTCCATTATTTGAATGGGTACTTGCAAAAATTCTAATACCTGAATGTGAAAAGAAACCACATCTATAAAATGATTTAAACGTTAACTTTCATTCGCTAGTTATACTATACACAGATTTCGGTAATGATAGTAATAATAGTAATTTCCGTAACAAGACGTGAAAGTGATACTTTATAGCTCAGTAAAGACACTCTCTGGTCATGTTCGATACACTATTTTTTCACGGTTCCGAAAAAAAAAATCTATAGATATGCATTATTTTATTTTTTATTGCGAGGAAATCAGAAATAAATAATTAAACATTAAACATTCCACATAGGGATCGAAGAAGCTATTTGTGTATTAAGAGCGCAAAATAGGACATTGTCGATTGAGAGGTAGTTGCCGCGCGACGCAGGAGCGAGGCATTCTCTCGAAATCAACAATGTCCATTTGCGCTCAAAACACACACAAGATTTTTTCTACAGTCGCCACAATGGGGTCCTCCACCATAACAAAAATTTATTTTTTATTTATTTTTACTTATCGGTATATTCCATTCTTCTTGAGCTATTGCTTCAATCTAATGTAAGCATTGTATACTTTCTTTTTTGTAAATGAATGCCCCATTTTATTTTCACAGCAATGCGGCATTTTGTTTGGTTATGTAAGTGGGTAATGTGTAACTACAGTGTCATTAATTCCTGACTAAACGTTTCCATTAAGAATGCAACCAAGTAACATTTCTCAACATTGTATAGTTAGAAAATTGAGGAGCGAGCGTTTTTTCTACTTTGTCGCTCTAGACAAATGAAAATGACCAATACTCTTAGGGCCAGTTTTTCAGTCTCTGGTTAAAATTTTAACCATGACTAAATAAACAATATTGAAACGAAATGAACTGTAAAATGACAGATTTATCATTGCTGTCAATAAAACGATGAAATATTGTTTATTTAACCATGGTTACAATTTTAACCAGATATTGAAAAACTTGCCCTTAAAGGGCAAAATTCGAAAAATTGGGTGATTTAATATTCCAATTCAAATTGAAATGACAGTTTATATCCCGAGAAAGTTTCTCACCTTACATGCTGAGACATCTGGCGGATGCCAATTTCGTAAATATATTTAATATTAGTTGGCAGTTGGCACACCTAGTACCTATTTATAATAAGTGACCGGTTATGATTTCGACGGTCTGAGTTTGATTCGGACCGACGTCAAACTAATGGTGCTCTGTCGACGACGGCTTTGAAATGAATTAGGTGACACGTGTTAATCGCCCTCAACGGTACAAATATGGCGGTATTACCAAAATAAAAGCTGATTGGTACACCTACAAATGGGTAATAAGTCGTGATGATATATAATTTCATCATGAAAATATCTGTTGTAATTGAATTTAATGTTTGCAGTAACCTATATTTATGGAAAAGTGAAAACCGCTGAAAATATTGAAATAAACAATGGTTCTGTTTGAAACATAATACAGTTGTCCCTGTAGCCGTTTATTTAAAACATGGCACGTGTAAATCCAATAAAGATAACGGTTATCAAATCGTAATAAAACACGAGGGGAACGAAATATAAAATCTGTTTGTCGACCACAAAGACCGATGCGAATCAACGAACACAAATAGTAGTTTGTGGAAAAGGGTCAATCGTGCAATGTTGCGAGCATAACTGCGGAGCGGTTATCTCCCTTCGCCAGGGCAGGACTTTTACACCGGGATAATTAATTAACTAAGGGTCGTAGAACAACTGGGAACCGGGAACCAGGACGGATATATAATGAAGACGGACTTCACCATGAAAAAACCAGAAAATATTAAAATGTACTGCTTGTTTATTAGTGAAATTAACCAAGAAATACTACTAATGGTTTTACCACTGAAAATACGTAGGCTCTAAATATGATTTATAAAATGAAGCAAGGGCAAGAAGTTATAGACATTGCTTTACTTGTATATGAGTGAAAATCTGAATATGCTTATTGCATTTCTAAAAGTTTTATTTATTTTTGTAATAGAGAGAATAAACATTTTCAAGTTGTACAAGCAAATTGATTCCCCATAAATTTGCAAGAGTTATAAATGCGAAAAACATACACAATTAAAAATGACAGTACTGCTAACACTTCTGTAATTTCAAGCTATAATTCTGCAACGACAAACATCGATAGTTTTTGATTCACGTAAATGGTACCTACCAGGGCTGTTCCTAGGGGTACTCCGCCTGCGTGCAAATATATAATTCGCCGCCCCTAAGTAATAACTACACAACAAAACACAATTTTGACTATTTATAATTCTTTATTCATATATACGAGGTGATACCCAAAGTATCCGAGAATTATTTTCTGAGTTTGGTAGGACGCTAATTCCGACTTCTCCCAAAAGTTCCTTCACTAGACACTTTTTTTGGATCTATTGCCCAAGTGTCATCCTTGGGGAAACATCTGAGCAGTCAGTGTGATTTTTTTTTTTTTTTTTTTTGTTAAAAGCGCTGTTTCAATTTTTCAATGACAGGCTGTAAAGTTTACTTGCCTGTTTGAGAAAATCAGGAGCGGAAACTGTCGCATTTCTTCGGAGGACTTACGACGAGGAAGATTTGAACCATGCAAGGGTATACGAGTGGTTTTGTCGTGTTTAAATTGGTCGAATGTCAATTGAAGTGAAGATGAACCTCGGCCGGGACGTCCTACGACTTCCAGAACGTCCGAAAGGATTGAGAAAATTCACTGGAATATCTTGGAGTTTGTAGCAACAAATTTTGACTGAAAATTTGAAGATGATAGTCGCTCTACGACAGCACGTTTAACGACCAGAGAACTAACCATTTGATTGTGTGTCAGGATTTGAAAGAACAGTCAGAAATCGATCCGGAATTTGTGTAAGCTCTCCCAAACATTGATGCTGATTTTCCTAACAGGAAACTGAACTTGATGTTAACACGTTGCTTTTTAATGTCCATCATTAAAAAATCGTCGAACACGTTAAAGAGCACTCACGAAAAAATTCATGCTGACCTCTTAGATGTTTCCCCAAGGATAACACTCAGGCAAAAAATAAATCTTGGATATTTTTGGTAGCATGCACGTCGTAAACACAAAAATATAAAACTTTTAAAAAATATTGCTACATTCTCGTACATACTCTAATCTGATAAAATATTTACGTTATTTATTATAAATATTTTGTTATGTTATCTATACGTTCAACGTAACGACGGCCATCCCACCTTTTGGCCGCCTGCGTGCGGAGCACGCATTGTACACCCGCTAGGAACGGCCCTGGTACCTACAACTTCAATATATAGCTGTAGTGGAAATGTTTTTGCTTTTTGGCTATTACCATTCCTTGGCTGGTGAAGGATTAATTGTCGTATTACTTAATGCGGCTAGAAAGCGGATATTGTTTACCTATAAGAAGTGGTATACTTCTGCTGTCAGGCAATTTCCAAGACACTATGCCGAGGAAATGACGAAGGCCAAGTCTTAAAACCTGAAATAAATATACTAATATTTGGCTTTGTTAACTTTAATATTTAAAAAGATGCCTCAAAATCTATTTTTCTTGAAGATGTATTCCCAAGAATATTTTATTATCAAGCAATTATGATTATCATAGTAATATGGATACTGCAGTCTAGTTATATATTACAAAAAATAGTTCACATTTTTGTTTGTAAGAAAAAAAAACAAACTAGATGTATCTTAATAATCGGCAGATCTTTGCAAAGTATTAGAAATGTATAATTATAATGATAGTGTAATAGTTAGTTTAGTGAGCAGGAGATCATTGATTTAAATTACAGAGCCAATAACTATTCGTTTTTCATTAAATGGAAGAAAAATTATCACAAAATTAGTGATTTTCAATTCCACCCTATATGTTTTGTAAGTATCTGGAATTTTGCAAAGCATGTTCTACATTACGCAATATATTATTCAATTCATTATGAACAACGTAATTTGTGTAGGTCCACACTGTAAATTGAGGACAAAACGAAATTGAATTCATTAAAATTAACTTGTTCTATTTTCACATAAAACAGACTCCGCGCTTGTGCATCTAGTATATGCAGCGTAAATTATGATTTTTTAATTATTTTTATTAAGGCTAATATATTTATAATCCCGAAAAAAATCGTGCTAATAAAGGTAAATTTTCTTTTGTATTCATTAATATGAAACAAAAAAATTCCAAACAATGAAATAAAATAGAAATCTTTTATTATTTAAATTGTGTTCGCAATGCCACTGATTGTATAGCGAACAAACAATAATGGCAATTATTAAAATTTCACTGCATTTGATTTTAAATGAAAAATGGCGATTAGGGATGACTTGTCAGGAATAAATGAACATTCGAACTGACTTAAAATTTAAGTCGGAAGGTGTTAGAATGAGAAGCTGCACCAATAAGACTGTAGCTTAATAAAGGGTAAAAAACGTGAACAATTATATTTTTTAATTAAATTATATATATATATATATATATATATATATATATATATATATATATATATATATGAATATAATTCGAAGAAAAACGGCAGGAAAACTTTGCAGCGGTGATGTCGCAGAAGTTTTAATGTCGTTTTTCTCGAATTCTATTCATGTTTAATAAATTTAAAAAATACTGTTATGTTATTTTTAACTCTATATTAATAATATAATAGTATACATTTTCTATAAATTTGATCAAAGTCACATACACCATTGTAGCTTTGTAGTAAGTGCACTACCATAGTTTAGTAAATAGCAATAAATTTAAATTCTAGATTGCACTAGTTATCACCTAAAATATTTCTCGGAATGTGGGTGGTTCAGGCGGCACTATAAACTGTAAATGTCTCATGAAATACAAGTAAAATTGCCTCTAAAACAAGACGATTTCCTGTCCAATATTTCTCAAAAGTATGCAACAATTATCTAGTGTTTTTTACTCTCTGCACCTGACTAGGGTCTCGTGTTAAGTATATGCAAATGTATTTCTTTTTAATTTCCTTTTTAAATCCTATGTAATGTAATATTTAACCTTATTTCCTTTCATCAAGTTTTTGTTGCGGCTTTTAAATCTTGTTAGTTAATTTTCTCTCTAAGGTTTAAAATAAAAACTGTTGCTTTGAAGGAAATTTAACTTCCGAGCAAAAAAAAATGTTTCAACCCTTTACAAATACAGAAATTTAATAT